>JAGFPH010000277.1:107120-168546 GCA_018207615.1 Philaenus spumarius | reverse complement strand
CATTTCAGTGGAAGTATCAGATTATACAATACTGTAATCTGTTTGCATTTACTTCGCCTAGTGTAGCCTCTAGAGTTGGTGAACGAAGAGAGCAGTGGCAGAGTCCTTACTGTATATATGTAGCCTATGTATTCCGTTCCGGATATTTTGTGTGTCTTTTTATGACCAACATTTAGTTCGTGTACTGTTTTGGTTTATTTTTAACGGTTTAGCCAGGAAAAGACATAACATGCACCTAAGCTGTATCTTTAAATTCACTAACAGTCCATTTCAGCAAGTCCACAATATTTATAACGTTATTAAAAGTTTCATCGGAAAATCTGAATTTGAGTTAAGTCATAATAAACAAACAAGGAAGTTTAAACTTTATAGGTTAATATAGCTGAACAACAATACGTTGCTTACTGAGGTTGCAGTTAATGTTTTCATCATGAGAGAATTTCACTAAAATCATATGTCAGTTAAACAGAACTCTCTGATCATTCGTCTCTTCACACTAAAACACACCAAGTTAGAACGTCTAATCCCAAAACAGCCCTTAGAATAACCATCCTCGCAAGGGGCTGTGTACACGTACAGAATGAGTTAACGCCATTTTGACCTTTATGAACAGTTTTCATTTTCTCTTTACCGAGAGTTCCTGTGGGATAATATTACCACAGCGTCCCGGGAGACGGACATTTCCAGGATATTTCTCTCGACCTGAATCCACCGGTACAAGAAATAACAAGTTGTAGGGTTTCAGTAAGCGATGAATCATACTCCTAGTTTAATTTGATTCGGTTACACTCACGTTACAATTTATGTAACTCGAAACTTTCAATTTTGAAAATAATTCACTACGGGAAATTATGTCTTGGTAGGGTTGTCCATCTGCGAGCAATCCCACGTTCGACTCTTGGTAAAAGATTAGTTAGCGTTGCGTATATATTGTAAGAGGAAAGGGCGGAAGGGTAGCAAACAGTGCTTGGCACCAGTTTAAAGTAATTTGGTTACAATTAATTATGTTTAACTTTATAAAAATGTAGGCTGTGAATTTTGAAAATAATTTACAGCAGGAAACTACGTCTTTATAAGATTGCCCGTTAGCAAACATTCACAGGTTTAACTCTTCGTAAAAGACCAGTTTGAATTGCATAAACAGTGTAAGAGAGTAGAGGGGGAAGTGTAGCAAACGGTGGTTGGCCCAAGTTTAAAGTAATTTGGTTACAAAATTAAGTTAAACATTATAAAACTCTAGGTTGTGAATTTTTTAAATAATTTACAACAGATGATTTAAAGGAATTTTTTTGAAAAAAAAAATATATATTTTTGCACTTTTTTCTGACTATGTGTGCAAATTCATATGTCTTTTTGATCTTTTTTCGTATAAAAAAAAAGTTAAATAAAAAGGGAGGTGCAATTCATGTTTCTGAGGATTTTCAACAAAAACACTGGTTTTGTTTTTACAATAGCATTATTTTATCTAGTGATTTGTATACAACTTTATGTTTTCATGCAAATAGTATTAAGATATATTTATTCTGGAGCAAAAGTATGTATATATTTATATAATATACACCATGCATGTATAGCATCACAGGGTGTTAGAACAGCTTTATAAATTGTCGACAATTTGAATTCTGTTTCCTGAAATTTCACTTTTCCCATGTTTGCATACACGTAAGTTAGAATTAAATCTAAATCATTAAACCTAGGGCGATAAATTTCTAACACCTATATCTAGGTAATATTTAAAAGTATTTTGACTACGGAAAATAATATAGCTTTAAAAATATATGTCTTCAAAATGTTGTATTAAGTCAAAATGTTTTAAAATAAGTTTTTAATTTTAACCCTGCAACCTTTTCCCAGAAATAGCACATGGTATTCCATAAAAAAAAGCTTATTTATATTATAGGCTATAATGTATAAAACAACAATTAAACAAATTTAAAGTTTTTCAAAATCGAGAAACTATAAAAACGTTACAAAATCTCAATTTTTTGTTTAAAAATACATAAAAGTGTTGGAAAAATGTTTCCTCCAAACCCTCCTTTTTAGTTGTACTAGTCAGTATAAAAATGCTTCCAAATGTTAAAGTCCAAAAATACGTAAAAAGTTTGGCTTTCGTGGCGGATCCTCTTAAGAAAGAACAAACTGTTTACGTATTTAAATGTTTCTCCGTTTGCATACATTTCAGGTTCGAGTCTTGATAAAAGACCAGATAGCTTTGCCTATATGTCATCTAGTAAGAGAGTAGGGGTGGAAGTGTAGCGAACCGTGGTTGGCCAAGTTTAAAGTAATTTGGATACAATTATGTTGAACTTTATAAAACTCTAGGATGTCAATTTTGAAAATCATTTACAACAGATGATTTTTAAGAATACAACAAACGGTTTACTTATCTATATGTTTTTCCTGTTACATGAATTTCAGGTTCGATTCTCGGTAAAAAACAGGTAGCTTTGCATATGTATAGTAGAGGTTAGGAGTGAAAGTGTAACAAACGGTGGTTGGAGCGTATTTAAGTTTAATTTTGTTACATTTATAATCGGGAATATATGAAATCCAACGGCCAATTTAAAATTGATTTACTTTATCTGTTTGGGAGAGGGGGGGGGGGTAAACTGATTATTCACTTGTAATTAAGACCACTCCGTGGGAAAGCCCTAAGAACAATGCATACCAGTAGTTAGAAATCACGTTTTAGTAACTTTTTATTCCGTTTCTGCTGTTAGGACACGTTCTCAACAACTGTACTGTCAAGGCGAATTTACCATATCCATCTCTCAGTCCGTCAGTTTCGACAGAACACGTCTTCTCATTCCTTTCACTGGCTTTAGTTCAGTTAATATTTATTTGATATTGTGACCTGTTCCAGTTTCTCTAAATTCACTCATTCTGTCGTTTAGTCCGACATACGGGAAAGGAAATATTTTATACAATATTTCCGACTTTGAATAGTCACTTTTCATAAAAACCAATTTACTTTTAAACCATTTATAACAACAACTTTGATTAAGTTTATGTCATTAATTTTGACATTTTTTAAAATTTTTTAATTGTTTTAACCACATAAATAATAAGAGAAGCCTGCTTACAACAATCGTTCTTGTGCTGTAGACTTCTTATGGAGTTTGTGATCGGAAGATCTCAGGTTCGAGTCTAGGCTAGGTACCAGATTTTATGTCTGTATCAAGAAGGTAGGAGATTTTTCAAAAATAATTTGTTTAGACAGTTTTAAACAGTACAAATATTAGCAATTTTTAAATTAATTTAAGAGTTAAGGGACAGTATACAAATGTTTCTCCCATAAGCCGCCATGTTAACATAAGGAACATTTACTCAAAAACTATGAATCCTATCTACCTGAAATTTTTACCATTGTTTTATCATGTATTAATACAGACCTTAACGAGAGGGATTTAAAAAGTATTATTTGGAAGTTGAATTATAAATTTAAAAAAAATTGTCCAAAATTAAAAAAAATAAATATTTCAAAGAATATTAGATAATATGAAAACACAAGTAGGCATACTGCTTTGTCTTGCAAAACTAATATTCCAGGTAGAAGACGTATTCAATATAACATACTAGTTTTATAGTATTTCGACAGAAATTCGACAAATAATTGTGGTTAAAAAACTAACGAAGTTCAACTTATTTCTCACATAACTAATTAGAATTGTTTGTATGCAAATTCTTATTTCTTACCTTGACGCTATGAGGAAGAGAGTGTGAAAGGGCAAAGATGAAGCTTGATCGAAATAATGATAAATATTTAGTAAACATAATATGTAAATATATTCCCTTTTAGTAATCAACTATCAAGGTCAATTTACACAGGTCCGTGGCGTGTCAGTACCGTATTATTGGATCCGTGTTTCCGTATCAGTGAAAAACAATATTCTTCTGCGGATTTGAATAGAGGGGTTCCCACACGTCCAGCGCATGTCCATATCAGTGTTGTCAGTGCTGATTCAGTATCCCTTCAGAGGTTTTTAAAATTAATTCCCAACTGTACATTTAGAATTTAACGGACGTATTTTTTTACAATGTATTTCTTTTAAGTAACTAACAACTGTTTAAATGTGTCAGGAAATATACGATTTTATACGATCTAACTAGTCTTAACATATTAATTTTTCATTTAAAAATAAAATCTGAAGCAGAACAAGGGAGGAAATGAAAATTATAACTAATATAATATTTAGAAATAAGTAATTATCTAGAATGTATTTAATATCTTTATTATTAATGGCTTTGAGGTTAAAACTCATAAAAAATATACATATTTTTCACAATTCTTTTTGTGTACTTCATTATTTAAATACGTACTATAAAATAACTCAGTTCTTTAAACATAAAGCTATATTTTAAACCAGTTTCATCTATTTTTCTAAATTATATTTTAATAGAACTATAAAAGTTTTAACTTCTGTTAAGTAGGCCTAATTAAAACTGAATATACATCCATGCATTATTGCCCACATAGACACGCGGACTATGCGTGGACACAAGTTGAGCACAACATAACTTTACCATAACTATTATTATGTAGAGAAAAAAAAGCAAAAACGCAATTTTTAAAATATGCAAACATTATAAATACGATTAGCACTAGAACAACAACTTCTCTGCAATGTCCACACAAAAACACCATTACAAAAATCAGAAGTAGAACCCGAGATACAAAATAAAACTAGTTAAAAAAAAGTAATTTTTGCCCCCAAAAAGGGCGTTTTTGGGGTCAATTTTTGAAAAAAGCGCCATATAAACATAACTTTAGCATTCTCTGAAGAAATAACGGACTCACAGTAATACCCCTCCTTACTTCAACCAACCATAAAGTAACTTGCTTTTTACAGACCTTAACCTCATAGTTTGAATCTCAAGTATCTTGGAATATTACTGAAAATAATCTGAAGTACGTAATATGAATTAGTGCTGGATACAGATCCACAAAGCCTATCTGTTTTTTTACCCACTGTTTGAGAATGTCATATAAAATGAGATTGATTCGAAATGGAAAACATGGAATTTGAATTTTGATGTAAAAAAAGTATAAAGAGTTTTTTTTTTTATAAAAAGTTTTCCGATTAAATACGATGAAGTAGTCATACTGATCATCAGATGAATGTATTTTTATTTTACGCAGTGCCATCTACAGAACCGATCTCTGGATGACATCCAAGGGAGCCAGAATGGATTTGCATGACATACCCAAAACTATATATATATATATAGGCCTACTGATACTGAACTGACACGGCACTGATACGACACGGACCTGCGTAATGAACATTTAAACGGTAGAATAATGTAAAAAATAAACAAAGATAACAGATTATTTATTTTGAAAGAGATGAAAACGACGCTAAATATTTATTTGTATATGAAAAAGTATAAAGCTAAGACACACAAAAATATGTTTTACAGTCATTGCCATAGCAACCAACTACATAAAGTAAATAACAGATAAAACAGCTGATTCGAATAAACAGTTATCAAGACAATTTTAGTTTAGTACTAGTAAGCGAATGTCCATAGGAAAGAGGATCTATTACAGTAACTAGTATGGTGAGACCTAAAGTCCGGGAGTAATCAATGAGCATCGATCATACTTCACAGAACACGTTTTACAAATTATAAATTATGTATACAGAGTGTTCATAAAGTTCCTTTATGCCTTTATTATTTTTGCTATTGAAAGTAAGATAACAAAACTTTGTATATATTTTGTGTTGGATAATGGAACACATTTTTTGACATATCTATACCTTTATGATTTTGTGGGGCATGAGGGGGTAGAGGGGGGAGGGGGTTTAACAATTTCAAATATAAAGGTAGGATATTCAATACACAATTTATTGAAAAGCTTATTAAAATAGAAACAGAATGGCGCAAACTAGAATATCTTGCTTCGTTTCAAAGTAATGGACAATAAAATTTCCGGAAAATGATATTCTTATCATAACATCAAATACGGTTATTAATTTGTTAATATTGGGAATAAATAGGTTGTATTTTATTTTCCAGAACTTTGATTTTCCATTACTTTGAAACGAAGTAAGATATTAAGCTCTAGTTTGCGCCATTGTGTTTCGCTTTTAATAAGCTTTTCAATGGTGCATTACATGACCTACCTTTATATTTGAACTTGTTAACAACCTTAAGCCCCCCAAAATCATATATTATCAGATATGTCAAAAATGTTGTCCTGATATGCAATACAAGTTATATACACAGTTTTATTAACTTATTTTTAGTAAAAAAAATAATAAGGGGGGTTAAAGGGACTGTATGAACACTCTGTGTAAATGTATATATTATTGTGTTGACACTATATAACCGCAATTTAGGTTGGTTTTCTTATTCGCTCGAACGAGTTCGTTACCCAAAAGATACAACAACAGCAAGTTACAATATTTTGAAATTTTTCGTACTAGAACGAATTTTTTTGGGGGTTTAACTAAACAAATAAATATAAGAGATTAGTTAAATGACAAACACATTTTTTTTGTAATTTCTACAAGTTTTTATTGAATCGTTTGAAGGACAAAAACAATTTTTTGGCAAGATTCAATAAAAACTTGTAGAAATTACAAAAAAAATGTGTTTGTCCTTTAATTATAATGGAATTTTACCAAGTACCTTCGGTCGTCACTATCAATCGTATAAGAGATTAGGCCTATTCTGCACATTTTCTGTATTTAAACGACCTTATAAAATTATAAAATTACCTGGTTCAAAACATGAGGGAATTTACCTTTTGGGCAGAGCTTCTGATACGAGGACGACTGCCGGGATGCAAACTCGCGAAGCAGTCCGTAATCCGATTCAGCAAGGCCGAACGAAGCAGCGTGTGAGGCGAGACTGAAGGGTAACGTGCAAACAAATTCTACTAATATATTTAGTACACGGAGGCAGCTATTCAGCGCCTTCGTGAGTAGACAATTTTCACAAATAATCTATCTGTGGGATCAAACCATGTAATTTATTTATCCGCCTTAAGATCTGCGGTTTGTTAGAGGCCGCATTGTTTGCACATCAATGTCGCAGTTTTTTGTCCGAATGACATAAGCTTCATTCCTCTCCTTTCATAATAAACACTAAAAAAAGGTACTACATTTGTCGATGTTACATATTAATTTAATTACATAACAATTGTATAAGCAATTAATTTATAAAACATTCTTCAGTAAGCAAGCACGTTTTATCTATACTAGTATTATAAAGAAGTACCATTTTTTATTTTTTTTTGTATGTAGGAGGTAATCTCTGGAACTACTGAACCGATTGAAAAAATAGTTTCACTAATAAAAATCTACAGTATCCCTGAGTAACATAGGCTAGAATTCATTTAGATTTAAGGGTTGAAACAACCCATAAAACAATAAATATTATTTGTTATACTTTATTTAAAGCTAGAAAGATGACATTTTGTAAATTTATTTCTTACAAGATGCATAAAAAAGGGTAAAACAAATTTGAATTTTGTCGCGAGCTGCTAAGGGGTGAACATGTAGTAGGAACGCCTATAAAAAAATGTTGATTTTTATACCTTCCATAAAGTTAGAGGACTGAAAATTTGGCACATAGAAATTTTAAGAGATTTATAGAAAACTAGGGAAGACCCCTGCATACTCCGCACGCCAACCCCCAATGAAACCTTCCAAAAACATATGTTACGTTTTATTTATAATAAAGGTGTAGGATTAATAATAAACTCAAAAATAAGATGGTAAATAATGTTAAATGTTCAAATTAAATTATTTCTTTTATTTTATAGCAGCAGTTATAATAATGGTTAAAAGAACCAGCGAGGCTCAGGTCTACTCTACACTTTAAAACCCTATCCTAAAAGCTAGAAATACAAAAATATTTGCTTAAAATTTTGAAATCAGCTGTTGATGGAAATATTATAGCAAACAGCTATATTATCTGTGATTTTATTCAATTGGTTGCTATGGTAATAAATGTAAATACGTGTGTCGGTTTATGATTCTAGGAATAACCTAAGATTTTTTTTCCTACTAAATTTACAAATATTGAAATAAAAAAGGTTTTTATCGAAATGAATTATAGCCTATGTTACTCAGGGATAGCGTAGCTTTTTATTAGTAAAACTATTTTTTCAATCGGTTCTGTAGTGCCAGATATTACCACCTACAAAAAAAAAAAACGAACTTTACCTCTTTATAATATTAGTATAGATAAAATAAATAATAACGCATGCAATTTAAGTAGTTACGCTAGTGGGTAAACAGGGAAGGGGGGGGGGACATCCCCTTTATAATAAAAATCAATTATTATACTTCCAATAATTGACACCTTTGTTTCATAAGTGGTAATCTCTTTGCGTTTGCATTACAGCATGGGTTGGGGCTAGTGTTTTATATAATGACAAATTTATTATTCCTTATCAACCCTTTCCATGTAATATATTTTATTAAACAGATAAAATTACGTTTATAAATCCATCACCACAGGTTGCAACAAACATTTTCCCAGATACGTCGCGACTGCGGATGACAGGTGTCGGGTCACGTGACGAGAAGTAATTTCCTGAATTTACATACTCAGCTTTTATAAATACATACTGAATACACACATTTCTATCACACATGAATTTAGATTTATTCAGTGTCATTTCATTGTTCAACAGCTAAATTGCATAATATTAAAATCAGTTATATTATACCGGTTATTTTTATCAGTGTAAATCACAGGCAGATTAATTTGATACATTATAAAAGCTATAGTATTTGTATTCGTCTTAAAATTGTAACACACATTCTGCGTCAAGTAGCAGGCTTTTCATAAACAGTGCCTCATTGAACATTTTACCCAAAGATCCGACCAAAATGTTGGGAAAAAACGAAAGATCATAAATTTTAACCATAGCTTTACATAATTTAATGACTTCAGCCAAAAGTATATCAAATACAGTCATTCAGTTTAAACTTTACTATCGTACAATTTGAAATTCACTCAAGTTTTCATCATCACCAGGTCTAAATTAGTAAATTAACAGTAACTTTTATGATTGTACACAAATAGCAATAATTCAGACCAACAGCCCAAGACTAAGCGTGCGCATTCCATAAATGTCGGAAGCAGGCATGGCAGAAAGAATTCAGACGTATCGCTGTAGATTAATATTCCTTTACAACAATATAACCTAAAAGTTATAAACAAAATAACCTCAAACGGTCCATGCAGTTGTTGAAGTAGTATAGCTGATGGACGAAAACAGCTGTTATATGTTAACGCATAAATAAGATACGATACAATCTTGAGCGTGCGCTATACTATTTGCTTACACATGGACGTACTCTTGATTTTGTGGATGTTGATTCGTAGCCGAGTCGACTATTGATCAATAGAGAGGTATATGTGTAAAGTCATAGATCGGAAGAATTATCTTCAGAACAAGTTAGGAGGTAAACATACTAAACATCCCCGGTATGCGGGAGATGCTTGTTTGGGAAGGGCCTTAGAAGGTACACGTTTTGGTTTTTCGATTGTAACTCGAAAACGAATGATCCTACAAAAAAAGTTTTATATGAAAATTAAATATAATTATGGTACTTTCGTCCTTCTTGTGACTTACTGTAACTTAATAAAGTTCCGCGTTTCGGAAACTATGTTCCATCTTCAGAATTTTCACCCGTAAGAGTTCGTCAATACATTAAAATACTAAAACACACGCACATACATATAAATAACAAATATGAACAAAAACTACACGGTGGGTGTACACCAACGGTTCTCGGACTACTGATACGCGATGACTTGTCTAGTGTTGTCTAATGCCTTATCTCTTAACGTCATCGCAGTGTCATACAATAAGTTGGAACGGAAATTAAGTTTCTCATTTAACAAATCATTTCCGTTTTTTTTTAAGCTTTATAAATTTCATATTCTATGTGAAGTTCAATAGTTTCTGAGAAATAAGCTGGAAAAAATCAGTAGTTTATGAAACAAATTATTCAACAATTTTCCACAAACTTTGAATTTTGAGTTTTGTATTATCAATTTGAGGGACGAACCTTGGAAATGAAATCGTAGAGCATTAAATGTCCATCAAAATTAATATATTATTAAGTTTTACCTTCATCTGATCAAAACTTGGAGCAATATTGTGATTTCCTTAAAATTTCGAAAAAATAAGCATCAAAGCTATAGTTTAAAAATTTGCCATTTAAATGTTATGCAGACCGTTAAGACGATGTGTAAAGTGTAATACTTTCGTAACAACTCGGGAAGAAGGTTTTAGTGTAATAAAAACAATACTTAACTACATTAAATGAATATAATATAGATGTAGAAAACCTAAAAAAAAAAATAAGTAACAGTAAAAAAATTGGTAACTTAAATTTGGTGAAAGAGCTTTAATGGCAACAATTTAGAGAAAAAATTTTGTTGAACATGTAACTAAACTATTTTGCTTTGCTTTGAGCAAGAAGGTGCAGGTGTTTTCTAATATCTATATAATATATAAAAGCCAAAACCCACTGACTCACTGACTCACTCATCACGATTTCTCAAAAACTACCGAACAGATTGGAATTAAATTTGGTATGTAGCTTTCTCTTGGGCCATAGGTGCTCACTAAGAAAGGGTTTGAAAAAATTCGAAATTTTAGGGGGGGTTTGGGGGATAAAAGTTATTAAAAAACGACTTCTTCAAAACTACCAAATGGATTGGAATGAAATTTGGTATGTAGCTTCCGCTAGGGCCATAGGCGCTCGTTAAGAAAGGGTTTAAAAAAATTCAAATTTTAGGGGGGTTTGGGGGATCAAAGTTATTAAATCACGATTTCTTCAAAACTACCGAACGGATTGGAATGAAATTTGGTATGCAGCTTCTTCTAGGGCCATAGGTGCTCACTAAGAAAAGGTATGAAAAATTTCGAAATTTTAGGAGTGGTTTGGAGGGATCAAAGTTACTAAAATCATAATTTCAGATCTTTTATTATTATGACAATAGTGCTTTTATTATTTAAGATCTATATGTATAAAAGCCAAATACCAGAATTGGCTGAACACTTAAAAAGAATACAATTACGTTAAAAAGACTGAAAATACCAACCACCACGGGCAACGCCGTACGGGTAAGCTAGTATATATATACAATCCACTCTAACCTAACGGCCTTATTTTACGACTGGATTCGTAAATTACAAATTTGGACTTGTTTGTTAAACGAAAAAATCCATAAACCGGAATCACATTTTTCGACCGTACGTAACAATTGTTTTGAGATTGTTTGTACTAGAATGGAATTTTTTATTTTATCTATAAGAATAAATATATTCTATTAGATTGATCCGCACATTTGATTTTTTACACGACCATCCAGTTTCCTCAGAATCGACGAAAAGTACCCTGTTTAAATTGATTTCACCGTGGAGACAGTTTCGATCTGAGGCCGCATAGTAGCTGTGCAAAGAAATCGTACTATTATATTTCCTAATGCCAAGATATAATTTAGATACTAATATATCAGACAAACAAAAAACATATATTCTGTATAATAGAGGCGAAAGCAGAATATAGTGTTTTTACTGTGGGATTTTGCGCACGTGTGTGGTACAGTCCCTTGTAAGAGTAAGACAGTTGCAAGTGACAGGTAAGATTGATTGTGAGGAGTGGAGCTGAGCGTAGAGATATTCCATGATAAGTCTTCCTCCAGTGATGATAGCTCCATTCTATTGTATGTAAAGTGTTGTGAGTGCCAAGATAACTCAATGCAAATGTATTATTACTTGGGATTAGAATATTGTTTCTGCAACCGCAATTTTTAAGAATTGTTTTTGTTTGAGGGAAGAAACCCTTATAGGTAGCCTGAACAACATATGAGAATAATTCTGCCAAAATATAAAAACCACATATAAAATAAAATTATAGTGTCGCCTTTCTTTGCTGCGGTACAGATTTATCTACATTAATAACTTAACTAAGGCTTAATATAAGATTACTGTAACGTGCCGTTATTTATATGTGCCTAAAAAAAACCCTGTTTTAAAATTTTAACGCCCAAAAGCCTGAATTTCCATCGAAAATAACAAGTGTTTTTGTATTATAAAAAAAAAAAAAATTAAAGAAATATGTTATTTAAAATTTTTTAGATTTCAATTTTAAGTGTGACAAGATAAAAATAACAGAACTTACGAAATGAGAAAGCACAATGTCCACTTCAGAGGTATTACCAAGTGAACTATTTTAACACACTTACAAAATGAGGAAGCACAGTGTCAATTTTAGAGGTATTATTACCAAGTAAACTATTTTAACACAACTTACGAAATGATTAAGCACAATGTCAATTTCAGAGATATTACCAAGTGAACTATTTTAACACAACTTACAAAATGAGAAAGCACAGAGTCAACTTTAGAGGTATTACCAAGTAAACTATTTTAACACAACTTACGAAATGAGGATGCACAATGTCCATTTCAGAGGAATTGTCAAGTAAATTGTTTTAGAACAACTTACGAAATGATTAAGTACAATGTAAATTTCAGAGGTGTTACCAATTAAACTATTTGAACACATCTTACAAAATGAGGAAGCAAGTGTCAATTTCAGAGGTAATACCAAGTAAACTATTTTAACACAACTTACAAAATGATTAAGCACAATGTCAATTTCAGAGATATTACCAAGGAAACTATTTTAACACAACTTATAAAATGAGGAAGCACGTGTCCACTTCAGGCGTATTACCAACTAAACTATATACTCTGCTACATACACATGTGTACTATATACAGTAGAGCGTCAAGGAAAAATGTGTGACGGTAAAATTCAATTCACTGCCTGCAAAATTATTGGACGCGGTGCGTCTTTAGAAGTTTTTTCTTCAATAAAAAAAGTTTATTAATTTACAGCGTTTTGAAACAGTTACAACAACTCGACTTATACTTATACATCGGGTTCAGATTTGGACCACTTTTTTTAGATATCCCTATTGAACAAATCTGACAAACTCCAAAAATACTTTCTTATATACCATTAAAAACTGACCCCAATTTTAGGGGTATGAGTAAATTGCACAAAAAGGACTTCGACAGAGCATATCGTATGGGCGTGTAAAATCTAAGCTCGATTCTTTACGTCAGTAGCCCTGTCAAAAACAAGAAGTAAAAATATCGATTTTCAAAATGTTATTACTACGTTACCTGATAATTCCAAGTGTAAAAATAAATAAGTACACGTCTTCAGCGATCTTCAAAAATGGGTGTACGAAAATCAACCGGTGACCTCACTCCCGAGTAGGGAGGGGGGGTTGTAAAAGCCCGTACCCGCATTTGGGGAGGGCGAGAAATTGCACCAAAATCTCTTCCAAATTGGCGCTAAACAAATGTGTGTTCTAAAGCTTAAGCTCGATTTGTTATGCCTGTAAGTCTGTAGCCCTGACAAAGAACCAGAACAAGAAGTAGAAATAAACAAAAAATAGAGATTTTCATACTTACATAGCTTTGGCTCCTGTTGGTCCCAACGGTTAATATTTGGTACACGTCTTCAAGGGTCCCTCGAGAATGTTTTTACAAAAATCGACACCTTTGATTAGCAGGGGACCGAGTTAGAGGAATGCGAAAACCTTGTTCTGTTGTCGAGTCGGGTTTTTTTCGGTCGGGACGCTTCCGCGTCCCTAGATGAGAATAT
This sequence comes from Philaenus spumarius, assembly GCA_018207615.1. Lineage (NCBI taxonomy): Eukaryota > Metazoa > Arthropoda > Insecta > Hemiptera > Aphrophoridae > Philaenus > Philaenus spumarius. Next base: position 154,885 of record JAGFPH010000277.1, on the reverse strand, counting down.
TATCCTGCTCATAAAAATGTATATAGTTTACAGTAATTTTTAATTATGTTCTGTACCCACTTAAAACATTTAACCGAATTATATCAATCACATAGTTTAAAAACGAACTCGCTTATACTCGTTTAATAACTTATTCATAAATTTTACAATTTGTTGTTTGTTGTACAGGAAAATGATTAAAAATAATTATCAGTTGTCTAATCTATATCTAAACATATAAATACAAATGGAGTGTCTGTTTGTGATTTGAAAATGTAAGCCTTTTTATAAGCTTATATAGCTATTCATACATTAAAAATACCTTAACACACATTTATATTTTTTTTGCCAGCTTGTCTGTTTGTTTGGACGGGACAATCTCTGGAATGGCTAGACCGATCTTGACTAAACTTTCATTAAAATTTAGAAGACTTTTCATAGAATATTTTAGGCTACTTTTTATTCCGAAAATATATAAAATTCCTGCTTTCCTAAAAATAATTAGGGATTTTATGAACAAATGTTGCGGATATTGCGTGTCTATTCCGATCTCTGTATTACATTATGTACAGGTCACAGTTTCCCCCACCACAAAACTTAGATCCAAGTGCCTCTGTCCTAATCAGTCATCATTTCCGTAAAAATGCATATTAAAAATTGAAAAAATTCAAAAATTATGAATAAAATTAGGGATTTTGTGGAAGAATATTGGGGATGGTACGTGTATATTTCGATATCTGTCTTAAACTTTGTGCATTTAATATAATAATCATTCATCATTTTGGTAAAAGTAACACAATATACAGTAATAAGTTGCATTGGTCACTGCTGGGGTTGGCGAGCGGGAGCAGAGCAACTAGTAATTTGTAATAGCATAAATTTGATAGTTGATAGTGAGATAATAAATAACCTCCTTATTATCTATAATCTATACATATAAATACAATTTAATTGTCTCTCTGTGATTTCGGAATAAACCAATTTTTCTAACCTTATATAGTATGATTATTCACCACATTACCAAAACCTAATCGTATATATCTTCGGAATGGCTGAACCAATTTTTACGAAACTTTCGTTTGCATGTAAAGTACTTTTCAGAGACTATTCTAGGCTCGTTTTGAAATATTTAGGAATCCTATTTAGAAATTATAAAAATGTAAAAATTATATAATCCAAAATCCATCCATAGTTTTGGAGATGGACGGGTGGGTGTGAGTATCTATTTCAGTTATATGTGTCTTACATTATGCATAGGTCAACGCTACCCTAATAACCCAAGTGCCTCTGTGATAATTATTCGTTATATGCATTATTTATAACATCTGTTTTTATTTGCTTCGCCTCGAGACACCACGAGTGTTGGCGGGTGAAGTGAGCTGTGTTTGGAGTCCCCTAGTTTAAGTAATAAAACTACACGTTTATTATTTTTACGAAGTATGGAGAGGTTAAAGTTTCAAATTGACATAAATGTTAAAAGCGTACGTTGAATGATTCTCTCAAACTAAGGGCGAGTTTTAAGACAAAACATTTTTACAATACAAATACAACGGGGGATTTTTCACGACATTGTATTTTCTATTCTTTAACAGACATGAATAGGCCTAGATCTTATAGGAATAGGAATTATAATTATATTGTTTTCAGGGAGTTTTGGAATGTTTAGTCTTCAAATTGGTACTTTTACAATGAGAGCAGATATCCCAACTAGAGAAACGTTGTGGATTATTTAATATACACAAATGAGCCCAAACGTCCGAAAACAATTTTTTTTAAATACAGCCCAGATTAATTCGGTTTCCTAAATTAAGGACCAGTTAAAAAAAAGGCTCCATTTAAATAACATAATTTTTGAAGTTTTAACTTATATAATCTTACCACGTCCAAAAAATGTGTACACATGTGTGTATAGCAGAGTATATAGTTTTCTTGTTGCTGGGGGTGAATCGGATTTTACCGTCACGCGTTTTACCATGCATTTTGTGAAACCCTCTATTTTGTGAAACGTTCCTAATGTGAAACGCTCTTAATGTTAAACGCTCCTAAAGTGAAACGTCCCTAAAGTGAAACGCTCCTAAAGTGAAACGCCCTATTCCATCTGTTTGAAAAAAGTTATGGTCCTGCCAAGATTCGAACCAGCAGAGTCCATAACCATAGACTAGCTCTTTGGCCGGTTAGGCCACAATCGAATTGCTAATTTAGTACAATTGAGTTGGATATATAAATGTAACAGATTGTAGTACAGCACAGGCTTAATCTCTTAATGTTAATACAATGGATAGATTAATTAGTAATACCTCTGAAATGGACATTGTGCTTCCTCATATCGTAAGTAGTGTTACAAAATAATCATTGTGCTTCCTTATTTCGTAAGTTGTGTTAGTTAATCAAAAGTGTACACTTTTCCCGTGTGATCATAAGCACACAATTACATTTTTTAAATCGTTAGTTTTTAATAAATACAGTGGTATTTTGTTTATTATATTTGTCTGGAAACCTGTTTTTTTTCTTTCCGACATATTTTTATAGTTTTTGACTTGTTTTATTTAACAAAAGTTATGTTCAACTAGGACCAGGAACACACCACTAATGACAGTAAACAGAGAAGGCAAATTTCAAAGCGATAACTCTCTCACTTCACACAAACATAACGCCAACAAAACCTCGTCTTCCTTTGTTATTTCTAAGGAGCACTCGATGTCCCAAGGGATGCAAATTGTTTCTTTCCCTGGGGAATTTCATCACCGAGGGTTATTTTTTCCAGAACCTTATCTCTATTGTCTGTCGTTTTATTCAATTTACTTGGGACTTTGTGTTTCGCGCTTTCACTTCCTTGCTGCCTGCATACACGTGTTTTATAATATACTAGGGGAGACCCCTGCGTGCTGCGCACGCCAACCCCCAATGGAACCTTCTAAAAACATATGTTATGTTTTATTTATAATAAAGGTGTAGGATTAATAATAACCTCAAAACTAATATGATAAATAATGTCAAATGTTCAAATTGAATTATTTCTTATATTTTATAACAGCAGTTATAATAATAATTAATAGAACCAGCAAGGTTCAGGTCTATACTTAAAAACCCTAACCTAAAAGCTAGAAATACAACAATAATTGCTTCAAATTTTGAAATCAGCTGTTAGTGGAAATATTGGAGCTAACAGCTATAGTATCTGTTATAAATTGGTTGCTATGGTAATAAATGTAAATACATGTGTTGATTTATCATTCTGGGCCTAACCTAAGAATTTTTTCCGACTAAATTTACAAATATTGGGATAAAAAAAGGTTTTTATCGAAATAAATTATAGCCTATGTTACTCAGGGATAGTGTAGCTTTTTATTAGTAAAACTGTTTTTTCAATCGGTTTAGTAGTGCCAGAGATTACCCCCTACATACAAACAAACACACAAACAAACAAACAAACTTTACCTCTTTATAATATGAGTATAGATGAGTATAGATATTTAACGAAGGTGTAGAAACAGACATAACTTTATCTAGAACTAGTGGACCCGGCAATGCTTCGGTATTGCTTGATTTTAGTATATACATATTATTATATGAGTAGATTAATAGTTATATAACAAAATTTAATGAGTGCAATGAATAATTAATTTGGAAGTGACTTGTGGTTAAAATAAGTTTCTTATGATCAGGGCAGGTGGTAGAGCGCGTATTAAACATATGGGTGTTTAATGTTAATGGAAAATATTTTATACTAGGGGAAAACCCTTGCGTGCTCCACACGCCAACCCCTTTGGAACCTTCTATACACAGAGTCATGTTATGTTTTCTTTTAATAAAAGTGTAGGATTAATAATAACCTCAAAGCTAAGATGGTAAATAATGTTAAATGTTGAAATCAAATTACTATATAACAGCAGTTATAATAAAGGTTAAAAGAACCAGCAAGGCTCAGGTCTACAATTTAATAAAAACCTAACCTAAAAATTAGAAATACAAATAATTTCTTCAAAGATTGAAATAAGCTGTTAATGGAAATATTGGAGCAAACAGCTGTTTTATCAGTTATTTTATTCAATTGGTTACTGTGGTAATACATGTAAATACATAAGTTGGTTCAATAACCTAAGATTTTTTTCCGACTAAATTTACAAATGTTTTTATCAAAATTAATTATAGATTATGTTACTCAGGGATAGTGAAACTTTGTATTAGTGAAACTATTTTTTCAATCGGTTCGGTAGTTCCAGAGATTACCCCCTACATACAAACAAACAAACAAACAAATGTTTCCTATTTATAATATTAGTATAGATTATTTAGAATGGCGTTCCCATTGCCATAAAATATTTATCACACTTTGTGTTGTTTTTACGTTAACAATGGCGTTGTTTTTCAAAAAGTAAATAAAAACACGCTTGTAATAGAATCAAATGAAACTTTGTGTTAAAATGTCAAAGCAATCGCTGAAGAACTTTAGAAGATTTAAGAATTTGAACGATCGAACATTAGTTTTTATTTATATAGATATCATGTTTTACTAGTGCTTTATTTGTATTCTTAGTTTTTCTATGAATGCATTTGTTGCCTATGAATCGTGACCTTTGGATTGGGCTATGTATTCGGATTGGGCTGTGTATACGATTGTTTTGACAGTAACACCATCCGATAAGGAATCAAAAGGGCTATAAAAAGGTGTCTTAAAAGTTGTTGTTAAAAATGTACGGTTTTTGAGTAATTTAGTTTGAAATTTTCAAACAGTCGCCATTTTGGAACTGATTATTGGATAGAATCGATTACTTCATGCCAAATTTTAATTCAATCAATCAAACCGTTCTCTAGATATGAATAAAAACCTAACCTAAAAATTAGAAATACAAATAATTGCTTAAAGATTGAAATCAGCTGTTAAATTTAAATATTGGATCAAACAGCTGTTTTATCAGTTATATTATTCAATTGGTTGCTATGGTAATAAATGTAAATACATGTTGGTTCATCAGTCTAGCCCGAACCTACGATTTTCTTCCGACAAAATTTACAAATATTGAAATAAAAAATGTGTTTATCAAAATTAATTATAGCCTATGTTACTCACGGATAGTGTATCTTTTTATTAGTAAAACCATTTTTTCAATCGGTTCAGTAGTTCCCGAGATTACCTCCTACATATAAACAAACAAACAAACAAATACATTTTACCTCCTTATAATATTAGTATAGGTAGGTAGCCATCCCATTTGAATTATTATTTAATTTTAAGAGTAGCTATCCCATTGCATTACTTTGACTGAAGTAATCGAGTTGCAAACTGTCTTTTATATTATATCACATGTAGCCACGATGGCCGTGGTTGTTAAGGCGTCAAAGCTTTATCAATCGTTATGGCAACCATCAATGGAAAAGTTCCGGGTTCAATTCCCATTGACCCCGAATAATTTTCTAAATGGTTTCTTAACAGAAATCGTTGGCTGTGGTTCGGATTCCACGTAAAACTGTAGGTCCCGTCTTCATTAGCCTTAAGTGCAAAACAGCAGGAAGTTAAAAAAAAAAAAAAACATATTATATCACTTAATAATATTACACAAATTTAGCTGTAATACTTGTAGGAAGTTAGAACAATAAATTTTTATTGTATAGGGGTAGCTACCCATTAATATTTTTTATTGTAGTCACCATGTTTATGAACAATCCTGGTACTAATATGTGTAAATTGTTAAATGTTTACTGAAATTAGTTGAGTGGTTTTTCAACACGTAGAAAAAGTAAGTTTATGGATTACTATTTAATTTTAGGAGTAGTTACACATAATCCATTTGACTTAACTAATCGAATTGCAAATAGATTTTGTATATCACGTAACAATAAATCTAGCTTTATAGATTGTACAATGTTAGTGCAATTTAGTTTTATTGTACAGATTTAACTGTCCCGTTTTAAACTCTTTGATTGTAGTGGTAGTGACCATATTTTCTAAACAATCCTGATACTAACATGTGTAAATTGTGAAATATTTAGTGAAATTAGTTGAGTAGTTTTTGAGCATGTAGAAAAAGTAAGTTTATGGATTATTATTAAATTTTAATGATAGTTTTCTATTTCATTCATTTGACTTAAGTGAACAAATTGCAATTGGTGTTTCATATCAATTAAAAATAATGTTAGGCCTACATAATTTTAGGATTTTTAGCTTGAAGTTAGTTAGTTTAGTTTATATCTATAATATAGAGTTACCCCATTAAAACCACTTATACCGTGGTGATGTAGGCTAACGTCTAAACGCTCCCAGCAATGCTATGGATAAACTATGAAATTGTTAGTGAAATCGGTTTAATAGTTTTTGCTCCTATAGTGGACAAAGAAACATTAATTTGTAAATAAATATATATATATATATATATATATAGAGAGAGAGAGATGTAAATAAGTATTTAACTTAAATTTTAAGAAGATATACATGATTTAATAAAACTTGAAGATAGAATCTCACTAATAAGTTTATTTATTGAAACTCTTTTCAAAAACTATTTCGACGTCACCAATGATGGGCGAGCTGCAATAATCAAACAATACATAGTTGGGTGTATCACTAAAGATGATACAATTCTGGTAGAAACGCGTATTGATCATATTAGATTTTTTATTAAACTTAACCATAACCTAAAAATGATAAATACAATAATTTTAAAGTATTCAACTAGTTAAGCTGTTTATTTTAAGTAGGCAAATATTTTAAACGAAAGACTAGCATTTTGAAATAGTTTGTAAACTTATGTTCTTTAACACGATCTTTGGTCCTTACACTTTATGTTTCCTACATACAGTTTGATTCAGGAAGAAACGGGGAAACATTCAGGACGTGTTCAGATAGTGAAAATAAATAAAAAAGTTAGGTTCGGAAATGCTTCGTTTACCGGCTACCCACAATTTTTTTTTACAAAATACTTAATTTAAATATATTTAACTGTAATTTAGGGATAATATTTGGTTTGGCATCTTTTACCCATGTACAAAAAACCAAAAAGTTTTTCATATATTTTAAATTTTTTTATTTAAAATATCACATAAACCGGTAACTTTATAAAAGAAATGCAGAAACAAATAATTTCATTTTTTAACAGGTTTTAAGTTATTTCTGTAACTAAAAAGATAACCGAGTTATTGGCTAAAAACTAAACATTTGTTACTTGATAGTAGTCCATAATATCCAAAAATGTTTTCTATGTGGTCGTGTAAGAAAACAAATGCGCAGAATAATCTACTATATTTCTATGACTAGTAAGAACCCGTGAGAAATCACAGGCAGATTAATTAGATACACATCAGTAATTCATAATTTAAAAAAATACTATTTACAAACAACAGACTTTATCTAGGCCTACCCACGGATACTAGAATACACGGTAGGGGTCACGCGCAGGTCCCTGCCGCCCGGCTCGGAGACGTGACGTCACCATGGACCCACCGCCTCGCCGCATTGTATACAGACTCCACAGTCCACAATGTCATTCGCTATTCGAACACTAAAACGCGTAACCTGCAGCCTTCAATTTTGTTATATATTTTTAATACTTAGGGACGAAAGTATAATTTTGCAGGCCAGTACGATTTTATATCGGTATATACATTTATTTACCGTTACTCTTAAGTTTTGTGTAATAATCACTAGAGTTTGATGAATTCCCGTGTGCACAAATTTTAAACGATTTTTTTATTCAATGCAAAGTTTGATCATGTTTGACCTAAACCGTAACATTTATAAAGATGTAAATCGTTTATACTTATCACTGAGTATAAGTTGACCATTTATTTATTTCAGAAACAATTTACATTTTTTTAATTTTAACAAGCCATTCGTCCATGAGAGCTCGTATCTGCTCCAATCACCTTCATCAGTCTTCCCCACTAAATATTTAAAAAAATACATTTTACATGTAATTGTTTCTGAAATAAATGTTTTACCAGTCTCAGTCTCCAACCTACACCTTGTAAAATCAAGGTAATATTTCAAACAAAATTTTACAAGAAAACTAGTTGAATATTATTATCGCAGATCTGTCATGGTTAAATAATATTAAGAGCAATTTAGATATCATTTTCTCAAAAAGTTTCTTTATATATCAATAATAGTTTCTTATCAGCAAATTAATTATTAAAATTATGGAAAATATTTTGTAAATTAATTAATAATAAAAGAAATAAAATATTGTTTTACATGAGTAAGTACAATACATATAACCAATTCACTTGTATATATAAACAATTTATGTATATGTTTATATCATCCAAATTGATATCTTCAGACTTTTTTTACTTGTAGAAGAACGCCCAGAAATGAATAATTATAATATTTAAAGATCCTCATAAAAAAAACTAATATTAACTAAGGGAAACTGAGTTAATTGGTCTGAAATTGTATTGTAAACGTACGAAGAACACATTTGTTAATTGTTTTCAATTGATAGTTTGAATAAATACTGCAAGAACTCTCTACACACCAGATGCACATCTTCTTTATCCAAACATTAGTAAAATATTACATTTAGTGAGCTTCAAATCTCAATGAACATTATATTGTAATATTGTTTATTTGAACTTATTTATTATGTATTTTATAGTTCTAGTTTCAGTTTTTTCTCCCCACTACTAAACTCTTTGTTTAGCTAGCCAAAAGAAAGTTTGGTTAGTTTTTTAACATCTACAACCTAATTCTTATAATCTTCTATTTATATAATTCTTTATAATAAGAAAATATTATAAACTATAAAATTTCAAAAATTTTAATATATGGAACGTTTTTGTAACATCACAAATGTAAATTTCAAGCTGATAACAATTATTATATATGAATACGTTAATATTTAAAGTTAATTGTTCAATTAAAGTGTAATAATTATTAACACAATTTATCTTAAACCTCAAATAATATATGTTCTCAATCGATAAGTAAATCATTAATTATTTACTTTTCATAAGTGTCTGGCAAACGTACTATGCATCACAAAAGCAAAATAAAAACTCATTTTAGGTTTTTCAGGATAGTTATCACTAAATGACGATCAAAAATAAATCTAAATTATTAAAATATTTAACCTACTCTACAAAATGGAAAAAACCTATTATTTTGTCTATCCATGTATGTCACTCAATTTGAACACGTTCCAGACAAAAATGAGTTGGTCTTATTTAGTGCCATTAAATACATTTAGTAACTAAATACACACATTTAGTATTTGATACATTTTACTTTAACTCAATCTCCATTATGTAAGGTACCTACGCATTTATTTTTAAATTCTTACTGTAATACACAACGAATTTGGACATTAATTTCCTAATCACCTCTGCCTACTAATAGAGGGGATGGAGTGTTGTTTTAAACAATAGATCCTACGTTATTCTCCACATAGCAATAATTTATATGTATCATTTAACCTTTTAAAATCAGCTATAAAAATATAGGGTGCAATTTAAATAAAGAAACACTACGAAGTCATAGCTTTTTCGTAGTTAAATTTTTGATACAAACTTTTTATATGTTTAATATGTAGGCTATATAAAAAAAACTAAAAACGAAAGAAACTTTTAACAATGTAGGCTAATTCATGTAATTTCGTAATAGTCAAAGTCCAAATTTACTTGAAACTAATAAGTTGTTTAGAGTCAAACCATTGTAATAAAAATGGTAATTGCAACGAATTTGGAAACAATCAACAGAAGTAAATATCGCTAGTAAGTTTAGACGTTTTAATGAAAATTAAATAGAAGATATAAATGTTAACACGGTGGCAGTAGAAGTTAATGCTTTTAAAATTTCCCTAAATAAAATATGTATAATTTATAAATACAAAACCAGAACTCATTAATTACTTATCTATTTAATATAAGTATACGGGCGGCAGGCAGCGTGTCGGGAGGGAAGGATCAGAGTGACGTCGCTGGCACGTGAGTATACTGCGCATCCTACTCATGACCCCTACCGTGTATTCTAGTATCCGTGGGCCTACCTAACTATGCTGACTAGGATTTTTAACTCGGTAAATGTGTACAATTATAAGGATTATAAAACTGCAGGCATATTTGTTAAATTTTTCTATTTACATATTTAAAGAAAGATAGAAATACTGTATTATCTTTTAATTGCTTTTTATTTCGTAGTTTATAGATCAAAAGATTTAGAAGTTATTAATATTACAGTGAAGAAATTATTAATGTTATACGTAGATGTACGAGTGTTTCCGAAGCTAAACGAATAGGTATATCTTCTTTAAATTTGCATAAACGAATATAATGATGCTAAAAGGTTGTATATATACTGTTGGCAACTTCAAAGCAAATCTTATCCTGTATTATAGCCTGCATTAGTTCTTTAACTCATATTTTAAGAAGATCAACTTCACAAGGATTATATTAATGCAAGTTAAAAACATAACCCCCAAGAATAAAGCGTTTTGTTTTAGTATTACATATGGTGGGTGAAATTAGCTGTTATATTATAGGCGTATGTTACTCACGCGAGTAAAAACGTACGTGAGTACACTCGCTTTTATAGGAGTTGATTAGATAAAACACAAAATCGTTTCATTCTAGTTAGAAAAATTTCAACAAATATTTATCGCCGATCGAAAAACGTGCTTTCGATCGTTGAATTTGTTTGGCTAACGAACTCAACCAAGTGGCGTACGATTCGGTCGTTAGAGTGCGAATGCATGCATATATGTAAAAATTTTAATGACACCCCAAATCGTGTTCTGGGGACCATGATTGGTGCTCATTGACCACTCACGAACTTTCCTATGGAAATTCGCTATTTAAACATTTCTAGTAAAATGTTTCTCTTCATATATTTGACACAATCTAATTGCAGAACTGTTTTAGAATATTTCTAAATTCCTAAATTTCTTCACGACGAAACCATTTCCAATTGTAAGCTAACGAATTCACGTACAAACACAAACGGTATTAAAGTACAAATAAAAACATTTCTAAATTACAACATTTCCAATTTTCATTCGGGCGCATATGCAAGCAGCTGTAATTCTGAATGTGTCAAAGAAAAACAACTCATTTGCATTTCAAAACCGGACACATGCATTAGTGATACAAATTATCTAAATACATCTCTGAATGCGCTAAAATGTACTGACATTAGCATTTCAAAGTGTGACGTCATAATGCAACGAATGTTTCTGCTGTGCTGATATTTAGGTTAATGTAAGTAGAAATGTTCTGTTTTTAAATTACTATTCAGGAATACAAAACAAGTTTTTTTACAAGGTTTTTTTAAAGGAAATTTACCTTTTGGTTTAATTCACCCTCCCACATCTAATGCATTGCGTGATTTTCTCGCCAATCCTTTGCTGTGCCCACACATGTTTTATAATTTCTTCTGAAATCAAATAAATATTTAATCAGTGAATTAAAATAATTGCCTTAAAACCTTGCATTTCATAAAAACAAAATAAGAATCTTCCCTGTTGAAAAACCTAACAATAATCACCATTCTTCACTATATGTAAGATATTTAAAAAACATAATATTATACAAAGGGCGTTAATGTGTTACGCAGCGCAAGTGTGGGGATACAAACAATACAAACTGGTAGAGCAGTTGTTACGTGTGTTTGTTAAACGACTGTTGAAACTGCCAGATAACACTCCAAATTATGTTTTGTACTTAGAGTTAGGTTTAGACAAATTATTTTCATTTACTTTTAGGGTGCATGTAAATTATGTGTTAAAAACTTTAATATGTCGGAAGAGAGGCTTCCAAACTTTTTAACAAAACAAGTTATAAAAAATTAAGTATTTTGGTATAAAGAATGGTTGCAGTTAGCAAAAGAGCATGCGATTAGTTTTGATACTGGACTTTCAGGCGTAAATAAATGGAAGGGACAGTTATTTACTTTAGTCGAAGCGATGAGTAGGCAGAACAAACAGAATAATCTGTTTGCAGCTACGACCGGTCGTTATCATACTATTTATAGAAATCTAAATTTGGAACTTGGTGATAAGACATATTTTCAAAATTATTATAGTACCGCCACAGTTAAGTGGATTTTAAAATGCAGAGGAGAATTATTACACCTAAATTACAAACCCTGAGTAGAGGGGATAAATTATAAAAGTTCTTTGTGTAACTTAACGGAAGTAGAAGACGTGTTCCATTTTGTAGCAAAGTGTCCAATTTTGAAAGGTGTTCGACAGGGTTTTTTCAATAAACTTGAGCTGTCGCGAGAAGAATTTTACGATCGCTTAAATGGTCGGGATTGGGACCGATTGGCGAAGTATTGTCGAGCAGCCTGGAAGTATAGGTGGAGTTGATACAAGAGTTCAACTATTGAAGTGGTTCATTTGGAAAATATTCAGGTAGGACAATGGAAACGATTACTTAGGTAGATGTTTAGATATGTACACAATTTATGTATGTATTTTGTATATATTATTTATGTATATGTTTAGGGGTATTAAGTTCATACTTGTTTAGGCCACTTCAGTTGTACGAATGTAATATAATGATGGCAATGAGAACGATTACTTTTAGAGAGATTTAGATAAGAATATGATTTTATTTATTTATGCATGTTTAGGTGTATTATGTATTTACAAAATGTAAAATTTTGTTTAACTTACAGTTAGACAAAAACATATCTTCTTTACAAAACTTAAAACGCAGAAATATAATAATTATGATTATAATTGTCCCTTACTTAAAGATTACTATAAGATTACTTACTTACTATAAGATTAGTCCTACATTAAAATGGTCACTTTTTTTCGCATACTTATTATAATATAATATTATTATGAAATATTAATATTACAATAATTATAATAACGTAATATTATACTATGAATCATCTATAACATTCCCAAGTGCTTACTTGTCTATATATACTTTATATCGCCTATTCCTATAAAAAGTTGCGAGACGCGAGATTTCAGAAACATAGTCAAGCGAAAGTTCCCAACTGGCCAATAGAAGTTATCACTTAAAAAATGGTGAAGATTAAAAATACGGTAAATTTAATGTACTTAAAAATCCAGGGAAGGTTCTCAAATTAAAGTTTTTCGTCGAACTCATAGTTTTCGAAATCCCAACAGTGGCCATCTTGAGCTGTTCAGCCTGTATACTATCACTCAAAAAGGGTTTTTCTCTGATCTAAAAATGTATAATTTCTAGGAATTTATAACGCACATAACTTGTGGACAAAAATTATATTTTGATTTTAAATTTATTTATAATTTTTGTTTTATATATTCATACTAAGGGAGACCTCTGCGTGCTCTGCACGCCAACCCCCGATGGAACCTTCTAAAAACATATTATGTCAGGTTTTATTTATAATACATTTGTAGGATTAATAATAACCTCAAAACTAATATGGTATATAATGTTAAAAGTTCAAATCAAATTATTTCGTATATTTTATAACAGCAGTAATAATAAAGGTTAGACGAACCAGTAAGGCTCAAGACACTTAATCAAAAACCTAACCAAAAAGTTAGAAATACAAATCATTGTTTCATATTTTGAAATCAGCTATTAATAATGGTTACTCACTATCAATTATCGTTTATTACTACCTACTATTAAATTATAATATATCATATTTATTTTTAATTAGGTTGTAACATAATTTTTTCCTATTTAATTTTTTTTGTGTTGTGTGTTAAAACATTGGTTCAGTATAGACCTAACTTAAAATATTATTTTGTACTAAGCTGGACATCCGAATCAACTGTTTTATTTGTTATTTTATTAAATTGGTATTCATGGTAATGAATGTAAATACGTGTTTTGGTTCATCAGTCTAGGCCTAACCTAAAATTATGTTTAATTTATATTACCTGTCTTAACGGCAACATATACACACATAATTTATGTTTTCGTACACATCTTTGCACAATACGTTTTGAATGATATAAGTTTCATTTTTCGTTTTTTCGTTTTTCATAACGTTGATAAATTTACAAATATTGAAATAAAAAATGTTTTTATCAATATGAATTCTAGCCTTTGTTACTCAGGGATAGTGTAGCTTTTTATATACAACAAATTTCAATATAAACAAATTTTACCTCTTTATAATATCAGTATTTATAGTGTGTGTTGTTTTTACTTCAACAGATGGTTTTTTTCTCAAAAACCTGTCTTAAAAGTTAGAAATCCAAATATTTTTTTAAAGTTTAAAATCTGCTAATAATGGAAATATTATAGGAAACAGCTGACCACTGTTATTATTATAGTCAATAAACTTATGTAATGGCGCTTACATTTTTGTATATTGAGTATATTTTTGTTTTATGTTCAATAAACCCTGCAATTTTTCTAAAAGGATATAAAAACACGCTTGTTTTAAAATTAAAGTTTGTGTCAAAATTTCACAGCAATCGGTGAAGAACTTTCGGAGACTATCGATTTTGAACAAACGCACATTTACATTTTTATTTATATCGATTTTTCAAATATTTAAAGTGTAATAATGCGAGTTCAAGTTCATGCTAGTATTCTAATAGTAATAATCAAATTGAAGTAGGTATTCTAGGCAAATAAATAACCATTATTAGATGGTTTTTCGAAAAGTTTAAAGTCGGAAAACACCGAAGACACGAAGCTCGGTCTAAGCAAGAAAGCTATTGCCCCCCCCCACACTCCTCGCCTCCTCCAGTGGGTAAATACACTTTATCCTGTTGTCTCCTTCAGGACTTGGCTTTGGATTTATTTGGGCCGAATCAGCTGTTTAACTTAAGTGGAATCCATTGGGGTCGGAACGGAATTCTTGATTTATTAAATGTCTGCGCAAGTTTAACGACCTGATTATCGATTTGCCGACTTCGATTGATAATAATATCAAAATCCCAACACTCAATGTAGATGGAATAAATCAGTGAATAGTTTAACAAGCCTAAATACCCTATTTCTAGCGAATTTCTATAGGAAGGATGAGCTATTGTAGTGACTCTTATGGTGAGAGCTAAGGTGAGGGAGTTGTCTATGAGCACTGATCATGACACCAGAACACGGTTTTTGGTGTCACTAAAATTATACATATAGGGGTGTGTGTGTGTGTTCGCACTCTAACTGCGTATCTTAAGTCAGATTTGGTCCGACGTTGGTTTTATAGGTGGATCAGACGAAATTGTAAAAAAAAAAAACAATTGGAAGCTCGTTTTTTCCCGGAAGTAAATGTCTTTCGTATTAGAATGAAACGCTTTTTGGGTTTTGTCTACATAAATAAATATAGAAGACGTTATTCTGCACATTTTGTTTATTATTCTACCTCATAACTGGTCTGGTTCTTCCGAAATCGATCAAAACAACTCGGTTTAAATCCAAGAGGGGATTTTATGGTGGAACAGCAACGATTACTAGGCCGACGGCCGGGATACAAAATCGCGAAGAGAATCAATTCATAATCCGGGTCGCCGGAATACTACCCCCCGGAAAACTACCCCCCCCCCCAAGCGCGGGTCCACGTCATTTTGACGGTAGAGATCGGGGGGGGGGGGCAGTTTTCCAGTCACGCACACTCGAGTTTCGATATAATTAGAAAAAAACAAAAAACTAGAGGACTAACCTAAACTGTTTAGTCACAGTATTTTGCCGATAACAGTATAATTGTAGGAACCTGCTTGGGGGGTAATTTTCCGGGGGGTAGTATTCCGGCGACCCGCTTTTGCTAGGGGGGTAGTATTCCAGTCGCGGACACGGCTCCCATATTGGTTAGTTGGCAGATTTCGTGACGTCACGTTTCACCTGGGGGGGTAGTTTTCCGGGGGGTAGTATTCCGCATCCCCCATAATCCTAGGCCGCAAGGTTGATCGGCAAAATAGCAAAGGGAGTTTTTCCCCAAATGAAGAAGCGCGTGGGCCGGGTTTGGATTCTGAAATGCAAACAAATTTGTCATATGTATTTCTTACACGCATGCAGCTATTTAACGTCTTGGTGAGAAGACCAATTTAACAGCTACTTGATTGAAACCCTAAAATGTAAACTTAATTTTAGAAATTTGCTCAACTCGCGTCAGCGGTTCAGCTGCGTGGTAGAATAATTTCAATTATAACATAGAATTATTATTTACTTTTTATAAACGCAGTAATGTGGTAAACATGTTAAAAGAGATGTAAAAATTTACAAATTTTACAAATTATTATACTAAAAATAAACGCTGTTTAGATAAATAAATTATTCAAGATGAGTGTTTCTGAATTTCCCTTTCTGCTAAGGGATACCCGAAAGTAGAGAATCTGGTAAAACATTTTGCGAAATATTTGATTTTGCCAACTGCCCCAAATAGTTTTTATGCAATGACGTAACTGACTATAATTTATTCAAATATAAAATCGGTTTCCATATTATCACATATAATCTCCCTTTATCTCTTAAGACTATATAATACAAACAGTAACAATATATTCCTATTAATAGAGGTAAATCGTAACTCGCTGCAGAACATCCACCAAGTGTAATCCATCATCATTGTCTTTACTGACATTGTGGGTGTAAAGTCTTGACACTTAGGCTTTAGATTGATGGGGTCTAGATGCGACGCTAAGTATCAAGATAAAATGCCCTCAGGGTCTACATTTCACTTTATAGTGTTTTAAAGAGATTCTATCAACTCCTGTAAAAGCATGTGTAACAAAATAGTATTACGCATGCGCGTGGTCGTGTACAATAACTATCATATGTTACTTTATTGAGTAGCTGTCAACAATAAATAAAAAATTCAGATGAAATAACAGATGATTTCGCTTTTTAACAAAAAAATCCCCATTCGTGAAAAATCACAAAAAACATAATTTCCGTTCAAAAACCGTGCTTCCGGTGGTTTAATTTTTGTTGATAACAAACTCGTCCGAACGGTTTAGAAAACCAAAGTGTACCAAATTTTGAACAAATCGAAGGTAAAATGTGGGCGAGTGCGAACATAAGTTCCACTTTAACATTAGGTTCCAATATACATTGATTTAATTATACAACTTTCTATAACACCTTAAAATGTGTTTTAGGAAGCACGATCGGTGCTCACAGACCACTCCCGACCTTAGGTCTCACCATAAGGTTCACTGCAATAACTCATCTTTCCTGAGAAAATTCACAAAAAGTATATTCTAGTTAAATAGCTCAACAATGCATAGCTACTTTCGTCCAAATCGATCTATGTAGCTCTAAGGCCTGCGTAAATGATCTCGTTTTCCACCAGGTTGTTACCTAGAACTCCCGAATGAAAGTAAGATTTACAAATCTGGTTTTGAGGTCTTTCCCATGAATGAGTACTCTTTACCCTACTGGAGAACTCTAAATTAATCTAAATCGTCATTTAAAAAACACCCCATGAATAGTTGCTTGCGATTAAGCGAACGTATATAAAAAAAAACAGTGTTGTGAAGGGTCTTTTAATTAAAAAAAAATTATGTTTTTTAAATGTTAAAAGTCAGTATATGTAAATTGTGATTTTAAATGTGTTTTTTAAATGACGAAGTACAATAACGCTACAGATACCAACACGTAAACATGGCTGAATAAAAAGCCGAATCGGCCGTAGTGTAAGGAAAATACGTTATAAACGTAGATCAGACGTAAGTATTTCAAATTAGATTAGATATATGGTAAATAGTTTACGCCTTATTACAAACAAATGATCATAATGCAAATGGTTTCTCTTATTTATACAGGGTGTTTAGAAAAATGGTTCCAAGAATTCAGGACGTGATTCCCCAAATCAAAGTTGAAAAGTTCCGACAAACACAGGTCCAAAATTGTTCCGTTTTCTGTCTAGCCGAAATTTTGGTTTTTGTACAGAATAATTCATATCTAGAGAAATGATTGTCTGATTGAGTTCAAACTTGGCATGACGTTTAAAATGACGAAGAGCTATCTCAAGAAAAATAAACGACTATATCAAATAATGCGTTTCAAAATAGCGGCTGCTTGAAAATTTCAAACCTAAATTACTCAAAAACCGTACATTTTAACATAAAGTGTCAAGACACCTTTTTTGTAGCCCTTTTGGTTCCTTTTCGCGTGGTAGAACTGTCAAAACAATCGGATAGAGGATAACAGCTAAGTTAAAGATAATAAAAGCAAACAATATTGTTGTGAATACTGTGTTGGTATAGGATGCCGCATTAAACAAACCAGTTATTATACTTCATCCGATTGTTTTGACAGTTAAACCATCCGATAGGGAATCAAAAGGACTACGAAAAAAGTATCTTGAATTTTTTTGTTAAAATGTACAGTTTTTGAGTAATTTAGGTATGACATTTTCAAACAGCCGCTATTTTGAATTGCATAATTGGATTTACTCAATTATTTTTTCGATTTTTTTTATAGTACATTTTTAGGTTAAACTTTATGAAAAGTTTCAACTCAATCAGTCAAACATTTCTATAGATATGAATTATTTTGTACAAAAAACAAAAGGGCGGGTAGAAAAAGCGGTCCATTTTTGGAACTTTATTTATTGTAACTTTTCCTCTTATTTTGATGTGTAGAATCAATCCCTGAATTCTTGGAACAGTTTTTCTGAACACCCTGTTTATCAAATTAGATTGTATATCGAATTTATAGCTTGCAGGAAGTTAATATAATTAAAATTTAACGTATTTGGGTAGGCACAACATTTTAACCCTTCAGATGGTAGCGATAGAAATTCGGTGGATAAATTTTTGTCGCGTAAAATTTATGGAACAACTGATCCCCCCTCTAGCTTCAAATGTTAGTTAAATTCTGAGTAGTCATTGTTTTTCTGGTCGGTATTTCGGTCATTCCGGAAGTAAATTACTAATGCGAGGGATTCAATTTTGGTTACGTATCAGACAAGAGACATCTGTGCAAAATTTCAGCTAATGGGAACTGAAGGTGTTTGCTTTAGGGTGGTTAACCCCCATTTAACCCTTTAATATAATAGAAACAATTGTTATGAAATAATTGTTGTGTTAATGAACATGCCCGGTATTAACGACTGCAAAGTGGGCAATTTTCAGGAAAATTGGTCCAGTAGTTTTTGAGCCTATAGAGAAAAATAAAAAAACATAAATTTTTCTATTTGTATACTACTTTAACCATTAAAAATGTTATAAAACATTCTTTAAAACAAGGATGCGTCTTCTGTGTTACAAGACTGTGTTATATCGTGTCATCTTACTGCAGCAGCGAAATCCTGACTTAGGATTTAAAACTGCTGACTTGTTGAAATCGTAGGAAATTCTTGATATCATCAATTCTTGCCCTGGTTTCAGATATTTGCGCAGACGTTATTACAACGAGGAAATCTTTCTAACTATTTGACTCATAAACTGCCCATCTGGTTGTGATGAAACTGTAAAGATACGTAAGCGTTACCGTCTGGTTGTCGTTAGGAATGTTTTATAGTGAGACGATTTACGATATTCCGTTTGAATGTACTTGGGGACACCCTGGGTGCTTTGCACGACACCTCTCTCACTCCTGAGCATGGTTTAATAACGTGCTCTTTGGACTTTATAATTAATAACTGAAATGATTCGACCACGCAGCTGAACCGCCGATGTGAGTTGAGCGAATTTCAGAAATTATGTTTATATATTTTAGATGAGTCCAACCAACTATTTGAGAAATTGGTGCACTCAAGAAGACGTTGAATAGCTGCCTCCTGCCTGCGTGTACGAGCGAAATTGTTTGCATCTCAGCCTATAGTCCCTGCTCACACTTACTCGCTAGTTTCCACCTCGATGCACATCCACCAGCACCGGATCAAAAGCTGCCCCCTCCCACCCAATTTTAAAATCCCCATGTTGATCTATTTCGGGAGAACCAGACGTGATATATGGTCATGTGAAAAAAGAAAATGTGCAAAACAATCTCCTATACAGATGAAACCCCAAAAAAGAGTCATTCTAGAAAGAAAAATCTCAAAAAATGTTTGCTTACTTTCGGTAAAAAAATTCTTCAGGTTGTAGTATTTATTTTAACTAACAAACACTTCCGAACGTCGACAAATCCAACATAAAGTGCGGACATTAGAGTGTTTGGTTACTGATATAATGAATGTACACAAACATGTGTTGCTAAGATTTTCTTTTGATCCGATCAGCTGTTTTATACGATGAAATTTAACCACGAATTTTCACTGCTTTCTAAAAAAAATTATCTATATAATTCTTGTTATAAAATTTGCGTCTATGAAATTACAAGAATATACCTTTAAATTTTAGTATTTTTGTATCTTAAGTAGTGTTTGCTCCACGTTGGTTGTATGTCAATCAGTCAGGACGAAGCCGATTATACAGGGTGGGTGTAAAATAACTTGCACACCCCCCCCCCCTTTATCTTGGTTATTTGTTAAGATATATAAATGCGGTTTGCGGCAATATTCGTTGCAGTTAGGGGCGGCTTAATAAACGTAACATTGTTCAATTTTGTTCGAAAGGGGTTTGCATGGGTTTGGAAATCAAAATTTTCAAACGGGACCAATAGTCATTTCATACAAAGATACCTGTAAAGATCCATTTGAGACAAGAATGTTGACGCACAATGTTTTAAGTACACCCCTAACCAGGCAGATAACTCTTTATGTGACACTATTAAAATAGTGAAAAAGCAGATTTTACTCCCTCACAATTTAACATTATTGTATAACATGTGTTATAAAACATCCGTTTACAGGAATTTTCTCAGGTGAGAATAGCCTCTATAATGTGCCTTAATTTTTAAATTTTAAAGGGGTTGGTTGGGGGGGGGGTTAACTCAAAATTTTCAAATAGGACCAATAGTCATGTGATACATCACTATAAAGGTCCTGTTTCTATATACATCACTATATTTTTTACTTTCTCCCCCTATGCCATAGTATATGGAGAAAGTATTGTATTCGTCAAAATTTTCGAGTTTGAGTTTTTGGTGGAAATATCCGTTTTGGGTCCCCCTGAACATAAAAAATTGGTTTTCGGAGTGATGTCTGTGGGGGTGTGTGGGGGTGTGTCTGCGTGTGTGTGTGTGTGTGTGTGTGGATGTTATCATACCTATATAGAGCCTAAACCAGTCATCCGATTTTGATGAAATTTGGTATGGAGGTACTAATCCAAGGTATCTCCAGGCGTTTTTTAAATTTTTGTGAATTTTGGATTTTTAAGGGTAATTTTCACATAAAAACCCTTAAAATAACGGAAAATCAACTTTTCTGAAAAACGGCTCTAACGATTTTGATTAAAATTGTATAGTTTATTAGGGACCTAAAGTACATAAACTATAAAATTTTAATCAAAACCGTTTGAGCCGTTTTTGAGAAAAGTTGATTTTTCTGTTGGCTTCATTAAATAATATTTTTTTATTAAGTTACTATAATGAGGGAGAAAGTATGTGTCAGTTTCCTGATACCGTTTATTTTAATTACTAACATTCATTTTTAAGTAAAGTTTTTTTTTCTGAATGGAGGGGGAATGCATTAGGCACTATCAGAGAGCAAGTTTCCCCTGGTGTGAGGGGCTCCCGGTTTATCCGGTATAGCCTACCCACTAAACCGTAACCTCCATTTACTGTACAGGCAGTACCTCCAATATGGGACAGCTTTTATAAAATAATGTAGTATCATAATTTGAATGCGGTATTGGTGGGGGAAGGAGGTGGTTAAAAAATGTTCTTGTATATATAGATATCCAGTCGAATTTGTAGAACGACATAGCAATGAGAATACTAGATAACGGAGAAAACCAGCAGAGATAAACCTCACCTGTCGTGTTGCCTCGTTGCATTGCGTATGTTGTACAATGCGTGTATTTTATTTTTTAATGTTAAACGACTTCTTTTGAGCAAAGCTTCTCATAATGGGACATGTGTGTTTTGAAACTCGTAAATAAAGAAATAACAAGTCACAAACGGATTAGTATCCGTAATTGTTATGGTCGTTTAACTCGGGACGGCGTGGGACGCCAAACCTCTTGCGCACACCAACTCTACAGCCCTTGCAAGGCGTCGCGAGTAAATTGAGTCCGAACCCTTCAAAAAGCTGCTCCACTTCTCCCATTGCAATAAACAAACGACCGCAAAGCTTTGTGTGGTTCTGGCACGAAAGGATTGCCTCTGAAACAATACGTACTATGACATTAACATGTGCTAAACCGCAAACCGCAGTATCGCCATGAATCACGGCCGGGGCTGTTTCCACTCCAAACATAACCTACAATATTTCCTGTTCTGACGTGTTTTATGGTACATGGCGACCAGATTGTACCGATACTGTAATGACTCTGGATTGATAAACGTAACGGATGGTTTCATGCGGGAACGGTTGGGTACAACGTATATATTCGACAGTGTCCTTTAGGTGCAGGCTTTAATAGGACACAATGTTCTCCACGTAAAAACGAATAAATTAATATTTTATCAAAATTGTGCATTAAATTAACGAAGCAGTAGACGAAATTTCAAACGTAAATATACGTATTTTGAGTCATAAACTCAGTAAAATTAAAATAATTCGATCGCCAAGCTGATCCGCTGATGAAAATTGAGCGAATTTCCAAAACTAAGTTAATGTACTACAATGGCGTTTAAGTTTATGTGTTGGGGTTTCAAACAATTATTTGGGAAATCGGTCTACTCTCGAAAGCGTCGAAAGCTACCTGCGTGTACGAAATTGTTAGAACTTTTTGCACCTTAGCCCCCAACCCAAGCTCACTTTTCTGTTTTATACCCCGACCTTGCGACTTCTTTCTATAGCCGGCGCTTCGCGAGATGGCATTCCGGCTGTCGACTTCATATCAGAATATGGCTCCACGGTAATGCTAAAGCCTTTTGTTTCCTTGTGCCTAATCTAAAAAAAAATTTTCGTTGTGAAGAATTTATTAGAACCTTAATCTAAATTTGCCAAATTGGTTGCAAATAAACGTGTTTTGGTTCACTGTAGGACTAACCTAAAATTTCAATAAGTATTTTATATAAATCAGTTGTTTTGCTTACAATATGTAAACAACAGATGTTAGAATTAAATTATAAAACAGTAACTTTTTCGTTGATTTTTGTTTGTGTTTGCTTTTAGTTTGTTCATCTAACCTGATATAGGGGTTGGTTGTGAAGGATAATAAAATGAAAGTTAGTTGCTATGGTAATGAGTTTAAACAAACATGTGTTGCTAAGCTTTTGGTCCGAACAGATATTTTTTCTGATATAGAAGTCGTGGTGAACCCCCGAATTGTCACCGTTTTTAAGCTTTAAAATAAAAGTTTTACAAAATCCTTTCTTAGTGTGCGCCTATGTTCCCGAAAGAATATTGATTTAAATCTTCGTATTTTATACCTTAGAAGTTTTTGTTCCACGTGTATTCTATGTCAGTCATTCAGTCATGACAAAGCCGCGTCTATTATATATTTCTACGGTGCATTTGCCCCTCCTGCATCCGCCCATGAAGAGTAGTTTTTCGTTTTGATAGTGTCTTCACTTTAAATTAACTAAGTCGGTCCGGACGGATATGATTTATACTTTCTGGAAAGTTCATGTTTAATCAACCTAAATCAAAAAGATGGATTGTGGCACTTAAAGAATCACCTGCCAGGATAACCCGCACGCTGTTAAAAATTAGACGTACTTAGTCAAGCAAAGTTTTTGTCTTTTAATTGAAAATATTTTCATAAAACTTCCCCATCTAGATTAGTCTTATTATAGTATACCCAGAGTTAAAGGTGCAGAGTATAATCTTCCATCTTGTAGTCGTAGTTCAACTTCACAGAGTTTATAAATGGAAATTAATTCCTTATCTTGAAACCAGAGCTAACCGACTTCTGAAAGACTTTTCCATTACTGGTGCGATATTAAGATGTTTAGTGAAAACAATTAATTATCCTTGTATTAGATAACTAAACCTTCTCCGGAACAAATTAAATAAGAACTGGCTTGCGATGAACTATTCTGTACGCGCTCGCAAAAGCGATTCAATAAATGAAATTACTATCGGATATTGAGCATTACCATTACACACAATTGAAAAAATTTAGTTATTAAGGAATTGATCTACACAACAAACTTCTTCTCTATAGGCAAATATTGAAACCAGTGTGGACCTATGTATTACAGTTGTGGGGTTGCACAAAGAAGACAAATGTACAAACTATACAAACATTTCAGAATAAGGTTCTGCGGAGCATTAATGCACCATGGTTCATCCGCAATGATAGTCTTCATCGTGATCTCAAGATGAACACCGTCGCAGAAGAAATCAAAAGGTATGCAGAGAAGTACAAACACAGGTTTCGACAACACGAAAATTCTGAAATGATAAAAATGTATATTGCTTGATTGGCTCTCGTGCCTAGTTGTAATTAAATAAATAATAATAAAAAAATGGCGAATTTCCACGAAATGTGTGTTATTGCAGTGACTCTTATTGTGAGACCTATGGTCGGGAGTAGTAAGTGTGCACCGATCATGGTCCCCAGATAATGTTTTCGGGTTTCATAAAAACTGCATATATTAAAACTGCATATTTATATGTATGTGTGTTCGCACTCTAATGGCTGCATTATCTGCGTGGTCGAGTTATTTAATAATTGAAAAAAATGACGAAAATTAAGTTTATATGTTTTAGGGTTTCAACCAACTATTTGTTAAATTGGTCTACTTAGGAAGGAGCTCAATTTCTGCCTGCGTGTATAAAGTATATTAGTAAAATTTGTTTGCACCTCAGCCTCCATCCAGGGCTAACTCGTTGGTTTATTCATTTCGCAGTTTGGACTTGTACTTTGTTAGCAAGTTTGTATCCGGCCGTCGGTGTCGGTCAGGATTAGAAAATCCCTAGTGGATTTTAACCGGGTGCTTTTATGGCATTGATCGATTCTTGAGAAACCAGACGCGCTATAACGTTTTAAAAAAACAAAATTTACAGAATAATCTCCTATATGAATGTTTTAGATAAACCCCATATACGTTTATTCTGGTACGAAAAATCATAAATTATATTCAAGTCAAAACACATGCTTCCTGTAGTTGGATTTCTTTTTCTAACGAACCGGTGCGGGCTAATTAAAAAGTCAACGTGTGTAATAAATTTGGACTAAATCGGACGTAAAATGCGGTCGTTAGAGCCCGAACACAAATTTCAAAGACAACTCAAAACGTGTTCTCTGGACCATGATCGGTGCTAATTGACAATTTCTAACCTTAGGTCACACCATAATAAGGCACTGCATTAACTTATCTCTCCTATGGAAATTCCCTAAAAACAATTCCAGCTGATGTAATAATCGATTACGTACTAGTTTACTAGACAAAATGTATACAATTTCTACGATTTTCACATTTGCGGGACGAGTTTTATGACCGAGCTCAAATTTGTCTGATATTTCAAAGATCTCCCGATATTCAAGTCTGGAGTTTTGTACCCAATGTCAGGGTTTAGCTTCAAGCTGTAAAAGGATTTCACGTCTTACGTAGAATCCTTATGTAGAAGTGACATTTTTAAAGACATGTCGACTCATGTTATTACTTGTAACTTAAGTCTGTTTAAACCTAAACGACTTACAAATAGAATACAGTTTGTAATCCCAACGTGTTGTTTTTGTATAGTTATAAATTATTCAATCAAATATCCACACTTAATAATAAGTTTTAATGAGTTTTGAATTAATTTTAAACTCGACTTCTAGATTTTTACTCTGGTATGTCTCAAAAAGGATGATTACCATCATGGGCGCCCATACCACGCAGAGGGCAGAGAGCGGTCCTAATAGCTCTCTGAGAAAGGAAAATATGTAAATTAATAATTATAGTAAAGTAATTTTCTTTCCAGAGAATTATTTATAAGTCAGAATCAAGTAGAAGTGGTTTAGCTCAAGAATATTGTTTAACCGTTATGTAAAGTTTCATGTTAGGATGGAGCAAAGACACTCGAAAGTCGTTAAACAAACATTCTATAAAAAACAAATTGACAGCAGGAAATAGTACAATAGTTTTAGCCCGTGATGTTGGTATTACAAAATAATGATAATTACGCGATGTCAAGTTGGCGATAACGCAAACACGACAGTCAGTCTAGTCAGCTGGACATGTTTAAAGCTGTATTTTCCGAATTGGTTTTTGAGTTAAACATTTGTAACGATGTTAAAAAACAATGTAACGATGTTTAATTTAAACCCACGCTCTAGACAAACAATGTACGCCATACGAGATAAATTTGAACAATATAGATCTGTTTTGGGTGCAGCAATATCTGGCCGCCTGGCCGTGACTCATAGTCCACGAAAATCAACAAGACGATTAGCCTCTGAGCTGGAGTTATTACGAAGGTATGTACAAAGATTGTTACAATCGCTTAAATTTAAAGTTTACGTTCCACGTTTAGTACATGTTCTACTTGAAGGTGACCCAGATCGACGTCTTCAGTTTTGTTAACTGATGATTAATCAACCCAAACGTGATCCTCAGTTATTCAATAGAATTGTGTTGTCTGATGAAGCCAATTTTAGATAAAATAAAACCTGAACACAAATTCTCACAATAAATACGTTTACTAACCTCAAACGCGTTTCAACGACAATGTCGCCACCCTCAGTGATGCACGGATGGTTTTATTTTATCTAAGTTACTTTCTCACAAGTCAAGCTCATTAGTTCTGCCCTCCTAAGGAAAAAGGCAGTATCTGCAAAATCTTGAAACTGAGTAAAACTCTGTTAAAGGTTTTTTTTAAAGCCCTGGCTAAATATAAGGTATAACCACCATATTTTTTCATTTTCTATGAAATTTTACATCAAAGAACCATTTTACACCTAAAAAAAATATATTTTCCACCCCAAACACACCAAAAACGCACATACTGCTTTTACTATTACAAATATCAATAAGGAATCCTAAGCAAAAAGGCAGCAAGTGTACTTACTGCTTTTTGCTTAGCTGTATCAGTAGTGAATCCTAAGGTAAAAAGCAGTATCTCTGCACATACTGCTCTTTTGCTTAGCAAATAAATATATTTATCACCACTATTACGGCAGTATGTACATGTGTATTTTGTATTATTATTTTCTAGTTGTTGCTTCTTTAAAGTTAACTAATTGATATTTTTTGGCAATAATTAATAACAAACTGATTACAAAATTTTTTTATTAAATTTAAAATGAAAAACAGATCATATTTAGCACTGAAGATATGGATCACAGTTACTGTCACAAATTTGTTAGTCACTACCACACACTAAACACTACACAACATTTATATTATTAAAGGAATGATAAATCGTAAGTGTTTGATCAAATGTGTGACTTTTCTTAGAACACTGGCAGGTTCTCCCAAAACTCTCTTCTACTATTAGGTAACACAGACTTTAAATTCTTCAATAGGCTATCTCTTTTTTGTTTTGGAAATCCAGCTGGTTTTTCCAGTTGCTTTGGATCCGGCATTTTCGTCATGCATTTCTTTTTCAGGAAATCCAACACTTTGTATTCCTTATCCTCATAATCTGTCTTGCATTCTAATATAAACTGGCCTCTGGTGGCTTTTACTTCCACTACGTCTTTGAGGTAAGGTCGGCCCGAGGTAACCTTTAATTTAGGTTGAGAGGAACAGTCTGGATAAATGAAAAAGTCGCTGAATTGCATTTTCTGGACCTCAACTTTTCCAGAATTTGCATTACTAACGGCACTGACAAAATCATCAAAGTCATAGGTTTTTCTTTGTTTTTTCAAAGACAGTTCGACTTGGTGATGGAAACTATCTGCGCTCATAAAAGAATGCCCGGGTTCGAAATATATAAATCGAATTTCTTCAGCACTTAGTCTATTGCAATTAACTGCATAAACAAGAAATGAGAAGAGACACCAGTTCTTATTTTGAGCAGAACAGTTGTCAAGCCATATGATGAAATGTTTTATATCTCTATTCTTTCTTAGAAAAGAATACAAAGCACTTAATATCTCCTCTTTGTTTCGCCCAGAAATCGCCTCATGCCACAACACTGCATGTGGCTTTATATTTGGTTTCTTTCCAACTGGAGCGAAGGTTTCATGGTAAACTATCAACCTAGGGGTGAACAACACTGCTTTGAACATATCAATTCTGGGTAGCATTATGATTTTTTGAAGGTCTGCAGACACTACTAGTGTGTTTTCATCTTCAATGAGGGCCTTAAATTCATCATCGGGCTTTGAAAATTTGTTGTACAGTTCACGAGACTTAATGACTTTGTTGTTGTGTACTGTCCAAGATTTGCAGATATCACAGTTATTATTCAAGTTATATTTGTCATGATCATGGATTTGAAATTCTTCGCAGTGCTCACATTCTTCATGACCAAGACGGGCAAAAGAAATTTTCATTTTCTTAAGCATTTTTCTGTAAAGTTCATAAGAAACGTTTTCATTAAACTCAGGATATTTATTGATGAAGTCCTTATGCATAAAATTTATTGTGATGTCACTGGGTAAGTATCTAGTATTAGGTGCGTGTTCCCGCCGATAGTGAGAAATTGTAGGGTTAAATGATTCAATATGTTGCTCTATCTCATGGTGAGGGCCAATATTAACTGCAGGCTGCTTACCTCTTTTGTCTGGTTTTGGCGATATATCCCCCTTAGGTGTCGTTGATAACACACTGTGGACAACTTTGTCATTTTTCTTGTTGAAGCCTAATGTAGTAAGGAAGAAAACTTTGCACACTTCATGTTTAGTATCACTGTTATCCTTTAAATAATACTTGAATGTATTTTGCTTCCTATTAGTTAGATCATTGCTTTGTTTTGTGTGTCTGTTAATCTCAAAGCGAGTACATGTATTTAAAATATAAGATTTTCTTTGAATCCAAGAGCCACTCCAAAATTGGTTATTTATTTTCCTACTTTGTTCCTCATCAATATTTTCAGTACACTTTTTTTTACATGAAACACTGCACGGAGGTTTCACTGTATGCTTTTCTTTAAAATGTTCAACCTTCTCTTTTTTCCTTTCAGTCAATGTAGTTTCAAATTTCCTTCTCTTTCTTTTCTCATTTACTCCTCTTCTTTCAAGATTTGCATTATTTAGTTCATTGGGGTCATTTTCAATGTTATCTACATGATTAACAGAATTACACATATTAGGGTTTATGTCTTCTCGCACCATTTCACCCATATCACTTTCACGTGTTTGTGGAGCTAATGTTAGTAGTGTATCTTCATTAATATCCCACTCTTCATCCAGTACATTATCCATCAACAAAGATGAGTCCTGATTTAAAGTTAGGTCACCAGTTTGTCTGAAGAAAACTTGTAGTTCATTATCTTCAGCTTCCATCATCTGAAAATAAAAAAACAAATATTAGTGTGAAAAAAAATACATATATTTTAATATGTGGTGGGGGAGGGTATGTGTGTGTGTGTGTGTGTGTGTGTGTAATTTTTTATTACAGTAGTTTGAGGTAATTTTAACATGACAATTTTACTTTTCTCTTTTTAAAATCATGTTCATATTATGAACGCTTACCTTGTTTGAATTTGTTGGTGTCGATCCGGTATGTTGTTCGTCAGCAGAAACCAGATCAGATTCAGGAAAATCTTCAGCATTACTTGGTATATTTTCTTCATAAATACCAACATCTTCTTGCATCAAATTTACCACCATGAAAATTCCATCGAGCAGGTTACTATTGTTAGATTCAACTTCCAACTTGTTTTCTTCTAATGATGTATTCTGTAAATAGACACATTTGTTATAATAAAACAGCAAATCAAATTGTAAAAGTTTTAAAGCACCAAAACATAAACAAATATGAATTTAACGAGGCGATACAACAGCCTAATCCAAAAATTTTTAACAGAAAAACGTCTCATTGGTTTTAAATCTTCAACGTATCGTAGCATCACGACCATAAAGCATCGGGATTTTTATATAGGCCTAGCCTAAATATTATTAGGTTCTAAGGTAATTCTGAATTTGGGGTAGTACAACTTCAATTTATGCTTTCAATAAATACTTTACAACATTGAATATGATTTTTTTCAATTACATACCCAGAAAATTAACATATTTCAATTTGAAAGGAACTGAGGTCTATTCTAGAGGAGGACTACCATGTTCAATGAACTATAGCGTGCTGCAGCGGTTAGGTTAGTTTACCATAAATCATAACCCCATGTATTCAATGTATTGACTTACCCCATAATAACCATTGTATAATATATTTGGCATATTTATTATAACCTAACCACTTCAGGGCACCGTACTCGATTTTCAAAAAGTGGTGGTCCTCTTCTAGTAATAGGCTAACTGAAGTTAGGTCCTAAATTTTATGGACTTTGAGGATAGGTTACAAACAACTAACTTACCGAAGAATTTATGTTACTGGTGAGTGAAACACAACATTTTAAGGTAGTAAATATATTTGGCCAATTAAAAATTACTGCGTTTGTGATATAATAATATATATTATTTATTATATAAATATATATTTTTCTATAAATAAATAATATTTACTTGTTGTAGGCTATTACATAAATTAGGTTAGAAGAAATTTGGCTTTGAAAATGACCTAATGATTAAAAAAATCTTAGCAGTAAATAATATAATAATTAATAGTACTCAGTTTTATTATGTTTCTTCACACAAAAATATATGTATATAAATATAACATTGTGAATTTATAGATTTAATAGGTAGGTACTTACATTTTCGTCAATGGTAGTTTTGGAGGTTAAAACTTGGTTAAAACTACTTTCTTCTGCTTTCTTCGCTGCTTTACATTTATTACTGTGCATAATAATATCTATTCGTCTTTCAAACTTTTTACCACATTTAGTACACAGCACCATTTTCCTTAAAATCACTTACACTAAATAAATTATGAATAAAATCATAATATACAAACAATAAATCGTTAAAACAAACCTATTTTATGGTTCTAATCAATGACAACAACAACAAACAAACAGAGCTGCTAGCTGCTTACTGCAACAGCTGTGCCAAGATTACTAAGCAAAAAGGCAGTATGTGTTAAATGCTAAGCATAAGAGCAGTATCTACTATGCAGATACTGCTTTTTTGCTTAGCATTTGCAGATACTGCTGTCTTGCTTAGTATTTGGTATAAAATGGTGTACATACTGCCAATGACACCACTTATATCTCAGAAACGGCTGTAGATACGGCCTTTTTAGTGTGTTTTTCGGAATCCTCGACCTCAAAAACATAGGAATACATCAAAAAATCAAAATTGAAAATTTTTTAGTTACTGCCTTTTTCCTTAGCAGGGCAGAGTTATTTAAGCCAATTTTAAGTTAAGCTTACAAGTCGGACATTACTGTACTTACTAATATACTTAAAATCAAAATATTTTCTTAGGGCAACGACTCAATCTACCAGGTGTAAGAGTTTGGGGGCAATATCATAATTTGGCGTACTTGGACCATACTTTTTTGAAGGAACAGGAACGGGAGGTAAATGTTTAAATATGCTTCAAAATTACGTGGTAACAAGACTCATGACGTGTGGTGAAACTTACAGGAAATTTACTTCCAACATGATGGTGCTCCACCACATTATGCCACTGCAGTCCGCGATTATTTGAACGAAACTTTTGAACAAATAGTGATGGGTGGAAGGCCAGATATTGAAATGGCACTTCCTTTTGTCAGATATAATGCTAATGGACTTTTTGGTATGGGGTGTCGTCAAGGGCTCTATTTATTCTAAAAAAAACAGAGCATTAACGATTTTGAAATATTTCATATTTTTTTAACAGTGTTTGTCATGATTTGAACAGTGGTAACGAACTACGCCATAGAGTATGTAACAGTGTTTCCAGAAGACTTAAAGGTTCATTGACGAAGAAGGAAACAATATAAACAAACATATAACTGTAAATAATTGTAAGTATTGTCTGTAATAAATTTTAAAACTTCGGTTTAAAGCAGTGTCAAATGACTTTTGCATCATTCTGTATACTTATTTAAAATGAGAGCAAGTCTGTGCATGTTGATTTCACCAATAGGCATATCGATAATATTCAATAATCATCAACTGGTTCCATATGAGAATACAGGCAAATATCTTGGAATAACTTTGGATTCCAAACTTAGGTGGAAACAAGAGGAGTTAACATATAAATACAGAAAGATGAATTGGTTATTGGGTCGTTGTTCCCCTATCAGTGTACAACAAGCTATTGTTATATCAAAAAGTCCTTAAACCAGTATAGACTTACGGTATACAACTGTGGGGTTGTACCAGTCAAATTAATAGCAATATCATTCAACGGTTTCAAAATAAAGTGCTTCATGGTATTCTTGTGCAACCTAAATGACAATGATAAAGACCTGGAGGTTCTGACTGTTGATAACGAAGTCAGAAACAAGGTCTACATTAGCACATCAATGTCGTGACCTTCCAGCTGCTCAACAACGATGGCTTAGTAAGAAGGTTGAAAAGAGTTAAACCATTTGAACTGTGTAGTTATTAAGCTAAGTCTCACTATTTAAGAGACTATTCATTCTAGACTAAGTAATTATCAGTGGATAAAACTTAGTAAAAGTTAGGTATCAATTTAAGTTCGAAACAAATATGTTATTGGTGTTATACTAGATAGATATAAAAATAAATGGTACCAGGAACTGGCACATACTTTCTCACAAACATATTTAAATTATTAAACAGATTCACTTTGACGTCATAATTGTAGGTGGGGTAGGCGAGATGATATTAAAGTAGGAGATTAACTAAAAAAATTTATTATTATTAGCTAGGGAGAAAATTATTCGATTGATTTTAAACAAATTTGCACAAAACACGTCTATTAGGCCTGCATGCATGAAAAAAAGGTTTTGAAATTTTTTGAAAAAACCCCTTTTTTGGCCAAACAACCCCCAAAAATCTGTTATTATTATTATTATTAGCTAAACAAGAATTTTTAGAAAGATACGGGTTTCTGCATATGGTAGAGTACATTAAGGCCTACAAATAAGTCAAATTTGATCAAAATCGTTACAGCCGTTTTTTTATAAAAAAATAATAACTGATTTTTTTGTGGGGTTTTTGGCCAAAAAGAGAGTTGTTTTTCAAAACCCTTTTTCGTGCATCTATTTAGGCCTAATGACATGTATGGTGCGAATTTGTTGGAAATCGATCCAATAGTTTTCGCTCTAGCTTTGTCTACATACAGACATACAGACATACAGACATACATACTTACATACATACATACAGACATACAGACAGACATTTTGTAAAACCCACTTTTTTGAACTCAGGGGGTACCAAAAAACGGATATTTCCACAAAAATCTCAAAATCGATTTTTTTGCAATCACTATACTTTCTCTATACTATAGTATAGTGAGAAAGTAAAACATACACTTATTTGATTTTTTACAAGAGTCAAGCATGTCCTACTGGGGCACTACTTGGTGGGGCCTCAAGACGTTGTGTAGCTTTGTGCTTTGTGTATTCATTGACGGTGTAAAGGTAAAGACTCAATTTTGTAAGGGTTAGTATTTCACCTAAACCACCAAATTTGCTTTCAAAAGTTTAAACGTTTTAAAGGGGAGGTCAACAATTTCCCCAGACCTTCTTTTGCCGGTCTAGCCACCCTACCTAGAAAATATCATATGCGCACACTTGATTAACATTCTTATATTTACAATTTAGCAGTAAGTAGTTACAACGCAGTGCAAAAGTTAAATTATCATCGTATTTCGTTTCGGAGCGAAGGAAATTACCTTCACTTATTTTTAGAATATCTGTTGTTTTATTTCTTTAAATGTTGTCAATTCTTTTACATTTCTTACTGTAAAAAAATTTTGCATTCCGAGCCAAAACATGATATTCACCCATATCACATAAGCTTGTCAGCAAGAAACTACCGTTTACTTAACTTCCGCAATCCTACCATTTTACTACACAGATAAAAAGTTATTGTTTTAAAATGAATCGTTGCACACATCAAACACATAAGTTAACAAAGCAAACAATAAAATTTTGTATACCCATGTACTAATCTCACTTTTATCGGAAAACCTGCTTCATTATTTTATCACGGAAAAGTGTTAAAGTCTGTCATTATAAGTACATTAAAACAGCACTTGTAAGTTTTACTGTAAAATCTCTTTAAAACACTAAGTGAAATGTAAACTCTGAGGGCATTTTATCTTGATACTTAGCGTCGCATCTAGACCCCATCAATCTAAAGCCTAAGTGTCAAGACTTTACACCCACAATGTCAATAAAGACAATGATGATGGATTACACTTGGTGGATGTTCTGCAGAGAGTTTCGATTTACCTCTATTAACGCAAATATATTGTTACTGTACTTATTGTTTGGTAACTGACGTACCAACCAGACTTAACAATTAATTATTTTATTACTTTAATGTTTACTAGCTGACCCGCGCGAATATTTCTAAAGTTAGGAGTAGGCCTACACTTACCTGATTTAATTCAGTTAATTACGTTTATGTATTTACGTTGGTTTATAAATAACAGTTTCTATAACGAATCTTAGAATGTAAACAATATAACTAACAGCTGTTATGCTGGTTAAACAGATTGTTAATAGATGGCGTCTTTCATTAGGAACCATTTGAAGTATAATATAAAAGTTTTAAATACATTTGTGTAACGAAAAAATGAGTTTTAAGGTGTTTGTCTATTTTTCGTCAATAGCGGTTAACATAAAATTTAAAATTATGCCAGAATAATTAATTTTGGTGAATAGTTGAGGGAGATATCGCTTAGAGACAAAAATTACCTTTGATAATTAAAATATAAGGACAATTATTAATACTATAGGCATACCACCGTTTAAATGTCGTTATTGGATGTACTATGACAACAAAATTTAATAAAATTAATCATGTATTTATTACTTTAAACACGTGGTTTGCCTTCAGGTGTATGTTTGTACTTTTCTGTGTTTGTATTATTTTGACTTCTCGGTTTCAGCTCTAAGATGTACTATGTAGATGGATAAGATTAGTGGGATATTTTAACTTTACTTGTTTTCTGTACACAGGCCTAGATCTCTAGGTTTACGTTCCTTATTTAGTTGTCAGTCACTAGATAACGGGGTATGATTTATATTCCTAAAACTTTGAGTATTGATTTTTAAAACATAAATTATGGCAACGTCCGAATAACTAATGATAAAATTGAACATCCATCATTAATAAATGATAACTTCAAACAGATAATCTATTACCTTCTTTATTGTCGTTAACACGTGTTTTTGCCATTCCAACTTTAAACGTTTATAACTAAAAAACGAAGGCATTCTCAGAGAACGGGCTACACTATTATTGTCTTGTATTTTACAGCGAATTAATGAGTTATAGTTATAGCTACTCAACAGTAGCAAACAAAGCTTCTGAAGATGGGGTCTACCCGAAACGCGTCAAGCGAAAGTAAGACAAAGCTAAGAAAGGCGGATAAACAAGAAGACAAATGTTTTATCATCCTATTTAAAAAGATGAAGTTTGTTTCAATATGGTTAATCAAAAATGGCGGACAATAGCAGTAAACCCACCATAATGCAGATTGTTAAAAAAAACTATGTAGGCTAGAAATACATTTGCTTTTGCCTTAAAATACATCTTAGATCAGCAGTATAGAGCCGTTACCATACTTACATATCACTCTGTATAAACAGAGTGTCTCATGAATAAATTATTGAGAAACTTCAGTTCAGGTGAAATTAATGAAAAACGTTTGTATAAACTTAGACCTGAAAACGTTTCTTTTGCCAAAAAGAACCGTTTTTTTTAAATTATACGAAATTAAAAAAAAAATAATTTATAGAAAGACTTAATCGAAAACTTCTATTAGTTTGATGGGTCAACATTCATAGAAACAAGCGTGGGCAATAAATGAGTACAATTACCCTTCGTTTGGTAGTTTTGACAAATTTCCTTTTCGATAGGAAACTCAACGATAGGCTACTAAAAATTTACTCATTTAGTTCTGTATACAAATTTATGGTTTTCGAGTTACATTGTTTCCATTTAAAATCCCATTTTGGAACGGGTTATTGGAACAAGTTGATAATTTTTGTCAAACTAGGTACAGTTCCTCAATCTTGGAAGCGTGTACCGAGAGAGGAGGAAAAGAGGGACACCACGCTTTGTTTGTTTTGGCTGAAATCAGAAGTACAACCGCAATAAAAAAATATAGACCTGTGCTACTCAGAAATATTTTGCGCATGTGTTAAAGTCATGCGGAGAATACATTCTTGGAATCGACGAATAAAGACAGCAGGAATTCGGGAAGGATTTCCTGAGATAACAAAACAATGCCAAACACACACAATGTATTTGACACAGTAATTATCTTCATCCTTATAAAACTAAGGGCCGTACAGAAAAAAGTATAAAATAAAAAAGTTAATTCCGCAAAAAGTTTTCATTTTGCCTAAAAATTTAAAACAATGTTTCACTGTTAGTATTTGTGAGTAATTTTACATCAAATTTAAACACACTTTATATTTTTTATGAAACAAACCCTAATTACTGAATTTCCTCAGGAAAGATGAGCTGACTCTTATGGTGAGACCTAAGGTCGGGAGTAGTACATGAGCACCGATCATGGTCCCAAGAAAACGTTTTGGGGTGTCATTAAAAGTTGTATATTTGTGTTCACACTCTAGTGGCAGCATTTTAAATCAGATTTGGTCAAATTGGAACACACGTATCCCAACAGTAGGAAGCACGTTTTTTGACAGGAAGTAAATATTTTTGTAGATTTTCCGTACGAGAATGAAACTTTTTAGTTGTTCTATATACAAAATATATGTAGGATATTATTCTGCACATTGTGCTTTTTTACACGACCTGATAGCTCGATTGGTTCCCAAAAATCGATCAAAACGTAAAATACCATAAAAGTACCTGGTTAAATCCACGTAGGGATGCCGATGCCGTTTGTCGCGTTTATACTATGCGAGCCAAGCGAAGGTCGAGGTACAAACTCGCATAGCAAGTTTTTCCGCAGGGCTTGAATCGAAGCTAGAGGCTGAGGTGCAAACAAATTCTACTAGGCTAATATATTTAGTACACAAATTCAGCTTTTCACCGCCTTCGTGAGTAGACCAATTTCTCAAATTGTTGGTTGAAACCCTTTGCATGACTTTGCGATTTTGCCCTTCGGCTTTGCGGCCTCGGGTTATGGACTGCTTCGCTTTGCTCGCAGAGTACAAACTCTTCCGTTTGCAACGGCTCATAAGATGCCCCCACGGTAACTTGAACCGGGTACTTCTATTGTATTTTACGTTTTGATCGATTTTTGGGGAACCTAGGTCTTTAAAAAAAAATATAATATGCAAACTGATATCATACATTTATTTTTTTTAGATAAAACTATAAAAACGTTTAATTCTTGTACGAAAAATGTCTAAGGAATTTTACTTCCTGTCAAAATGTCCGGTACTTATGTTTGTTGGATTTTTTTGGCTAACGAACTCGTCAGAGCGACGTAGACAACCAACATGTGTATTAAATTTGGACCGAATCGTATACCAAATATATAATTTAATGACACCCCAAAACGTGTTCTGGGGACCATGATCGGTGCTCATTTACTACTCCCGACCTTAGGTCTTACCATAAGGGTAACTGCAATAGCTCATTTTTCTATGGAAATTAGCTAAAAAAATCACACAGACGGACATAATTATCATTTTGCTTTTTCATTACTTTAACCAACGGAACAAGTTCTGAAGATTTGTCGTTTATTTGTCGAACACCCTGTATATTATATACGGTTTTTTAAATCAATCCTAACTAAGTATTGGAAACGCGTTTAAAACGATCACAATTTCTACATCAAAGTGTAGAGTCGAATAGAATTACCATTTTAATTAGGGTTGAAACCACAAAACCCCGAACAGTATTCATTGAGCGTTTGTAGTCACCTTTATTGAATACATTGTAATGTGAATTTAAAAACCCCCTCTGCACTGCGGTTTATATAAAGGGATCATTATTGCTAGGGTATATGTTAGTTCGCATTATTTGCATCCATTTTGAGTCAAAATTTCGCACGTTTATTACATGAAATGACTTTGTGACAGTTACATTAAACTAAAGTGGGACCTTCGAACATTTTCTCAAATAAAAGTTATTCACTATGTTTGGTTAAATTATAAAGTTAATTGCAGCAAATTAAGAAAGAAGAAACTTTGTGTTTGAAAAATCCCAGTATATTGATTGGTGGAAAAAGAAAATTTCAAAATTATAAAATAGATTACTGATGTTAAAACATACACTAATAACGGGATTTGGATGCGCAAACTTTGGCTTTCCGGGCAGTGTTTTAACCACCGAGCCATCATGATTAAACTTTCAAATATTATCCGATCTATCTGGTTTAATCAGGACAGCTTAGCAGTTAAAGTTTATTTACGGAAAACAAAGTAATTACAGTGCACTGGCCTCGGTGTATCTTTTTCCTTAAAATTTTGTAAAAATTAATCCTTCCTAGAAAATATGTATATTATATCAGGATAAAAATAATATTATTTCAACCTAAAAATGTATAAATAAATATTGAGCTTCACTTGTGAGAATATATATACTTGATAAAATAAACCTTGAAACAAAATCTCACAACCAACACTTTTATTAGCTATTGACTATTAACTGTTATTGACAATTGTAGCTCGTGCATCGGTTACCGGACATTAGACCACACGGACATTCGACCACATATGAAAATATGCGGACATTCGACCACACTTTTGGGGCAACTACCTGGGTTGGGTCAGCTAGGGATATGTAAATATTACTCGCCGGGCAATCCACTACAATTTTAAAGAAGGGTGGTGGGAGGGGGGTTGGAAGTTATTAAAAGCGATGGTCGTAGGCCCAAGCGTTGGTGCATCCGCTACTACTACACTAGCCTACTTCAAGAATAACTACACTACTCCGTCTCGTCCTCATAATAATGTTTGCCAAATTAGTTTATTATATCACAAGTAAATCTCATTTACGGGTATGTTTGTAAACAAAAACATCACAACCTAATAAGTAATAAGTATCATTTAAGCCTTTGGTTTGTTTCCTGGTTTTAAGCTATAAATCCATTTTATGACTAGAGCATTTTTATTGCAAATTACCAATATTATGTTATTCTGTTTTATTGTAATTTTCTAAAGTATTAATGAAATTAAACTAAACCTAACCTAACCTAACAATCCCCTTTAATATCTTCCACACCCCCTCCCTCACCCTTTTTTAAAGGTTTGTTGGATTGTCCGACGAGGAATATATACGTATCCCTAGCTGACCCAACAAAGGTAGTTGCCCCAAAAGTGTGGCCGAACGTCCGCTGTGGTCGAATGTCCATGTGGTCTAATGTCCGGTCACCCGTGCATTACTGAAGATGGAAACTTTGTCGTTGAAATGCGTTTGAGTTAATAAACGTATTAGTTGTGAGATTATCTGTTCAAGGTTTATTCTATCTAAAAATTTATATTATACCAATCTAAAATTGAATATTATTTCAAACTAAAAAAGGAATTTTATTTCAAACTAAAAATGTCAATTATGTCAAACTAAATATATAAATTATATCAACCTGAAAATATAAATTATGTCAACCTATATATATATATTCTTTCAACTAAATAACGTATATTATTTCAACCTAAATAAGAAATTTTATTTCAATGTAAAAATGTATATTTATTACATTCTAAAAATGCATATTATTCAATCTAAAAATTTACATTATTTCAACCTTAAAAAGAAATATTTTTCAACCTCTAAATGTAAATTATGTCATCCTGAATGCATATTTTTTTCAACCTAAAAATGTATATTATATCAAGCTAAAAATGAATATTATTTGATCCTAAAAATTTATATTATTTTAAACTAAAACCTATATTATTTCAACTAAAACATGTGTATTATTTCAACCTAAAAATCTATATTATTTCAATGGAAAAGAGTATATTATTAAATCTAAAAATGTATATTATTTCAATCCTATAAAGGAATTTTTTTAACCAAAAAATATAAATTGTGTCAACCTATATATATATATATATATTATTTCAACTTACAAAATGTATATTATTTCATTCCAAAAATGTATATCGTATCAACCTAAAAAGCATATTTATTATTCCAACCTAAAAAATTATATAAAAAGCTGTTGGTTGTGAAGATGGTTGGTACGGTAATGAATGCATTTACATTTAAAAAACATGTGTTGCTAAGCCTTTGACCCGAATCAGCAGTTTTATATGTTAAAAAACCTATTTTCTCCACTTTTACGTTTTTAATCAAAATTTTGCAAACTTTTTTATTATTGTGGATCTTTGACCACTTAAGAATGTACCTTTAAATTGTCGTATTTGTATCTTAAGTATTTTTTTCTCCAAGTTGATCCTATGTCAGTGAGTCAG
This sequence comes from Philaenus spumarius, assembly GCA_018207615.1. Classification (NCBI taxonomy): domain Eukaryota; kingdom Metazoa; phylum Arthropoda; class Insecta; order Hemiptera; family Aphrophoridae; genus Philaenus; species Philaenus spumarius. The sequence goes on along the minus strand of JAGFPH010000277.1, from coordinate 114,601 downwards.
AACAAAGCCGCTTATATTATTATAGATATAGGTAAAATGGTAGGCCTACGAACTAAATTTATAAAGAAGAACAGAGTGGTTTTTGGGCTTAGTGGTTAAAAGTGCTTATCCAGTTTGCTATGATTTGTAGTTGATTTGAATGATTTGTTACTATTTACTGGAGGTCAGTTTTATTGAGCTTTACGCTACTCCCCTCCATTAGTCTACCTAGCAAACATGTGTATTGTATTGCATATTGCTTTATTACAATATGCTGAATACAAAATTAATTTGAAGTCTCACTACTATTTTACACTAAGTAAATATTCTATCTGTTACCAAAAACTATAAAATTAAATTCGCAATGAAAAACAAGCTTACAATTATTTCACTTTGAAATATTTGCTTGGTAGTATCAATACATCATTGCGTGTAAGGCGCGAGTGTGTCTTCGTTATAAGGAATCTGAAAGAAGGATGTAATCCTGCAGAGTGAAATCCTCTTACGCCTTGAGACTTAGTACTGACGTTGGATAAAATCTGCTGACTTGGAAATACAAGAATTTCTTGGAAAAATTGAAACCAAGGCAAACAGATTCTGCAATACTTTGAGAGTGGGTTTCACATTTCCGTTTATAAATTAATTAAAGTGAATTTTAAAATTGCATAAGTAGTTTCTATTTATTGAAGTTGTATTTTTTTAAATAGTATGGTTCCCCTAGCTGTATAAACAATCTGTTACATTACTTTTGATACTTGAGCGATTTTTTAATCGAGCGCCCTTAAATTGCAGAATATATAGGCCTACTTGATGTGCAATTTAGGAAAATAATCTTCAATCTGGTTACCGACAAAGATTGGTGGAGAATAAGACACAACGAATAGCATAGTATGTTTTTTGACCCACCACAACACTAATAATTTAAAGCGCAAATCATATTTAGGTTGTAAAATATGGGACGGTATACAACAAATAACTCACCAGGACACAACGAATGCAAACAACGTAAGGGTAGGCTAAAAGAGTTAGGAGATTCAATTGGCACTAACAACCAGGAGTTGAAAAACGTTATAATTTAATAATTGAATCAAGATGGAGCACTAATATGGCCAGGGCTGTAGCAGTATAGAAGAAGAGTAAACGATTTGTTTGTATTCTATATAATATAAAATACTAGCTGGCCCGACCCGGCTTTGCACGGATAGACAAATCAAAGTTAAATGTATATTAACAAAAAATATATTATATCAATAAATATATTACACTATGTATTTCTTATGGGGATTTTTAGTAACTTTCCCACTGAAAACCTCCCCTAAAATTTAGATTTTTTTAAACCCTTTCTTAGTGAGCACCTAGAGGAAGCTACATAATACATTTCATTCCAATCCGTTCGGTGTTTCTTTTTAGTAACTTTGACCCCCCAAAACCACCTAAAATTTCGAATTTTGTAAAACCTTTTCTTAGTGAGTACCTAGGGCCCTAGAGGAAGCTACATACCAAATTTCATTCCAATCCGTTCGATGGTTTTTTGTAGTAACTTTGACCCCCAAACCTCCCCTAAAATTTCGAATTTTCGGAAACCCTTTCTTAGTGCGCGTCTAGAGCCTATAAAGAGTATTAGTGCCAAATTTCACGTTTGTAGGCCTCGTGGTTTTGGAGAAACTGTGATGAGTCAATGAGTCAATGGTATTTGGCTTTTATATAAGTATAGATAAACGGTATTGACCTGACTGAGTGACTAACTTATATCGAAGTAAAGATATAAAGACTTATTTGACTTAAGATCAAAATACGAATAGGTACATTATTATGGGGTCACAGAGACACGATAAAAAAGGAACTTGCTTAGTTTTCATTTTAAAGAGTGAAAATATCGCAAATTCGGGGGCTCACTCCCAGCTCTATAGCAGGTAAAACATATTGTTTCCTTTAGTTTGTAACATCAACATTTGTTTGAAATGTAATTATTTAAATATTAATGGTTAAATTACAACGCGTGCCGCAATTACAATTATTTGAGATGGTCGTGTTTATTCGATCTCTGTCTTACACTAAGTGTGTACAGATCGACGTTCAATCGTAGTTTGCAATCAATATTTCAAATTGTGGCTTGCTTTGTTTTTCACCATTAATATTTAAATAATCAATAATCAAAATTTCAAACAAATTTTGATATTACCAACTAAAGGAAACAATATAATAGATGTTTGACTTATAATACAGTAAGCCTTTTGTTTGCTTTTACATAATCTAAGAACAACTATTACTTGTGAAGAATAATTATGTTAAGTGTTTTACACAAATCAGCTGTGCTTTTTTTTTAAATATATATTATGTAACAACAGATGTTTAAATTGAATTATTATACTGTAAACATTTTTCGTTGGTTTGTGTTTGTGTTTGATTTTAGTTTGTTAATCTAACCTAAAAAAGCTGTTGGTTGTGAATAATAAAACTGATTCTAATTTACTAAACTGGTTGCTATGGTAATTAATATAAACATACACGAGTTGCTTAGCTTTTCATCCAAACAGCTGTTTTATCTAAATTATTTTTACGTTTTAAAATAAACATTTAGCAAAATCCTTTCTTAGTGTGCGTCTATGACCCCATAATATACCTTTAAATTTGCTTATTTGTATATTAATTAGTTCTTGCCCACATTGATTCTACGTCAGCATGTCAGTCAATCATTCAGTCAGTAAAAAACCACATACTAGTTATATGACCACATACTACCTCTACTTAATCATAGAGTATGTTCACCCAAAACTAATCTGAACGCTTTGCAGTAATAACGTTTAATGTAACCCGACACAGCGTAGAAATGTTTTTAAATTCACATTACAATGTATTCAATAAAGGTGAATACAAACGCTCAACGAACACTGTTCGGGGTTTTGCGGTTTCAACCCTAATTAAAATGCTAATTACATGCAACTCTAAACTTTGATGTGGAAATTCCTGTTCAAATTGCGATCGTATTGGACGCGTTTCCAATACTTCCAGTATGAATGTTTCTAATTGCAAGTGCTCTCATTTTACGATACACTTTTTAATTTAGACATTTCCATCAGGCATTTACCCTCTAAAGGACGAGAGGTTGTTATATAATGGAACGTACCTAAGATAACGACAGCACAAATCCTGCTAGTAAAAAGTTTGTCATATAAAGATAAATATAAATTGTAAAATATAAATTTTGGCAATTAAACAGATAATTATTTTAAATTAAAATTAAATAAAGGTATAAATTAATTAATTAAATTTAAATTGTTTATAAACAATTTAGGTCATTATCTTGCATAATGCGCCTAATTAACTTGAGTGGCCCGATTTAAATTTACCAAACGAATTCTGAAAGTAGACATTAAAAACACAATTCGAATATCTATGATTTTCGAGCTTGCAAATATAGCGTTAAACGAATAAATTTGCGAGAGACAGTGGTAGTGGGGAACCAGCAGCGGAGTAGAGAACGCAGACTGCTCGCATCAGGCTGTTGTTCCCCCACTACTGCCCCTTTCGCCGTAGGTCGCAAATTTACGCGTGTCGGAAGCCTGTCCGGAAGCATTTTTGATATACTTTATCGACCTTATTAGAAAATCGAAGATATTCGATGTATTTAATGTATACTTTCAGAATAAGTTTGGTAAATTTAAATCGTAGTTAATCGGGTGCATTATGCTAGATAATGGAACTAATTTTGTATAGTGCAATTGTGAAAAAACTATTAACGCGACAAATTTCACATTCCGCCCGTTGGAAGTACACGTAATAAATAATCATTTTCCGAAAGATCTGCCCTTAATATTGTAAATTAATAGTCATGATTTTTTTTAATGGTAATTTTTAAGCATTTTCTCTACTTTTCTCGGTGTAAAATGATCCGATGGGGTCTATATAAAACCAGGCTATAGGTTTTGTAGGTTTTTTAATGATCTACAAATGGCTCAATGGAAGTACGTGATCCATTGATAATTTTTGTATAATATCAACGAAAAAAAGAAGAATTTATTGATATTTTTGCTTACAAAAATGCGCAAAAGCTCATTGTCTGTTAGTTTTTCTATTTTACATACCTACGTGCTAACCTTAAAGTCACTGAAGTCGCTTAGTGTTAAATTCAATAACAAAGTTAGCCTTTTCTTTTGCTCTATTGGCTGGACTATATGTACTGGTCAAATTAATGTTTAAAACATTGACATCCTGAAACGTATAAAGAAGTCTACTGCCTTTTTTGACTGTAAGGAGTCCGGCATGGATTGGTTTTGTCTTAGATATTATTGCTAACAGTTTCTAACAGCGAGTAAGTGAACTTACTATGTATATTGCAAACATAATCAATCAAAAGGTTTCCTTCTTCTAGCCACTTTGGTAATGGATTATTCTCACCCAAACGCGTATAGCAACTAGAGAACTCACCACCTGCTCGCTTCGCTCACCAACCTCGAATGTCACTCGCCGTGAAGCAAATGCAAACAGATTATTGTATATAATGGTTTCACAAGAAGACAATTGATTAGGTCAGACGTTTTGTTTATTTCTATACATAAGAGAGGTAATTTTCCAGTTATAAAATATTACCACAATGTGATCCACTAAAGAATTAATTCAAATAGGACTAGTAAATAATAAAGTTGGCATAATTTTAATAGCAACTGGTGTTTGAATTATGATGTAGTAAGCATTTTTCTTTATTTATGTTTGCTATGAAAACAGTTGGTCGTGAAGAATGATTACCTGATTCTAAATTTGTAAATTTTATTACAATGGTAATTAATCTAAAAGCTTTTAAGAAACGTGTGTTGGTTCAGTATAGGCCTAACCTAAAACTATGAAGCTGTTTGAATTAATACAACACCCCTTACCAAATGTAAAAACATTATATTAAAAATAATTAACTGATTCTAAATTTACTAAGTTGGTTACTATAGTAATGAATGTAAAGGCATTAAACAAATGTGTGATGGTTCAGTATAGATAACATCTATAATTTCGTCACTCAGCTTTTGAAGCTATCAGCTGTTTTGCCTATTATAGACTTGGGAGTTAACTCTAATATTTTGACAATTTTCAATCCTTAAAATCAATATTTTACGAAACCTTTTACTAAAGGTTTACTTTTTCATAGTGATATTAAAAAACACTGACAATTGTTAAGTCTCTTGCTATCACAGTTTTGACTGTGCGTTGATTATGAATCGGTCAGGGCTTCTTTTCTCAGGGCTTACATTCTCTGTGTTTGAGTGCATTACATAAAGTGCACTTTTACAATAAACTTTCACAAAGATTTGCATTTGTTGTTTTGAAAACAATAAATACTTTACTAGGGTGCTATCACATAAACCACTCAAAGTATTTAATATTTTTATTACATTTTGTTAAATATTGAAATAATACCTTGGACAATCGTGCCACAGTTGTACAACTTATTTAGGGCATTCAAACCAACAGGTGGTGTTTAATAATGACGTCAAAACAGACAAATTTCCCTCGGGAACGTTCCAACACTTTATGGAATCAGGTCATTGTGTCTTTGTATTTTATCTCTGTTTATACCTGTGTTTATCTCTGTTTATCTCCTGATACCTGTGTTTTGATTACTTCAATATTATTATTTCTACACAAAATAATCCGTTTAGTGTATAATAATGAAGATTGGAGAGAATGAATTGTTAGGCTGTATGTACGCTTTTCTACTTTAAAAAAATGTATTTATTTTTTTACACAATTATCGTTAATTATCGTTTGTTGCTTCAATTATCGTATAAACTAAAACAAGCACAGCTGATTTAAAACATCTGAGGTTGTGTTTTTAGAACAGCTGATTACATTGTTGATTATTGGCAGGCCACGATGATTATTAGTTTTTGTTAGAGGTTAGTTAACGCTGTAATATTCTCATCACTCCAGAGAGAGTTCTTATCGCTGAAAATTGTTTTCGCTAGTACGCAAGAGGTGGTCATAGTTTGACGTGGACTGAACCCAAAATAATTCGATGACTGAACCGCTGTTGAAGTTTAGCCAACTTCCAAAATTAAATTTATATATTTTAGGGTTCAAATCAACTACTTGGGGAATTGGTCTATTCACGAAGGCGCTGAATAGTTGCCTGTACGAAATATATTAGTAGAATTTGTTTGCACCTAAGCCTCCAGCTTCGACTAACGCGCTGCTTCTTTCCACTCGTAGCTTTGCGAGTTTCCACCTCTACCTTTCGGCCTCGGCTAATAGAATGCTTCGCTTCGCTCGCAGCGTACAAACTCGGCCGTTCGGTCTCGGATCAGAAGGCGCCCCTACGGTAAAATATCTCGTGGATTTGAACAGGGCACTTTTATTGTATTTTACGTTTCGGTCTATTTTGGGAGAACTAAGCGAGCTTTAAGGTCGTGTAAAAAACAAAATGTGCGGAATAATATCCTTCTAATTAAAAGAAAACTTCCTGTCAAAAAACGAGCTTCCGATTGTTGAATTTTTTGACTAACGAACTAGTCCAAGCGATTATGCCAAACAACGTAAGTACCAAATTTGAACAAAATCGGAGTTAAAATTTGGCAGATTGAGTGCGAACACACATATATATAACAGTTCTAATGATACCCCAAAACGTGTTCTGGGCTCAATGACCGGTGCTCATTTAGTACTCTTGACCATAGGTCTCACTATAAGGGTCACCGCAATAATTCATCTTCGCTATTTAAATTCGCTAATAATTCCGTAATGATAAGTTTTGTTGACTATTTCCGCCTTGCGGGCAGTGTTTTGACTCAGGGTAAAAAAACGGACAGTACGAATATGAAAACCACTGTACATTTAATCAAAGTCTCCTGTAATCTATCAAAACAACGATCTGACTGAGAATGTTTCAACGTGCATTATTGGTTCTGCCAGAAGGCAGAAGAGTTATTGTGGATGGGCGTATAACGCAACGGTATTATTGCAACCGCTGTACAAAGGCAACGTTTCCACTGCGAGGTAAAGGGTAGTTTTACGTACTGATCGAATTTGGGAGAACCAGATTCGCTATAAAACCGTGTAAAAATTGTTAAATGTGCAGAACAATCTCCTAAATATATATATTATTATTAGATAAACCCTCAAAACCTTTCATTCTCGTAAGAAGAATCTCTAAAAAATTTTACTTCCGGTAAAAACGTGCTTCTCATTCCACATATACCAGGTGTCTAAAAATTTGGTGTAACCGACCATTTCACAACTTACCCCAAAATGGGGGGTTTCAATGCAAAAATTCAGAAATATTTAATAGAAACCCCCAACAAGTGATACCTCATTTTAAAGGGCTTGATAAATGAAGAAGAATGGCACACATTAGAGAACTCTATCTTAACCCTAACGAAATTTTTTAAATTAGCAACTTTGTTTTCAACTTTGACTGGCCACCATTTTCAATAGGTTTAAAATAGAGACCTCTAGTTTGTGCCATTCTTTTTCATTTATCAAGTCATTTAAAATGAGGTATCACTTGATGGGGGTTT
>JAGFPH010000277.1:96500-107020 GCA_018207615.1 Philaenus spumarius | reverse complement strand
TTCATTTATCAAGTCATTTAAAATGAGGTATCACTTGATGGGGGTTTGTGTTTAAGATTTTTGAATTACCCACTCAAACCACTTATTTTGGGGTAAGGGGTGAGAAATGTTTGGTCACAACAAAATTCATACTCCTGTGTCATATAGAGGTACCCCGAAGCTCATTTATTTATTTATTTATTTCTACTTGTTCCAAAGTTAGGGGGGGACTTTTTAGACACCTAGTATACATGTACATAAATATTTTAATGACAGCAGAAAACTTGTTCTGGGGACCACCATAGGTCACCTTAAGAATGTTTTTAAATTTTACCATTCAGTTTTGTACAGTAATATATAAATAAAAAACTTTTTAATTAGTTGGTAATAGTTGTTTTCGCAGAACCCCCCCCCCCCCAAACAAGAACAATAATTTTACATTACTTCTTACAAAGTAGTAGGCTACCAGACGGAAATCAGTGCAAATAATTTGTTTTCTAGGAATTATTTACACCTAGGACAATTAACACTGCAATAAATAGAACTTGAAATAATCCCCTTCCACGAATCAAGCCTCAGGACTTTTATTTCTATAACTTGCAAGATAAATCAACTCCAGCACTTAAACTGAAATAATCTTGACTTTAAATTACCAACTTATTTCTGAAGTGTTTTAGAGTTACTCTATTTCTAGATAAGCCGATTTATTCTTGTTCACTACAGCTTTGTGTGTTAAGAAAGTATTATTTTAAATGCTTCTGTGTTTAAGAAAATAGTTTGAGGTTATTTACCTGAAAGATTTTAATTTCCCAGTGTTTTTAATCTGTTATGAACTTTCTATATAATTAAAAGTTTTAATAGAAAGCAATATAATTTCTCATTGTAGAGGTATTTTTAATTAAATTTATTATTCTTAGAGATTTAGAGGTAAGGACGCTGGAAAACTGTATGCTTGTTCTTCTTTTGTGTTTTGGGAAAACATATATTTTTGTTAAGTCAACACCTGGTGCATATAAGCCAAACTAAATACAAAATAATCCAAAACGTAATAATTTGATCACGCAGCTGAACCACTGACATGAGTTGACCACTGGCTAAAATTAAGTTTATATGTTTTAGGGTTTCAACCAACTATTTTGGAAATTGGTCTATTACGAAAGCGCTGAATAGCTGCCTCCGTATACGACACAATATTATAGAAATAGCATTTGTTTGCAGATCTTCCCCCGGCTCACGCGTTGCTAGTTCAACTCGCAGTGGAAACTCAATGTGCGAGTTTGCATTGGTGACCTTGAGGCCTCGAATTATGGATTGCTTCACTTCGCTCGGTTCAGAAGCAGCCCACACGGAAAAATCATCCACCCGAATTTAAACCGGGTACTTTTATAATATTTTTCATATTCATTTATTTTTAGGAAACCAGACAGCCTAAAATTTTGTGTAAAAAAATGCTGGATAATCAATAATATTAATTTGTTTACATAAAAGCCCAAAAGTTTTTCATTCCAGTACGAAAAATGTAAAAAAAATTACTTCCGGTAAAAAAACAAGCTTCTGTTTAGTTGATTTTTTGTGGCTAACTTCTTATAAAACCAACGCGTGTAAAAAAATTTAAACAAATCGGAAGTAAAATGCCGTTAGAGTCCAACCACATATTATACACAATTTAATGATACTACAAAATGTGTTCTAGGAAGCATGACCGGTGATCTTTAACCACTTCCGACCTTATGTATCAACCTAAGAGTCACTGCAATAATTCATCTTTCATACGGAAATTCGCTAATCATTATAATTAAAAATTATCTCGACGCCATAATAATGCCAAATTAATATTCCAGGCATTTATAAAGTTTCACTGTATTGAAATAATACTGAAATTTAATCCTATTTAACATGTTACTGGGAATCGTCTGCAATTTGAAGTACTTATCTTAAGCCTTGTTGTAATGGAGGTAATCTGATATTTTAGCTAGCGTTGCGGAATTAAAGATAAATTCATAATTGCAATGCAAATTACGGTTGATGTTGTCTCGAAACGGAGCTTTCGCTAAAAGTTAACTCGAGCTAAGCGAAGGGAAACCGTTTCGGTATTGGCTGTAGACGAGCGTGACTATTGATTTTTAAAGAATAAAACTAATTTCATATTTTCCTTTACCTCTAAATATATAGTGTTCATAAAGTCCCTTTAATCCCTTTAAATTGACATGTTTGGTGCAAATTTGTTCGAAATCGATCGAATATTTGTCTCTCTAGCTAATAATAATTATTATTATTAGTTACTCTCCTACATTAAAGTATCCTTTATCCTACTTTAATTCAATTATGAAATTACAGTTTAATAATTTAAATATGTTTGTGAGAAAGTATGTGCCAGTTTCTGGTACCGTTTATTTTATCTATATTTAAGATTGTATTCGTAACTCCAGCTTTCTCATTTTGATTTGAAGTTAAGTTCGTTTATTGGAGAATTTCCGTAGGAAAGATGAGCAATGGCAATTACTTTTATGGGATATATAAGTTCGGAAGTGGTCATAGCGCACCGATCATGGTCACCAGAACACGTTTTGGGCTGTTATACAAAATGTTACATTTTTTTACACAAATGTAAAACTCTAACAGCCGCATTTTACATTTAGTTATATACAGAGTTTTCATAAAGTTCCTTTAACCCCCCTGATTATTTTTGTTACTGAAAATAAGTTAATGCATAACGAGGACATTTTTGTTGACATATCTGACCCTCTAGATTTTGGGGACCCTTAGGAGGGTAAGGGGGGGGGGTTAAGAATTTCAATTATATCTTTATGCTATATATACAAATAACTACCTTTATATTTGAAATTGTTTACTCCCCTAACACCCTCAAGCCATCCAAAATCATAAAGTTTCAGATATGTAATAAAAAGTGTCCTGTTATGCAACACAAGATAAATACAAACTTTTGCTAACTTATTTTCAATAACAAAAGGGGGTTAAAGGGACTTTATGAACACTCTGTGTATAGAGGTAAAGGAAAATGTGAAATTAGTTTTATTCTTTAGAAATCAATCGTCACGCTTGTCTACAGCCAATACCGAAACTGTATCCCTTCGCTTAGCTTGTGTTAACTTTTAACGAAAGCTCCATTTCGAGACAACATCAACCATAATTTGCATTGCAATTATGAATTTATCTTTAATTCCGCAACGCTAGCTAAAATATCAGATTACCTCCATACAACAAGGCTTAAAATAAATACTTTAAATTGAAGACAGACAGACATACAGACAGACATACACACATACATACATATATTCAGACATACATTGTGAAAAAACCACTTTTTTTGACTCGGGGGATCCCAAAACGGATATTTCCACAAAAACATAGATTTTTTGCGATCACTATACTTTCTCTATACTATAGTATAGTGATAGAGTAAAAAGGCCTAAAGTTATTAAAACACAGAAATAATGGAATGTATCACCTGATTATTGGCTTCAAAGCAGGACACGATAGGCCTAGTATAAATAGAAAGATATTAATAGAAGCCGTGATAAGTTTTTGGTAAAATGAAAGACTCCGTGACCAGAGGTTTTTCAAAATTGCCTTCATATTCTGAATGAACACGTTAAACTAACTGTAAAAACAACAGCAAAATCGGCGGAAAATAAATAGAGAGAATACGAGAGATATAAAACTCGAAAATATAGAAGTTAACTTCGGCCCATATTTGATATGTTTGCAATAGATAAAAGAAACAAACCACTTAACAAATACAAAAGGTTAAACATTAATTTAACCAAACAAAACTAATGAAAGAAATCATAAATATATATATGAAAATGTAAAATAACTTTACAAGAAGTATAATATTAAAGCAATAATAATTAACCATATATAATATAACAATATTGAACGCTATGAAATAGAATAAATCCTCGAGTTGACTACGTTGCCACATTGAACATTGTGTCATAGTAAAAGGTTACGGAATTACAACCATATTCATATAAAAACAAAAATATCCTGAAGTTCTAATTTACAGTATCTAGTCCTACACTTGATTCCACGTTCACCGTGCAGTACAGAGCGCCCATAAGCAATGTTAACCAAACGACAGTCTCAGCGAAACTGGCCAACTAAAAAACATCAACATGAAAAGCTCGGATAGTTGAGGTAACCCCCAGAACAATAAACGTGATGTTCCCAGTAATGGTATTAGCATATCTATCTCCCGTAAGACCTGTACTGCACGGTGAACGTGGAATTGAGTGTAGGCCTAGTATGTTTCCATTTTGTAAACATAGGTATATAAAAACGTAACATTTCTTAGTTTTCTAAAAAAGATCGTTAAGTTTTCATCTGATGCTATGGATTTCATATCTAAACATGCCTTAAATAATATTTTGGAAGCACTTCTTACTTTCAAACGAATCGCGATAACGAAACTAAATGTCTGAAGATTCTCTAAGTAAAATCACATAAACAACTTTGATTTTGCAATATTTTATGTTCTTCTTGTTTTACATCGTTTATAATTGATTTCCGTCATCAGTGAAATGCCTAATTTCATTATATATTCATAAAAAAGTAAACTTTTGTGAAATTATGTTAAAACTTCTGGTCACCGGGGCCTCTACTACAACCTAGTTTTGGATGCCCTTTAAAATTCATTAGATCGACCGAAAACGCAAAGAGTACAGCCAGGTTAACTTGTCAGAGATGTTCATGTGAATATTGGACTCTGTCAATGCGTTCCACTACCCTGCTAGTTATTTAACGTTGCTTTAGAAGATATAACAAAAGGATCAAACATCTGGAACAATAATTCAATAATATAGCGCATATGAAATGCAAAAGATAGGTGAAAGTTTACAGTACGACCCTACGCCACATTGTGGCAGAGGTGCCAACGTAGACACAATAAAATGATCTAATACGTAATTGAAGTGTTAATTTATATTTCTTAACGTCTTAAAAAAATGTACAGACCTAAGGCCTTGAGGTGGTCAATGAGCTCCGATCATGGTGCCTAGAACGCGTTTTGGGGTGTCATTAAAAACTGTACATATGTTGTAGGCCTATACATGTTCGCACTCTAACGGCAGCATTTGACAACCGATTTGGTAAACATTGAGTTAGTTGAAGTCGCTCGTACGAGTTCTTCAGCCGAAAAATCGAAAAACTATAGATCGTTTTTTGACCGTAAGTAACATTTGTTTTGAGATTTGTGGTACTATAAATAAACTTGTTTGGGGTATTACCTCAATCAATTAAACATTCGACCACACAGTTGAACCTCTGACGTGAATTGATCAAATTTACAAAATTAAGTTTATAGGCTTATGTTTTAGGGTTTCAACCAACGATTTGGGAAATAGGTCTATTCACGACGGTGCTGAAGAGCTGCAAAATGGTTCGCACGCCATTCCGCATATTGGGAGTATCTTCAATAAACAATGCATTGCGTGCTTCACACGACATTCCGAATATTGGGAGTATCTTCAACACACAAAGCACGCCAACCCCCGTTTTCGGAGTATCTTCAATACACGATGCATTGGGTGCTTCGTACGCCAACCCCACGGTAGAATCCACCACATGGCTTTGATCGGGTACTTCTATGGTATTTTACTTTTTGATCGATTTTGGGGGAACCAAGCGAGCTATAAGGTCGTGTAAAAACAAAATGTGCAGAATAACATCCTACATTTATATTTGTAGAAAAAACTCAAAAACAAATTCATTCTCGTAGGAAAAATCTCTTAAAACATAGTTATTTCTAGTCAAAAAACGTGCTTCCGTTTGTTGGATTTTTTTTGGCTAACGAACTCGTCCGAGCGACGTAGACAACCAACATATTGAGACGGATTAAGCAATAGGCCTATCCACTCAATGAAATATTTTTTCATTTTATTTGTAAAATCTACTAAGTCCTTCAGACACCAATATACAGAGCAAGTTAGGCTAACTTTTCATGTTCAAAGTTGTTTGAATCTCAGCAGCCAAATGAAACAAGCTGGCTAGAGAACAATGGAAAAATTATTTAAATAAAAAAGTTGTTTTTAAAGTATCAAAATATGTAGAATAATCATGGTAATAAAAAAGGCAAATCACAATTTGGAATTAAATAAAGGAATAAAAAGTTATTAGCAAAATAAAAGCGAGGAAAAAAGTTAAAAGTCAGAATTTTGAAAATTTTTAAAATCTTTATAAGGGTATTGAGAGACCATTAGAAAAATAGACAAATTACGAAAAAAGTTTGTGTTAAAATTAAATGGTAAATATAAAAATAATTAAATAAAAAGTAATTAAAAAAGGAAAATTAAATCAAAGTAGTTTAAAGTACAGTTTTAGTAAAAAGTAGTAAATTAATTAAAATAAATAAAGATTTTAACAAAATTAGTCACGTTTAAATAATATCAAAGAATAAATTTAAGAGTTATTAACGTTTTTAGGTAAAAAAGTAAAATGCCTATTTTCACCTGTAAATAAAGGGTTAATAGAAAAAATGATAAGATATAAAAATAGAGATAATAATTAGTATAAAATGTCAAAACCTGTGAAAGATAGAAAAAAGGATTAATTTAAGGTAAAAGGGGTGTTAACATATTTAGACAAAAAGTGATGATACGAAAAGGACAATAACTCAACCAATAATTAACCAATTCAAAAACGGTAAAAGACTAGTTTAGTGGAAAGACGTAAACAATACAGTATGACCATAAAAAATATAAAAAACTTTATAATTTGGAAAAACCGCGAGTCAAGAAAAACGCGATCGCGAAAAAGGTGTGGAACGGGAACGCGACGTCGTACAACTACAAATCGAGTTTGTGCGTAGCCAGTAAACCAAGCTGAACAAAATGACATCATCCAGAACCCGATCCGATCACGGGAAGCCGAGTTACAGGAATTTGGGAATAAATGGTCACAAAACTCGCAAACCAAAAGGAACAGGCAGAAGTTGATTATTTTTCTTGAAGAGAATTGTCGGTCGACCAAAGGTAAAGACACGCCCATTCTACAGTCTAGCCAATATAATTGCCAATGTACCAAATCGATTAATTTTAAAAACAATGCCAAAAATATAATTTTTACATATATTCGAGTAGAGAAAACAACCAGGATTATGGGAAAAATAAGGAAAAAATTCTAAAGTAATTACAGCCCGAGCGCCACACCAAAAACAAAAGGGAAATTGAGTATAAGGGTTGGTAGGCTAATACAGGCCTTTGCCGGAGCTTACCGAAAAACGCGGTTCGCCTCGTCAGTCTTCATCGAAACTACGGGAAAGTCTCTACGCTTCTCGTTAGATCATCGTATCACAGCAGAGTATAAGTTTTTGCAGGAGTTAACCGTAAAACGCGGGTCACTTCAACAGTCGTAATAGAAACTCCGGGAAAGTCTCCACGCTTCTCGTTAGATCATCGTATCACAGCAGAGCATAATAAATTCAAAGATTTTAATACTTCGTAAATCTAAATATTTAGTAAAGTATACAACAGAAAAAAAAATCAATCTAGTTCATAGCGTAGTAAAATAAACGCTATATTTCGTCGAAAATACTATCGACGAGAACTTCAAGGGAAGATCCAGGGTAACAGCGGCGAGGTCTGTTATCACGTGGCATCCGAACTCACAGGAGGAATCCAGACGAATTCACGGAAAGGCGACATCGAAGGACAAGATCCCGGACTTCCAGAACAGCGTTCCAGATCGGGACTTCTAGAACATCGCACTAATCCCGGACTCAGGATCTCCAAGAAGGAATACACCGTATACGAAACAAGGTAGTGTCGGAGACACCTTTATAATTTTTCATAGTTTACAGCATTGACGAGTAGGGCTTTACTTTTAAAATTTTTAATATTTAAATTTTGGGGAATAAAATTTATAAAAAATAAATTTAAACATATTCTATCTATCTTTCACAAAAAGGTTTTTTTTTATTGATTTTGAAGTTAAATTGTGTAGAGAAAATTTCACAAAAATTTAGCTAAGGAATTTTTTTTTTGTATTTTAAGGATAAAGGATCCGATTGTTAAATTATATAAATAATATAAAATAAGAGTGATTAAAGTTTATATTTTATTTTCCAAACAAAAGAATCTTTTATTCAGAGTAAATTACCAAAACCGATTTTAATTTTAAGAAGTGCTAATATTAAGGAAGGATTGGCTGGATGTAACGAAGATTACTGTTCTCCGAAAGGCACGACTCCGGGCAGAGTTTAGTCTCTAAAAAATTAAATATCATAAATATTCCTTAGCAAAAAATAATTAAGGGTTTTATCGTAAGGTAAGAAACTAACGATAAATATCCTTGCAAAGACGAGCTACCCGCTTGACTTGACTGGTAGAGCTAGCCAGGACCCAAAAAAGGAATTTTCACTAAAGGTAATCAATTTAATTATTTTAAACACTAATTAGTTAAATTGCGAAAAGCGAGGTTGAACTGAGCTAAGGGGGTAGTAGATCGTTGCAATATGTACCAAATTTGAACGAAATCAGACTTAAAATGCGGCCACTAGAGTGCGAACACATATACACACACACACACATATATATATATATATATACATATGATTTTTAATGACACTCCAAAACGTGTTCTGGGGACCATGATCGGTGCTCATTTGCTACACCCAACCTTGGGTCTTACCATAAGGGCCACTGCAATAGCTCATTTTTCCTATGGAAATTCGCTAATAAAAGAGATTATTCTGCACATTTTCTCAGATTGCCCCCCAAAACTATCAACATTTCAAATACCATACCCGGTTCATATTCACGTGGGGATTTTTCCTTGGAGGCAGCTTCTGATTCGAGGCCATCGGCCAGGTCGTCTTTTTTTTCCACTGCAAGCGGAACGAAGCAGCGCGTGAGCCATGGCCGGAGACTGAGGTCAAAACAAATTCTACTAACATATTTCGTAAACGCTAGCAGCTATCAAGCGCAATAGTGAGTAGAAAAATTTGACAATGTTATTTGAAAACCTAAAACACATTAACTTAATTTTGGAAATTCTCTCAACTCACGTCAGTAGTTAAGCTACGTGATTTGTTATTTAAATATAGTATAAGTAGACTAACAGTTTAGTGTAGTGGCTAAACACGCTCGTTCAGTTCGTTACAGTAGGAGCCTCCAAAACAGATACGTGAGTTCGAGCCGGGTTAAAAACAACACACAGTTGTTCCTTTTATATTGCAATGTATAATGGTGTGAAGAAAATTTAAAACAGTTTTAACGAATATAAAATTTTGTAAATCACTTAATTAAGGGCAAACATTGTTACACAATCTGGGTTTATTGCTGTTTACATAAATATACGCCTATTTGTAGATAGTTCCATAAATAGCTAATACCGTATATTCAAAGCAAACTAATTTAGCTAACAATATAAACATAATCAGAACGCCACTGATTCATGTTTGAATTAACTGTGAAATATTTGAAACAGTTAATCAATTTAGCACATAAAACACACTTTTTATCAAGCTTTTTGTTTTTACCAATACTTTTTAGAAACTGTGTACAGGTTTTTTTTCTGAAATAGGACCCATATTTGTGGAGCACTAAAAACAATGAATATCAATCAACATTTACATTTAAACGATAATATTATAATAACTCTAACACACAGCCAAATCGCTGACGTGAGTTGACCGAATTGTAAACATTAAGTTTTGCAGTGTCTTTTATTTTGTGACCTAAGCTTGGGAGTGGTCAATGAGTACCGATCATGGTCCCCAGTACACGGTTTGCGGTGTAATTACAAATTTTATAAATATATATATCAATGTATTCGCACTCTAACGGCCGTACTTAAAGTCCGATTCTTGTCTACACGTTGGTTTCTACGTCGCTCGGACGAGGTCGCTAGTCGAAAACAATCCAATAACAAGAAGAACACATTTTTTCGCCAAAAACAAAGTAAATTTGTTTTTAGATTTTTAGTACAAGAATGAATCGTTTTGGGTTTTTGTAAATGAATAAATATAGTAGTGAATTTGCACATTTTGTGTTTTTACACGACCTTATAGCTCTAAAAAACGTGGAACAGCTCCTGTTACGAAGCGAAGCGAGTTTGTCTACTGCGAAGGAAATGAATTTAGACCATAATCCGAGGCCCCAAGTCGAGGTGTAAACTCGTAAAGCAAAGAGTGAGCCGGGGATAAAGGCTGAGATCCAAACAAATTCTACAAATATATTTTGTACACGCAGGCAGCAATTCAGCGCCTTTGTGAAGAGACTGATTTTTCAAGTTGTTAGTTGAAACACTAAAACATATAAACTTAATTTTGAAAATTCGCTCAACTCACGTTAGAGATTCAGCTGCGTGATCGAATTTTTTAAATTTCGTGTCATTCGCAATTTACGCGACATTCTCGTTCATTGGGTATAAGAACAGATATGCTTTATAGATCTGTATCCAACACTAATTTATATTACTATCACAGACCCTCTTCTGTAATATTCCAAAGAATCTGAGTTTATTTCAAAATTATGATGCAGTACATGCACGGGTTATTGAAATGTAATTAAAAGAAAACA
>JAGFPH010000277.1:59876-96490 GCA_018207615.1 Philaenus spumarius | reverse complement strand
GTAGGATTGTATGTGATTTGAGAAAAAATAAAGTGTGTCAACAGTGATATCGTAGTTTTATTTAAACGAATCAGTGTTTCGACGTTAATTACGATTTTATAGACTATTTTAAAAAGCAAGTTTATTGTTGGGGGAGGTAGGTTGGGATTATTGCTAGTCCGTCATTTATTCAGAGTATGCATAAAGATATGTTTATATGTCACTGATTTTTTGCAAAGGTATTTTTGTGTAGGCACTGCAGTGACGTTTTTGTTCTAGTGCTGATCGGATTTATACTTTTTTTACGTGTCTTAAATTAGTTGTTTGGTTTATCTGTTTCTTTCTCTTCTTTTTCCTTGATGATTATTATAGTAAAGTTATGTTGTGCAAGACTAGTGTCCACCCACAGGATTTTAAGTTACATTATACATTATATTATATTATATGGTATAATACGAAACCTGTAGTCCAAAAAAAAAAAAAAAAAGGACAAAAAGGACTGTAGACGGACATTAAGGTATGTAAAACATTATATAGTCTATTACATTATACCTCCCGGATCCGGTGCCGTACCCTCTGCTGCGCTTTCTGGGGGACCCCGGGTTAGGTTAGCTTAGGTTAATACAAAATGTTTGGAAATTTTTCGAAATTTTGTAGGACGAGGACCTCAAGGTAGGTTACCGTTAGCTTAGGTTAATTCCATATACGATTTTGGAAATGTTTCGTTTTTCGAAATTTTGTGGTAAAATCTTGGGGAAGGGGAACACCAGAGTACTTAGGATAACTTATCCAGCCTAAGTGAGCCCAATCACGATTTTGGACATTTTTTAAATTTAACTTTTTTCGTTGGGCACAATTTGGGAGGAGAGGGACCCCCGGGTGCTTAGGTACATCCCATACAAGACGTAGGTTAGTTCAACACATTCACAAAAAAGCAAATCCAAACAAATTATTTTTCCCTCTATAGTTGCCCCCATTCTACTCTCGTGTGCACTAAGCCATAGTGAATATTTATTTTGTTTAATTATTTTATGTAAAATTTTTTATGGAATGTATATATAAATTTTCAGTTGGCACTTACTTGTGTCGTGCTACACTAGGTTCTACCTACAATGTCCTTACAATAAGAAATATAATTGCATTTCTCCATTTCCATTAAAACTTTAAACTAGTTGGAACACTTAAGTTTCGCAACACTTTATAAAACCTTCCCTCGGATCATTTCAACAAACTATTCAAATTCCTTGTTCAAGACGCTCAAAGATAAAAGTTGACGAAAATAAATCAGATTATCTACAACAATAGAGTCCCAACACTTCAGTAATGTCTTACTATTGCCTCGAGAGATTTCCAGAAATAAGTTGGTCATTTAAAGTAAAGATTGTTTCAGTTGAAGTGCTCGAGACGATTTATCTTGAAACTTGGAGAGATAAAAGTTGCGACTTGATTCGTGGAAGAGATGTATTTATAGAACCCTTAAGACTAGTAAATCCTTTTCGTGGTTTGAAATAACCTTAGGCACGCTACGGACTTCAGAATCGGGTATGCCAAATTATAATACGGGGTGCCTGGAGGTATGATAAAAGGGAGTCAAAATAAAAAGGAGAAAAGTCAGGAAATTTACGTCGTCTGACAACTAATATTACGTCTGTAGACACCAGAAAACTCGGAAACAAAACTGATAAAAAACACACATTTTGAGGCTTAGGTTTAAAAATAATTCAATCATACAGATAAACCGCTGAAGTGAGTTGAGCGAATATTCAAAATAAATTATATAATTAAGGTTTCAACTACTTATTTATGAAATTGGCCTACTCGCGAAGCTACCGGCGTGAACGAAATATAGCCTATTAGTAGAATTTGTTTGCACCGCAGCCTCCAGCCCCGGCTCACGCGCTGCTTCGTTCCGTTCGCAGAGGAAACTCTTTGCAAGTTTGCATCTCGACCTTGCGCTCTCGGATTATGAAACTGCTTCGCTTCGATCACAGCTGACAAACTCGGTTTTTATGGTATTTTTATTTTATTTTACATTTCGATCAATTTTTAGTAAGCCTAACGGGCTGTAAGGTCATGTAAAACCAAAATTTGCAGAATTATATCTTGTATTTGTTTGTTTAGATAAAGCACCAAACAAATCTAGTTCTCCTTAGAAAAAGCCCACACAAAATTACTTGGCTTGTGAACTCGTCCTATCGACTTAGAAAACCAATCGGTTTACCGAATTTTGATCAAATCTGCCATAAAATGCGGCCGTTAGAGTGCGATTACATATATTTATATACATAGTCTAACAAAATTAACGACATCCATAAACGTGTTCTGGAGACTATGATCGGTGCTCATCGACCATTCCCGACTATATAAGACTCTATTGCTAACTCTATAAGAGTCTCTGCAATAATTCATTTTTCCTATTGGAAATCGCTAATAAAGATAAACTAGCTGATCCGTGAGAATATTTCGTATGTTAGGATTAGGCCTACTTATCTGATGGAATTAAGTAACTTATGTTTATTTATTTACGTTTGTTTAGTTTGACAACAGTTTTTAACTATTTATAACGCTTTGCGTTGATTTAATTTAATTGATTTGCGAGATAAGTTTAGTCACACTTGCACTTGCATATAGAATGTAAAACATCTAAATAACAGCTGTCATGTTAGATTGTTAATAGATTTAGGAACCATATCTAACAGCTAGATATGGTCATACATTTATTGTTAATAGATGGTGCCTTTTATTAGGGACCATATGAAGTAAAACATAAAAGTTTTTTTTTATTATATTTTTTAACGAAAACATGAGTTTCAAGCTGTTCGTCAATAGCGGGGAACATAAGCTTTAAAATAATCCTTGAATAAATCATTTTGATGAAGAATTATGGGAGTTATCTCTTAGCAACAAAAAAAAAAAAACCCCTTTGAGAAATAATATATAAAAATACATAACACTTTACATTCGGTTGCGTAACAACCCCAATGTATAAAGTGTTTGTTTATTCCCGCAGGAAATTTGTTGCTTTGACTTCATCAAACGCAAACAGAATGAGGGATAGCTGACCTAAATAATTTCTACGATTAACGGTGGCAAGATCATACTATACAGATAGTACCTACTGGAGATATAAGAGCTACACATTTAAATTAATACACTCAGGTAAGATTTATTTACCACACGATATTTTGATCATACACTTTGTAGAAAGATAGTCTACCGATTTCCACCATACGGAAGAAGATTTGGGTGGGAGGGGAGTTGAAAACGTTGTTTTTTGGTATAGAGGGAAAACAGTGGACATTTTTAGCATACGAGAAATGGAAAAGTAGTTGCAGGTTCAGGAAATCACATGTTTAAAGACCCCATACGACCTTGTACGTGATTTAGATAAAAAATATGAAAAAACGTTAAAAATATAAAAGTCAGGCTAGAAACTCGAATTGTGGCCCAAAGAATGTTTTTATCAAAATAATGAAGTAAACTAAATTTTAAGCCCTTCAGCTCAACCAAGGGTACCAGATTCTCTTTTGCCTACCCAGAAATTCTGGGCGTTCCCAGGGAGCACTGTGGGGAAGTGAGGATGGATTCTGCTCCCCAGAAGCACAAGAACTTCAACAATATTTTAGAAGTTTACAGAGCCCTTCCATTTTGATTAAGGCGATGATAACCACCTGGGTTTTTCGCCTTAAAAAAAATCAATTTTGATTATTTAGGATTACGGTATGAAAACTGGGATAACTTTGATTATTCAACATTGTATTTCCATTGAAGCTAGGGGGCTAACATTTTATATATTTTTTCATAAACAATAGAATTTTGGTCACTTACGTCCAAAGGGTAAAATGGAATAACCTCTGTCAATAGGTATAACGTCTACACAACTTGTCTAGAAAATATTATCCCCAATTTAACCAGACTTTTTTTAAGAAACATTTCAACAAACATGGGTCAGGAAATGCTTACTTTTCAAATTATTCTAAACTTTTATTTACTAAACACTTAATATCTTTGGAAATAGGAAAGATATTGATCTCAAATTTGGAAGACATTTTTGTTACGTAACTTTTTGCCCTTTGTAGAAGAAAACTGAGAGTTCTCTTGTATAATACAAATAAATTACAATTCTTTATGTCAAATAAAAAAAAAAATACTTTAAAAAATAAACTTTAAGAAACAAAAAGAGATATTTTGTTTTTCCCGAAGGTCAAAAAGTAATATAATTATCGGATAAAAACTCAAAACATAATTTTGTGGTATTGTCTACAGCTTTACAGAAACGACAATAATAGTACAGAAAGAAATTAGGTTTTGGGTTTTTAACCGTACGTTTTAAGTTATGAAAAAATATAAAAATCGTTTTATTTGTTACTAAAAAATTAAAGTTTTTTGTTTCCTAAAATTGTTTTGTAAAGTTTGCGGTTTTATAGATACTTGACAATAAACAATTGTAATTGACCGCTATTTTTAAAGTATACAAAATAACATCGTGGTTTTTTTGTACAAGAGTAAAAACTTACGCAACAAATATGTACACCAAATTTGAGGTCAATACCTTTTCTATTTCTAAAGTAAAAGAAAATAATATAATTGCGTGCTTAAGACCACACGGAAAAGTGTAAACTTTTTAACTAACACAACTTACGAAATGAGGAAGCACAATGTTCATTTTTTTAACACAACTTACGAAATGAAGAAGCACAATGTCCATTTCTGAAGTACTACTAATTAAACTATACATTGTATTAACATTAACAGATTAAGCCTATGATGTAGGACAATCCGTTACACTTATATACCCAACACAAATATTGTAAATTAGGAATGCGATTGTAGCCTAACAGGCTAAGGCGCTAGACTTTGATGATGGACTCTGCTGGATCAAATCTCGGCAAAACTAAAACTTTTTTTAAACAGATGGAATAGAGCGTTTCATAATCCGATTCAACCTCAGCAACAAGAAAACTATATACTCTGCTATACAAACATGTAGGCCTATAGGCCTACACATTTTTTTGACGTGGTGTGCCTACAGAAGTTTACACTTAAAAAACTAATTGGCTTATAATTAAAAATACTAAGCATTTCTGGATCTATGTTTATTGAAACATTTTCTTAAGTTCACCTATTTTGGGACAACCTTTCTAGACACCTTGTGTATGCAACTTTGACGGGTTTTCACTGGGGTTTAGTAACAAACAAATTTTGAATTTTGTAATCAACACGCCCATATTTATAAAATGTTAAGTGGCACCGTAGAATATGCGCAATGCCATATTATACTGCCCTCAAAACTGATCATGCTATTGTATTTAAACTAAACACTGATTCTTATCGTGGAGTCAATGAAAAATTTATTTAATAATTATTTATGAAAATTGAGAAATATAATAAATTAATAATTTCCAGTTAACAGTTTAGTTTTCAGTAATGTGTAAACTACATATTCCTTGGCACCCTAAGGGCGGTTTGCTGGATACACGCTTACATTGGTTTTATAGACCGACTTAATTTACTGTATTCTATAATACATTCACAATATTATTAAAATGTCATCAAGATATTATAAATCACCACTTGATTTACGTTCGCAGTAAATGCATTTCCCAGTTTCCGACACATGTCTATTGCAACTAGCGCAACCTGGCGGAAATTACTCAAACTAGTCTCGAGGCATACGAGTAAGTTTCGCAGTGTTTTAATATTCCACTTGTCACATTCAACAGCTGTCTGTATCTGAGTATAACGTAAGCAGTACATTGGGTTAATATATTACGTATTTACTTTACATACAACGTTTCCGACACTTCGTACATTTCAAACGAAAGGTAGTTTTACTGATCACAATAAATGAGAGAACGCCGCACAGATAGGGTTAGTTACAGTAAGTCTTCCGTAAGTAGCACTATTGACACAAGTATTATTATTATTAATACGTGAACGTCGAAAATTGAAGTGTAATTTTTTAGTATTTATTATAAAAGGAGAGGAATGAAGCTTATTCGAAAGATAATGTGCTATAGAAGTTAAAAAAGACATGTACGTAACTTGCCGTTAAGCCAGTTAAAAAAAATAATCAGGCCTAACATAAAATTTTGTTTCAAAGCTGGTTATCCGAATCAGCTGTTATATCTGTTATGTTATGCAGTTGGTAGCTAAAGCAATGAATATCAAAATGTATTTATGTAAGTCAAAGCTTTATATTTATCACTAGATCATCCTCCCATGCTCGCTTTGCTCACCAACACCTGCGCCGACCCATGACGAAGCTAATGCAAACGTTGTATTGTATACTCTGGTATTTTCATAGAAATGATGACTGAGCGGTGGTGACGTATACATATCTAATTTAATACAATGATCGAAATAGACGCGAAAAACCCCAATAATTTGAATGACGGCATTTGTTGTAATTTCACCATTAGTATGTAACTAATCATTAATCAACATTTCAAACAAATTTTAATATTAATAACTAAAGTAAACAGTATAATATGCAACAACAGATGTTTAACTTATAATACAGTAAGAATTTTGTTTAGTTTTACCTATAAAAAAAAAAAAACTTAGTTGTGGTAGAATAATTTCCTCATTCTAAATTTGAATAATTTGTTGCAAATAAAAGTGTTTTGGTTCACCGTAGGCTTAACCTAAAGTTATGTTAAGGTTTTGATCAGAACAACTGTTTGTTTTTAATTAATATATAAAAAAAACTGTTAGTCGATAAAAATAATTACCAGATTCAAAATTTACCAAATTGGTGTTTTAAATCAATGTGTTTGGTTCATTGAAGGCCTAAACTAAACTTTTGTAATTTTTTTGATCCAAATCAGCTGTTTTATTTATAATATGTAAAACCAGGTGTTTGAATTGAATGAAGGAAGCATTTTTGTTTGTGTTTGATGTTAAGTTTTACTATCCTAACCTAAATAAGCGCTTGCTTAAGAAGAATAACAAACTGATTCTAAATTTGCTAACTTGGTTACTATGGTAATAAATGTAAACAAACATTTGTTGCTAAACTTTTGATCCGAACAGCTTTGATAGTAAACCACCGAGTTTTTACTATTTTCACTCTTTAAAATACAAATTTGGCAAAATACATTCTTAGTGTGCGTACATAAGAATATACCTTCATATTTACGTATTTGTATCTTAAGTAGTTTTTGTTCTACGTTGATTCGATGTCAGTCATTCAGTCAGTCAGGACAAATCCGACAAAATATTTCGATATAGGCGTACCAATAAATGCATAGCGTTGTTTCTATTCCTTTTAAATTTAATTTTAACTTTTGTTTATTTATTAGTTAAATTATTCTACCGTTTATTAGTTGAACTGTTTACTTCTAAGGAATGTCACATGTTTACTAAATAATTATCATTAAAGCCCTCAACTTCATTTTTGCCCTTTTCCCCTCTTTTTCTCTTATCGTCATGGTAAAACTTATTGAGAATTTGCATACAAATAAATTCGAACTAATTTATTATATGAAAATCCAGGTGTGCTTAAGACCACACGGTAGAAGGGTAAACTGCTATGACGATATTCTGATTTACACTTTAAAAGTATAGAAAATATTGAATACAAACACAATTTATGAAATGAGGAAGCGCAATTTCAATTTCAGATGTATTACAAGTAAACTATTCGAACACAAGTTACAAAATGAGGATGCACAAAGTGCATTTCAGAGGCGATACCAAGTAAACTATTTTAACACAAGTTACGAGTGACTATTTAACACAATGTCAATTTCAGATGTAATACCAAGTAAACTATATACTCTTCTACATACACATTCGTACTATATACAGTAGAGGGTGACGCGTGACGGAAAATGCGTGACGGTAAAATGCGATTTAAAACAATTTTAGTGCGCCTATAGAAGTTTACATTTCAACAAGTTTAATTTAATTTAGCTATTTTACAACCACAATTGGTCGAATCTCGACAACAGGCGGAACTAGTATATATTAAATACGTCTTCCCATATGAAATAAGAAAAACTATAAGCAATATGCCTACATGTGTTTGGAAAGGAATTAACATTCTTTAAAACAATAGGTATTTTTTTAAAGAAAACAAAACTCAATTGATTTATAAATATTACTTTATATTAGTTTGCGTTATAAACTAATTTAAAATAAAATTAGGTACAAATTTAACTATGAACAAAAATTACAATCAAAACCCAAGGTAAAACAAACAAGGTTTTAGTTCGTGAACTGTTTAACTTGTAAATGAATTCAAAAATGGCCAATAGTTGTAAACTGCCAATATAAAAATCTGATTTCTGCAGATATCCTAATCAAACGGTAATCACTCAGTTAAGGGTTGCCTTTTAAGTGGATGTAGTTGTAAGTGTATATTAATCAGTTTATCCACCCCCCTCAAACAGATTAAGTAAATAATTTGTTTTTAATTTCCGTTGAATTTTTATTTGCCGTTTATAAATGTAACCCGATTAAATTTAAAAATGCGCTAACCACCGATAGCTTTACTTCCGCCTACAACACATGGCCTATATATATATATATGCACCCTATCGGCCATAAGGTCTTTTACCAAGAGACGAACCTGAAATCAAACATCTCAGATGACATTACCTGATAAGTAATTTTAATAGCTTATTAGCGAAATTCCATAGGAAATATGAGCTATTTATAATGAGAACTTAAATTGGTCAATAAACAGTGATCACGGTCTAAATAACATAATTCAATTTTATTGAAATATAAAACATATAAATTTAATTTTGGAAATTCGCTCAATTCACGTTATGGGTTCAGCTGCGTGAACGAATTATTCTTTTCTTAAATCATATGTTGTGGTCACACCATTAAGTTATGTAAAGTTCTACATAATTGTAACAAAATTACTGTAATTCAGGCAAACCACCGTTTCATTCACTTCCACCCCTACAGTCCAATATATATTCAAAGCTACCTCTGTTATAATAATCCAATAGAGTTTGCTATTTAAGTATCAAACACAATGCAAGACCAAAACTGGATTTCCTTTAATATAATTTGTCCATTGACAAAGTACTTGGAATCGTATAACGACGATCAATACAAAAGTGTTTTTCTGAGAATTTATTTGAAGAAAATGTTTCAATAAAACCGAATAAAAAAACGAACAATGTGGTGGAAAGTAAATTAATTATTTAAAGGTTCTTTTAAATGTTACGTTTATTATTCAGTTAAGTCTTTTCTTCGTAAGATTCAGCTTTGCATGTACGTGGCCTATAAAATTATTTAAATCTAATAATCCTTCGTACAATCAACACTCAAATTAATATTTATTTCGGAAACCTTTGACTGTAAATTTGACAAAAGTATCTTCTTCGCAGAATATTATTTAATTAATTCATCGATTTAATTCACAAATCCCTCATCAGCTACCTCTTGTACGCGTTAGAATGAGCCTTGAAATATTTGTTTTCCCAGCCTCCTGTCAGTTTGTTTTTTAAATTTGTATAAGGTTTGTCACAAAAAAACCTTAGTGGGATATACAGAATCGTGTTTTATACATAAAAACAGTGAAAAATGTTCAGTAACATTTTTCGTATTTGGCTTAATTCAGTAACGCCATTTTGTTTTTTGTTTTTTTTTTATTCACTTTAATTCCAGAAATAGATAAGATATTGAGTTCAAATTCGGCATAAGCATTTTTTATGTTACGATTTATAAGTTTACAAAAAACACCAAGAATTTATGTTTATAATTTTCAAATTGACGGCCGTTACAAATTTTTAATTTTCTAGAAACCCGCAAAATTTGCAAAAGAAAATACAATTGATAATTTTTTTTTACGGTAACTAAAATATTTTTTTCGCGTTTCTTCAGGTCAAATGATAACCGAGTTATCAAGGGAAAACTGAAAACATAATTTCTTGGTTATTGTCTACAACATCCAAAATTAGCCTAAAACCAACAGTATAAGGTCATCGCTCAATCGTCATTTCTGTGAAATTAACAGTTAATACCATGCTCTGTTTGCATGGGCTTTGCCAAGCGCCGCCGCCGGGGAGTTTATGTTTTGTTTGTATTATGCTTATTGAGAAGTGAGTTAGAGCCACCGAGTTAAGTCTATATTACTCGTAACACGAAAATCTGTGATGCCAAACATATACGACGGACCACCTTTACATTATACATAATGTTCTCTTTCGTGTTTATTCCATCATGCAAAACAGATTATTGTATGCTATTGATATTTTATCGTAAATGACATAAATAACCCATAGCTAATGTAAGACATTGATCAAAATTATCAAGACCATCCCCAATAATTCGAACTACTGTACGAGTTATAATGTCACCATTAATACTTAAATAATCAATAACGAATACATCAAACAAACTTTAATATTACCAACTAAAGGTTACAATCTATATACATAAAAGCGAAAAACCACTCACTCACTCATCATGATTTCTCAAAAACTACCGAACGGATTGAAATGAAATTTGGTATGTAGCTTCCTCTACATAGGTGCTCACTAAGAAAGGGTTTGCACAAATTTGAAATTTAAGGGGGGTTTAGGGGGATCAAATCTATTACAAAACGATTTCTCCAAAACTACCGAACGGATTGGAATGAAATTTGGTATGTAGCTTCCTCTAGGGCTATAAGTGTTCACTAAAAAAGGGTTTAAAAAAATTGGAAATTTTAGGGGGTTTGGGGGTAACATTACTAAATCATGATTTCTCCAAAATTACCGAACAGATTGGAATGAAATTTGGTATGTAGCTTCCTCTAGGGCCATAGGTGCTCAATAAGAAAGGGTATGAAAAATTTCGAAATTTTAGGAGGGGTTTACTGTGATCAAAGTTACTAAAATCATAATTTCAGATCTTTTATTAGTATGACAATAGTGCTTATATTATTTAAGATCTATATATAAATAAGCAAAATACCACTAACTGACTGAACACTTAAAAAGAATACAATAATTAAGTTAAAAAGATTGAAAATACCAACCACCACGGGCAACGCCGTACTGGTCAGCTAGTATATTATATGTAACACCAGATTTTTGAGTTATAATACAGAAAGAATTTTTCTTTGACTTTGTGTTTGGTTTTACCTAATCTAAACAAACTGTCAGGTGGTGTTAATTACTTGATTCCAAATTTGGCAAGTTGGTTGTTATGGTAATAAATGCAAACGATTTTAATAAGCGTCTATTGGTATAGTACAGGCCCAACATCAAATTATGTTAAATTTTTATCAGAATCAGCTGTTTTATTCATAATATTTAACAACAGATGTTTAAATTGAATTACAATACAATTATAATTTTCGTTGATTTTTGTTTATGTTTGCATTTAGTTTGTCAATCTAACGTAAAAAATCAGTTAGTTGGGAAGAATATTAAATTGATTCTAAATTTGCTAAGTTGGTTGCTATGGTAATGAATGTAAACATGTGTTGCTAAGCTTTTATCAGAATAGCGGGTTTATCTGGTATAGGGCTGGGAATCACCAAAAATGTTAACTATTTTTATACTTTAAATTTAAATTTCCCAAAATCCTTTCTTTGTGTGAGTCTATGCCAGCATAAGAAAATACCATTAAATTTCCGTATTTGTATCTTAAGTAGTGTTTGCTCTACGTTGATTCTACGTCAGTCAGGGCAAAGCCGCTTATATATATACATAACCCTTTTATGTACTTTTATTTAATCATTTCATTTCATATTTGTGTTGTGCACTCAAACCAAAATTTCAACACCACAAGTTCCTCTTACATTACTTCTCCACCTTCTTCAATACACCTTCTGTAATCTTCCTACCATCCATATTTATGAAAACTCTTTAATTACAGAAAACCAACTAAAAACTTGTTATTTTAAATTCAGACATTCCCTAAAATATACGTTACATCCAACCGGCATCTCCGCAGGGACGGATTTTAATTAAGATAATTCCTGAGGGAAGACCACAGTAATTTATTTTCATGGAATAGTGTTTCGCTGTGGTCTGAAATGTAACTTATAAGATTCAAGTTGGTTGTTTGAAGTGAAGTTTATTCGTTGCGAATATTCTGTGGCAACGCTTTGTTGGTTGCTAGGATGAACACATAAATACATGCAGTAATGTGTGTATATTTATATATATGTTACCCATTCAAGTTGAAACTTTTAAGGATCTATTTTGATACAAAGTAAATGTAGGGTCGTCTTACATTTATTTACTTGCAATTAAATTTATTTCCTATACTTTTATTAAAAAAGCGTGATTTAATTGAAAGTAGGCTATATTTACCTATTAATAAAATTAATTACATGTTTTTCTTGCTTATGTCTTTAATTCAATTACATTTCTTGTATCTTCCTAGGTAAAACCTGTGGAGAGCTGTATAATATAAAGTAAATAGATTAAGGTGGAAGTCGATGTAGAAAAACTTGATTTAGTGAGAATTTGTTTATATCCTATACAAGGGGAAAGTATGGGTTATAAAATGTTACTAAAATAAATCTTTTGTTAGAATTATTACCCTCAGTTGAGATCTTTTGCCCATAGGTTCTTTTTATCATAAACGTTGTAGAAATAGTGTACCAATTTTAACCCTCCGGGAGGAGGTTTGGTGGGGAGGGGGTTACGA
Source organism: Philaenus spumarius (assembly GCA_018207615.1). Taxonomy (NCBI): domain Eukaryota; kingdom Metazoa; phylum Arthropoda; class Insecta; order Hemiptera; family Aphrophoridae; genus Philaenus; species Philaenus spumarius. The sequence continues at coordinate 83,902 of JAGFPH010000277.1, read as the reverse complement.
AGTGTAACCTAACAATGATCTACCTCATTTACCGTTAATTCACCTGCAAAAGAAAACTAAATTTGTCTAATTTTATAAAGTGATAGTCCTTTAATTAAGGTAAGAAAGAATTGAGAATTGTCATACGAATAAATTCCAATTAAGCGAAAACAAATGTTTTACAAATCTATCAAACAGACGTTAAATTTAAAATGCATTGGTACGTGGATGTTTGTTGTTTAAGGTTATGCTATAATATTCTGTAGTTTTATAAAGCCAATATTCAGCTAAGTACAATACGTAAAATTTAAATCTTAGCAATTAAATATTATAAAAGAAAGACACGGGCAGAGAATCAATTATTCTTTTATTCCAGAGGTACGCAGTTAATTACAAAAAAAAAGCATTACTTTAAATTACCTTAATTCAAACAAGATGAACTAATTGTCGACATAACTAAATAATATTTATATGGACGTTCAACTTTAACAATATGCTACCAAATATTTATGTCATTAATCCCGTATTTGTGGTTTTTTACCGATACGAAATCGAATTTGAAATACTTTTAAGTAAAATATGTAAAAACAAAAATTACAATAGATATTCTCAATTATTCACCGTCAATGGATTTACTTAACGAAGACAAAGAAAACTTGGAAAAAGGCACTAGTTAATAAGAATTGTATCATTATAATACTTTTGTGTTTCATAGTTAATTAAATAAATTACAAACGTACATTCTTAGCCTTAACGTAAGTTTTCTATATACTTAAACTATGATCACCCCTTTTCAATGTTTACATTTAGGTCTAGAAAATGGTCTTCCTTCAACGTCCTCCCACTGCCTTTCCTTTAACTTTTGTTGGTCAGCCAACTCTGTTGTAATATTTATATAAGCTGCCTTGTAATTTTCATTCATTCAAAACGTTTTCCCATCACGACACAGGCCAGGTTGCATTACCAGCAAGATGCTTTACGGTTTCATCAAAACTTTCTGGCTGGACTTTCAGTTAAATCGAAATACACTGTTCAGTAATTAATTGTATTTAACAGTTTTAAGGGTAGATTTTAAATTTTTTCTCAGATCACTAACCCAGCGAAGCCGAGACAACAGCTGGTATATTTATATAAGCACTAGTGGACCCAGCAATGCTTCGCTATTGCTGGATTTTAAAACTTAGTAAAGTTATTCCATTTCATTACATTGACTTGAGAAATCGAATTGAAAAATGGTTTTTATGCCACTTGAATATACTACACAAATTTAGATTTATAGTTTGTAAACCTTTATAGATAATACAGTAAACCTTTTGCTTGCTTTTACATAATCTAAAAAAACTGATAGTTGTGAAGAATTGTAAAAAACCTGATTCTAAATTAGCCCAATTGGTTGCAAATAAACGTTTTGGTTCATTATAAAAATGTAGGCCTAACCTAAACTTATGTTCAGTTTTTTATTAAACTCAGCTGTTTTATGTATATTATGTAACAAACAATGTTTGAATTTAATTAAAATAGAGTAGAATAAGCATTTTTAGTTGATTTTTGTTTTTGATTGCTTTAAGTTGGTCAATCTATTAAAATAAAAAAAGTTGTTGGTTTTTAAGAATAATTAATCGATTATAAATGCTAAGTAAAGTTGCTTGGGAATGAATGTGAACAAACATGTGTTACCAAGCATTTTATTAGGCCAGCTGTTTTCGTGAGTTATGGTCTTGAGTTCATAGAAAAAACAATGTTAAGTTTTTCTCGAATTTGAACATTTTCCAGGAAACTTTTCAATTTTTTCTTTATATAAAAACCTAGTTCGGACTATTACGAACAATTTAAAACAAAAAAAATAGGAAAATTGGTCCAGCCGTTCTCAAGTGATGCGCTTACAAAGAACAAGCAAATTCATTTGTATTATATAGATTTAGAGGAACGGGACAGTTTTAATTTTATAATTATTAAGCACTACACATTTAACGAAGGTGAATTAATATTCCATTAGTGGGCAAGGCGAGGTAAGTCTGAGAGGTCGTTTAATTAGAGGTACACCGCATCGCCAGATATTGTCACTAAATTATATTAGGCAATCCTGTATTGCTCTTCATTTATAGAACTGTTCTTCTATACTGTACTAGTGTTTTATAACGTAAAATATATCAAATGATCCTTAATTAAAATTATGTAGTCGTTGTATGATTTAAGATACTTTAATTACCAAACAAATAAATTTAACTAGGGCGGAGAAAACTAAGCACTTATTCCATGGATTTTGTTTGTTAAGCTTTTAGCAAATAATTTAAGTTTTTGAGTACTTACTCCGTCATGTGACAGGTGCACATCAATGGTTCGGGAACACTGGTAATATATTTGAAGGTTAATTGTTTTTATGTGTACATTTTGTAGTATTTTAGTGTTTTAATGTATTGTGTAAGCGAGCGCCTGAAGATGGTGGAACAAACTGTCTGAAACACGTAACATATTGTTAGAACTGAGTCACAAGAACTAAGTACTCAAAAACTAAGATTGAAATCTGTGACTTGGATACTACTACACAAAAATAATTTTGAAAGAAAATTACTTTAAGTAGATAATGACATGAAAACATTTTTTAAAAAACATTAATTTCTTTGGACACAAACATTAGCAACATTAGAGAAACATAATTATTAGGTTGTAGTAACATTAAATAATAATAAATAACTTACTACAAAAATAAAATACAAATTAGAGAAAATAAATGAAAATGGAAGTTATACACCAAATGAACTTATACGGCTAAATAAAGGAACGAAGTTAAAAACTGTCCTAAAAGAACAGTACAAAGAAAGTTGAGGCACTTCATGTATTCATTACTGAGCCTGTTTTGATACTACCCTCATAGAACATAAAATTCTAAAATATAAATATAAATATTATTTATCAATCCTCGTAGATTAGAAAACAAACAACGTGAAACTTATAACATATAATATTAACAACATAAGAATGTTTCGCACAAAATATGGAGTCTGTTTGAAACGGAGACAAAGGTTAGTTCAACAAATACACGGAGATACTAACAACTTATATTTGCTATTTTATTATTTGCTGATATATATGCTCATTGGTTTTAAGATTTTTGCATTGGTGTTTTTTCCTTGACATTTGTATTATCACTATAGTTTACTAAACGACCCGTCAAAAATCATGTTTATAGGTTTTGTAAATTTAAATATTTTTGTTCATTGTGGTTTCTTTACAAAAAAATCCTTTAGTAAGAGTTCGCAAAACTTCCCAAACAGTAGAAGTTGGAAACTTCCTATCCAGTCAGCTTGGAAACTAGCCACTGTTTGATTTACTTCCGCCCTCCTACCACAAATTAATGAAAGTCTACTTAAACCCAAACCTGGTATCTTCTACTAACACATTCTCAGATATTTACCCACTCGTGTTCTTTGCTCCAATAAAACTACTAGATGAAAATCGTTTTAACATTTCCAGGTAAGTATTTCAAGGCCTATATTCTAAACAAACACTACTTCTTTAAATCATATACATTTATTACCATAACAACCTACTTGGTAAATTTAGAATTGGTTAATTTTTTTAATAACAAACAGCGTTTTTAGGTTAGGTTTTTGAAGCCCTATTATATTAAAAATCCTGTCATTCACAAAAAAACATCTGGCAATAATGCGAATGCGTTAGGATTTAGTATGCCCCACCATCACCATCCTGTCCCGATAAAAGTGCCTCTGTCTTAATCAATCGTCTTTTCATTAAAAATATCAGATTATAACAGTAATCTGTTTCCAGTCACCGAGGTAGATGGTGAGCGAAGCGAGCAGTGGGGGTAGCTCTAGTTAGTGTGTATTTAAACAACACGTTTTATCAAAGTGCAAATAAAAACATGTATTTTTATTTTTTTTTTTTTTTTTGTGTAAATTACAACCTTTTCTGAGTTTCACTCAGGCGCATGTAAACCCGAGTGTGTCAAAGAAAAAACTCATCTACATTTCAAAACCGGACACATGCATTAGTGATACAAATTATCTAAATACATCTCTGAATGCGCTGAAATGTACTGATATTAGCATTTAAAAGTGTAACGTAATAATGCAACGAATGTTTCTGTAAATATTTAGGTTAATGTAGGTAGATTTTATGTTTTTAAATGTGGATTTTAAATACATGGTATTGTATAACACTTGTATAATGTTGGTCAATAGAAATTATTATTTCTTAATGATTTAACTCGAAGAGTACTACTTATCATATTATGGTTATGAAACTTCAACTTTTTATTTTATTTTGTCATTTCTCTTTTTAATATACAAAACAATATATAAAAAGATTTAGGTATACAAAGAAAACCACTGCAAGAAACTAAACAAAACATCTTGAAATATAAAATTGTAATACAGTAATTAAGCTAAAATAGACAAAAACGAAAAAGAAAACAATATTATTTCTAAATCCAAAACACTCAAGATAAACAAAGCGAAAATTTCACGGAAAGGAAGGAATGAAATAATGTAGCCTCCATGGGTCTGCCAGTTTTGAGGTTGTATATTTTGCAAAATTGTAATAAAAAAAGGGAAAAAACAGAGATCAAGGTGTCATAAGGAGCATTTAAATTCTTAATAAATTAAAATTGAATTAAATTTGATTTCAAATTTCAAATCCTGTCAGCTTTGAATCGGGCCAACCACTCTTTGCTTCACTTCCGCCCTCTTACTTCAAACGTCTGGGTATGCGTTATAGTCTTTATGTAATGCGTTAACGTAATGAGGCAAAGGGGAATCTTGATAGAATTAATTATAAATATTTATTTAAGATAATAGTTCTTGGAGTAAGTAGCTCAATAATAATTTTGGCACATAAATAGAGATAATTGATACTTCAATTTTAAAGAAATGGAAACAACGCAAAGTATTTGTTTGGATAAGTTTTTTCTGATATTTGCCCGTGCAAGGAAGGGAAAGGGATATTAGCAAAATGATTTCATTTAATTGTTTGAAAAGTTTTGTATGGAAATATCGTAAGTGTATGAACAATATAAAGCCATGAATTACAAAAATACATTTTGATTTATTCATTGCCATAGCAACTGCTTAAAATGACAAATAAAACTGCTGATTCTCGTTACCAGCTTAGCAACACAATTTAATTCAGGGATAGGTAATTTTATATTTTCCCTGACTTAAAGTACACAACACAAATGATTCTTTTTTGCATACCTATGGCACAGTACCTTTCAAATGACATACACTTCACATATAGACAGTACCAATAAATTATGTTTTGAGTTTTTGACCGATACTTCAGTAGATTACTATTGAGCTAAGGGAAAAAAAATAAAACTGTGTTGCAACAATATAAAAAATTAACTTTTTTTAATCCTATATTTCTTTTGAAAAGTTAACGGTTTCAAAGATATTTGACATTACAAATTTTAAATGACCGCCACTTTTAAAGCTTACAGTAGAACGTTCTGGTTTTTTGTACAAGGTCACGTAGTAAATATGTGCGCAAAATTTGAGGTCAATATGTTTTCTATTTCCTAAGATAATTGTTTAGTTAAAATAACAAAATGAAGGATACGCCGAAGACCATACATTTCCGGACCTATGTTTATTGGAATTTTTTCCTTATTTTCACCTTGCCTGGTGAAGTTTGAGACAATATTTTCAGTCAGTTTTAAATACATTTTATAATTGTTAAAATATAAAACGAATACAAAATTGTTGTTAGTGGAGGACTTGTACATTGTCAATAAAGTGCATAAAGTCCTTTCCATTCTTCTATTTGATTTGATTTGTAAAATAGCTTCCCCGTTCCCATGGTAACCGATGTGACGAAGATGTAATGTGTAACTGGATTTACTTTCGGAACGCAAATTCATCTGGTTTCCATGACAATGGACCACTCGTGTTGATTGAAGTATCGTTGTACAGTAATTTTGAGCAACTTTAGTCTTGGCTGAGAAGTTCACGTACATTGACACTAATATAAATATAGACGGGGATGTCATAAGGGTTATATAGTGATGAGCCATCCTCTATATTATTGTATGTTAAGACTTATTTGATTTCATTGTGTTTTCACCATGTAAAATTGTTCACCTTTATTGTGGTTATTTTGAATAGCATTTAATTCTGTGGAAGTTCTGAATTTTGGGGGCTTCCACCAGATTCGACTTAGGAATCAAAATTTAACTTGGCATGCGAAATGACTGCAAATGAAACCAGGTTGAAATATTAACAGAGACCATTCAATAGGTAGGTTAAATATATTACGATAATTACTTCAAAAACGATTTTTTAAAATTGTTAAACTTCTAAATACAATTAAATTAACAATTGCGTTCTAAAGATTATAATAAAACAACAACAACACAATTTCTCATTCAATCTTTTAATTTTTAAGCATCATAAATCCCTTCTAAAAATCAATACACCATACAATTTTACATTTACTACAGAAAGCTGAGCTAGGGATGTTATATTTAGCTCTCCTGACATTTGATTAATGAAAACAACTACTGTAATATGGAACTCATTTTTGGTCACCAGGACAGACTAAATGTCTAATCAAACCCTTTTAAATTATTATTAATTCATATATCAACTAATTACTAACCTTATCATCTTTTATACATTGTCAGTAGCACCTTGATCTTAACAAAATGAAACTACAGCTTTGTAAGCTAGGAAAACCCTTTCTGATAATTCTAATAAAACATTTATTTATGGTCTAATGATTTTTGTATTTTTATTTTATTTCTCAAATAGCATCCTGGATATGATTTGGTTTGATATTTATTTTTAACCCTCGAGATCTGTCTTACAACAAATAAAATTGTATATCTACTTACATACAGTATTTGATTTTTCCTCACTTACGCTCTAGGCACTTTCACTGGATTTATTTATTTATTTTTCATTCTATATTCCTGTATCCCTTTGGTCATTTTAGCTGCATTGACAACTTACTCTAACGATTACGTCTTAGTTGGATGATTCATCTTATACAACTGAAAATAAAATTATATATTACTACGGGAGACCCCTGCGTGCTCCGCACGACAACTCCTTATAGAGCCTTCTAAAAACATACGTTAATGTTTTATTTACAAAAAAAGGCGTAGGATTAATAATAACCTCAAAACTAAGATGGTAATAAATGTTAAATGTTCAAATCAAATTATTTCGTGTATTTTTTTAATCAGTTAGCAATATAATGAAGGTTAAAAGAACCAGTAAGGCTCAGGTCTACACTTAATAAAAAACCTAACCATAAAGTCAGAAATACAAATAATTGGTTCATATTTTGAAATTAGCTGTTAATATTGGTTACTCAATATCAATTACCCTACCGTATATTATCAATAAATAGGCCTACTATTAAATTATAATATGTATTATTTATTTTTAATTAGGATGTAACATAGTTTTTCTTTATTTTAAAATTCCATAACACAAGTTTTTATTGGTTTGTGTGTGTTGAAACTTGTGTTGGTTCAGTCTGGGCGTATTATAAAATATTTATTTGTATTGAGATGGACATCCGAATCTGTGTATTTATATTACATGTATCTGTTATTCTATTAAATTTGTTGGTATGGTAATGAATGTAGGCCTAAACAAATTCAAAAAATATATGTGTTGATTCATCAGTCTAGGCCTAACCTAAAATGATGTTTAATTTATTCTACCTGCCTTAACGGCAACATTGGCCTACACGCATAATTTATGTTTTTATGCACATTTTTGCATACAAAGTTTTGAATGGTATAAGTTTCATTTGTCTATTGTTGTGTTTTAGTTTTTCATAATGTTGCTTATTTATTGGTATTACAGATGTTAGACGCAATGGGTTTTAACGCCCAACTTGATCCTGTGAAAGGTTAGAAATACAAATAATTGTTTTAAGTTTGAAATCAGATGACTACTGCTATTATAATATTCAATAAACATATGCAATGGAGCTTAAATTTTTAATCGTGCGTGCTTCCAGCCGTTGTCAGGGAAGTTGTTGGCCAGAACGTTCTTCATTAAAGTGACAAACCGATTGTTTCACTTGAAAACGTTTATTAAGGCAAAGCAATCAATTCCTCTGCTGGTCCGAACTTATAAATAAGCTAATGAAGGCAAGTGAGACCACCTTGTGTGTGGTTAGGCGTTTGCTACATACCAAGGTTACTAAGACTGACTTAGGCTTCAATATTTAGCATTAAGCTTTTCCTCAACACCTTAATTATAAACTGTGACATCAGCTACTGTTTGTGTGCAAGCCATTATTTAGCACGACCACTATCAACACAGGTTTAGTGGTTGTTATTATATAAGGTGGTGGGTCACACCGCTGCAGATTGTAGTCGCAGCTGGAGGCTGAGGTGACAACAAATTCTACTAATATATTTTATACACGCAAACAGCTATTCAGCGCCTTCGTGATTAGACCAATTTCCCAAATATTTGAAACCCAAAAATATATAAACTCAAAAATGGAACTTCGCTCAACTCACGTCATCGTAGGTTATTATTTATTGAAATAACAAATGAAAACTATTTTATATTCATCGTGTAGTATTTGAAGTTTTTTTAAAATTTATTTAAGTAGAACAGCTTTTCAATAAATCCATTCTAAAACATTCTAGAGGTACTTCTAGAAGCATGCTTGTAGGGTCTAGTTACTTGTCCGCCATTCCGTATCAAATTGACTGAAGCGGGCGCAACGTGAAACAACACTAATTGGTAGGAAACTTTGTAATTGCGTTTGGCAACGTGACCGAGGGACCGACAGATTTCTTCTAAAGAGTTGAAGGGTGGTACAGAATGTATCATGCGTTGCATTGTAAAAGTGTGTTGGTTTTGTTCAAGCAATTTTAACGCTTCAGCGATGTGCTGTTTCGTACAGTGAAAATTTTGCTAAACATGTTAGAGGTAGTAGACATTATTAGCTATACACGTTGTTCGATAATTTTAACAGTAATACAATTCGATTGGAAAGTAAACAAGCTACAAAAACTTAATTATGACGTTTCATTTAAAATTACTGGCTTTTAATTATTTAATATTGGTTTTGTATTATGATTTTTAAATTTTTATATAGAAGAGATGCAATTTTAAAGTTATAACAATAAAGGTTGAATAATTTTAATAGTGATAAGTGTTTTAATTATGGTATAGTATTCCATTTTCATTTTTTGTGTTTGGTATTACCTAACCTAAAAAACTGTTAGTTGTGAATAATAATTGCCTGATTCTAAATTTGACAATTTGTTTGCTATGGACATAAATCTAATCTCTAACTGTTTTCCTTCTTCAGTTTGTCAGTGAGCAAGACGGGTGTAATATACATTCATATTGCTCTGTAGCATATCAGCAGGAATTTCTAGCGTGAATTTTCGGAGTTTTGCTTTTAACAAATGCCAATAAGTAAAATAAAGCCATTTTCAAAAAGCCCAATATTTTAACTCTAAACGGTAGCCATTTTGTGTGTGGTAAACGTTTTGTTGTCGGATTTCGTAAGATAAATGAACAACTCGACCTATACTCCTTTTTAAGATTTCCCTCCGACTCCCTACGGCGGGCGGCGTGACCCTTAGGTGATACAAGAATTATAGTTGCTTAAAAAATTATTTTTTTGGTAGAGTAACGATGTACCAAGTTTTGTTACGTTATCTGCAATGGTTACAAAATTATAACGCCGTTCACAGACTTTTGAGACATCCTGTATATATATAAACTCAACAGAGCTATTTAATAAAATGTCACTATACATAAATGAAATACTGAACTAACAATCCCTTTCTTAGCAACTGACATTTTGTCCCTTCTTATTACTATCAGAATCTGCTTCTCTTTGAATTGCAAAGATGTTCTGAATTCCCTAACGTCTTTCCATTATTACATAGTTTCCTGTTTACCTATTTAGCAGTAAATAACTGTTCAAGACAATTACGTTTTTCTAAAATTAAACACTTTATCGTCATCTTTAGTTAGATAACTTTGCACTTGATAAAATTAATTAATTCTTAGAATTTATTATTAGCGAATACTCAGAGGAAATATAAGCTACTCAGTGACTATTAACGTGCGACCTAAGGTCGGGAGTTGTCAATGAGCTGAACATGTTCCCCAGAACACGTTCAATTGTACTTTCTAATAAAACGCCTACTATCAAACCTTAAAATATTCGAGGTTAGAAAACCAATTGGACATTGGGTTTTTTGTCAGATGTTTAAACAAATTTTTAACTACAACGTACAGTAAAATTTTGTAAAATTAAATACCTGTAATTATTTAAAAGATTATTTTACCACATATATTCTGTAGTAAGAAGGTGGAAGGGCGGATGTCAATCAAACGGTGGTTGGAAGAGTTCCAAGTATACAGTTTTACTTTCAAACTTCTGCTATTTGAAATGCAGAAATATATTGAAACTCTATACTTGTGACTGTTTTCCACTTTCGGGGAGGATCTAAAAATACTTATTTACAACCTTTTCCCCCACCCTCCCCAAGGTCAAAAAGATTTGCTTGCTCAAGAAGTATTTTTGATGCCTAAAGTATTTTATATTTTAAACTTCAATTAAAAATTGTATTTACGATGTTTTTGTATTCCAATTTTGTTGTTTAAGAATCACTATTCTTCTTTTAAACCCACATTTAATCTCCCCTTGATGGGACCGGAAGGACATGTATTTGTTTAACTGCATTCTTATTCCAAAAAGAGCCTTTGTACCAAAATTTAAGTTTCTAACATGACTGTTGTTTCTTACTTTTTTCATAACACAAAATCTAAGGCCGTAAAAGGTCATACGTTGTCTTAAAAAAAAATGTTAAATGCTACAACTTACCTAATTAATCTTTGTTTAAAAATTAAAAAAATAAATCCATTTTAGTACACTTTGGCCCCCCCTAAATCCACTTTCGGAGGGGGAATAGATTTTTTTTCTACAATGTTTATGATAAAAAGAACCTGTAAGCAAAAACAAAAAAAAACTAAAACTCACCTGGGTGAATTAATTCTAATAAAAGACTTATTTTCTCTCACTTTACATATAGTAGTAATAATACAATATCATAACACAATGTGTGTATAGCCTAACACAATTACTGGCTAATTAGAACTGATGACGTCAGAACACTAATGCACATAATAGTGTTGATATTCTGAATACACAAACACGGAGCGGGTAAATCTTTGTTGACATTGGTATTATAACAATCAACGAATTATCCAAGCGTTAAAGTTACTTCATTTTCTTAGGTACAGAATTTTCCACTCGAATTTAGTCTATACTTTTAATGTCTGGAGCATAAAAGGCAAAGTCGAAGTAGACTCAATATACTCTCGTACGAAAGATATTACATTAACTTTAGAGAATTCATATACATTGTTCGGAAAAAGAGTTTCTAAAATTCAGGGATTGATTCTCCGCATCAAAATAAGATGAAAAGTTTGAATAAACAACGATCCAAAAATGCACAGTTTTCTGTGTAGCCGCCATTAAAAAAAAAAAAAATCATATCTAGAGAAACATTTGACTGATTGAGTTCAAACTTGGCATGAAGTTTAACCTAACAATGCATCTATCTCAAGAAACTAAGCAATTATAATAATTTAATCATACGTTTCAAAATGGTGTCTGTTTGAAAATTTCAAACCTAAATTACTCAAAATTGGTATATTTTAACAAAAAATGTCAGGACACCTTTTTTGTAACCATTTTGATTCCCTAGCGGATGGTGTAACTTTCAAAACAATCGGATAAAAGATAAGATATTAAGTTATTGATTTGTTCAATCCGGCATTCTATAGAAAAACAATAAACACAACAAAATTGTATGCAGATGTCCAATATGGTGGTCAAATTTCAAATTTCTTATGGAATACTCTGAATTTTATGAATATTTTGGATTTTGCATGTTATTTTAAGACTTTTTGTTCTTGGTATTATTTTGATACGATTAACCGTTTAAAAGTTAGAAGGGTGTTAAACTTTTAAAAGCACCCTAACTGAGGGGAAGATATTATTGTATAGAAACGTTTTGAATCAATGAAAACGCTCTTAACGCTAACAAAACCTTGTTAAGACAAAAAATATACTTTTAAAAATCAACAAATACTGTTTTTGTCATTTTGCTTAAACCCATAACACAGATTAACTAATTGACAAAACTACAAATTTGTTACACGTGAAAAGTGAAGTTGGTGCCGTTAACGTATTATGTTAATTCCTCTGTATCAAGGTTTTAAAAAATGAACAAAGATCGTATAGAGAGCGTTCTTAAAAATTAAAACCCCTCTAACTTTTAAACAATTAGTCGTATAAAAAAAATAAAAATTCCAAGCAGAAAAAGACTTAAAATAACATGCAAAATCAAAAATATTCATAAAATACATAATATTCAATAATAGATTCGAAATAATTTTGGAAAATGGCGGCTATTTACAAATATTTTAACTACATAATTTTTAATTTCTCAAAAAAACAAGGAAAGGTTCCCTATTTCAAGTTTGCTGTCAGATTTATAGTTTACAAGATACCAATGTGGCCCATTTAAAAAGACAGTCTGTGTAGTAGCGAAACAAACATTAAGTAAAATTACACTCCTGTATAAGATTCCATCTGTACTGCTAAGCATTCTGAACAATTTTACAAAGAGTTGACCAATTCCTACCATTAATAAATTCCTCAAACTTTGGTTTAGACTTTACATTTCAATGAAAGCATGACTTTCTAAACTCTACTAATATCGGGCACTCTGCTATAAATTGAACAACATCTTCCTTTTCACCCATATTACACAATGAACATATGAAATTATCCCCTTGTGCCCACGGATTAAAATTGTAAAGATTTTTTTATTCTATACTATTAAACATCAATTTTAATTCCCTTGTTGTAAACTTATTAAATACCACTTGAAACCAAATTTTAATTTTAATTCGAATAAATGCTGCGGTACCTCTCCCTCTTTGATGCAAATAAGAAACATTCTGTTTATCCAGTTTTAATTTTCTTAATTAAAAGACGTAATTCCAGCGAATTTCAAGATTGTAAACTTTGGCTTAACCCAAAGCCAACTCGGTATTTTTTCACTAATTGTTTACATTGTATGTACCAAAAGATATCAGTTTGTGCCACCTGCTCAGTCAGTATTTATAGTCTATTATCTTGCACAGCAAATGCATTAAGTAAATATTTTAATATTTAGCTTTAATGTAAACAAATACAACTTATCAAGTCCTGTATCAATGTTAGACCAGGAAAGTTAGAATAAATTCCAAGGAATAACTTAATTTTTAGATACAGCTATGATCGACATGGGGTTTTGTGCATTGTGTTCAGAAATGGATCAGGGAATAAGTCTACACAGATGCCTGTGCTAGGGGGAAAACATTTTAAAATTGAGAAAATGACTTCGGATTTTTGACTGATACTTGTTAAATTATAAAAATGCACTTTTGAATACATTTTCGGTGATAAATTTTCTTATTTTAAATGACACCCTTGAAATGGAAATTTAATGAAATATTTTTTATTTTTATCACATTAAAGGTGAGAAAATATGTTTAAAAAAAAAAAACAATTCCATATAACAAATTTCGACTTTGTATCCAATCACTCATTACCAACAGCTACTCTAAGCCGAGAATTTCAAATAGTTCTTTTCCTAAATATGGAGCTTTCAAGTGTATGAGAAAGTTTAGGTTTTTTTTTCATTAGCGATGTTTTTTTCTCGAGACAATAGCGATGTTTTTTCCTAGTAGAGCCTCAACGAGCATCGTCATATTTTCTGTTGTCGGATTTAAAATCTGCGACCTAAAAAATGTTTAAATACATTTTTTTTCGAACGATCCCCCACACGGCAGACACTATCATAAAATATTATATACTATGGGGTAAAAAACTTTTTCCCTTTGCCAAAACCCATAATAAAATATTCTTTTAATTCCAATAGTTGAAGGGTGGGCAGGTTATCATGCTTTCAAAAATTTATTGTCAGAAAAATGATTATACAAATATTTCCTTTTTTATTTTAAGTTAAGAGACTAACATGTTTCAATAATTTATGCTTCCTTATTTAACTGGCTCACATCTCAGTGTAGATATCATACTTAATTAAATTACCAATTACAAAAATACTTCACAATTCAATTCTGGTGCAATAGGTCGTGTAGAAATTAAAACAAAGAATCATTCTATTAATGAATATGAATTTATAAAGAATATCATTAGATTGTAGGTCAAACAGTTAAGTAATGCAGGCCTATAACAGTGTTTGCGTTCAATACAACTTTCTGTCACTATATTAAAATTTTAGTGAGTAATAATGCGTATCTTTTCGTTTTATCCTTTTATTTATGAACTCAATATCTTATAAATTATCTCTCAAAGTTACTCCTACATTTACAAATAATTAAGAAGTGAGATAATGAGTAAAGACCTACAAAAATACTTCTATGTTTTGTAGAGTGTCTTCGCTATTTTGAAAATACTATTAATTTTATTTGAACTTATAGCTGCATTTCCTAGACAGCCTAAGAAACTAAAATTGTAGTTACTTAATTCATTGCCATACTGCAGTACCTCCTGGACAGCCTTAGAAACTAAAATTATAGTTATTTAGTTACTTAATTCATTACCATACTGCAGCATCTCCTTGACAGCCTTAGAAACTAAAATTGTAGTTACTTATTTCATTACCATACTGCAGTACCTCCTGGACAGACTTAGAAACAAAAATTGTAGTTACTTAATTCATTACCATACTGCAGCATCTAGTGGACAGCCTTAGATACTAATATTGTACTTACTTAATAATTCATTACCCTACTGCAGCATCTCCTGGACAGCCTTAGAAACTAAAATTGTAGTTACTTAATTCATTACCATACTGCAGCACCTCCTGGTCAGCCTTAGAAAATAAAATTGTAGTTACTGAATTCATTACCATACTGCAGCACCTCCTGGTCAGCCTTAGAAACTAAAATTGTAGTTACTTAATTCATTACCATACTGCAGCACCTCCTGGACAGCCTTAGAAACTAAAATTGTAGTTACTTAATTCATTACCATACTGCAGTACCTCCTGGACAGCCTTAGAAACTAAAATTGTAGTTACTTAATTCATTACCATACAGCAGTACCTCCTGGACAGCCTTAGAAAATTGTAGTTACTTAATTCATTACCATACTGCAGTACCTCCTGGACAGCCTTTAAAAATTGTAGTTACTTAATTCATTACTATACTGCAGCACCTCCTGCACAGCTATATATATATATATATGTTTATTCGTTTTTCACGTTTTCAAAAAAAAACTATTAAATTAAATTTTTATTATTAAATTATTATTATTATTAAACTTTTATTTTTATAAAAAGTAACATATAAGCAAAGATGTCCAGCTGAAAATTTCCTATTAAGATTTCATGTTTATAAAAATAATAAATTTTGTTGCGCTTTTCCGGAAAGTTCGGGACAACCGTGGGTTTATATGCGACTTTTTGATTTTTTTCAAACAAACTCGAATTTCTCGAAAAATATTTTAAATCACAAAGAGCAAATTTGTTCAGAAAAACATTGTTTTCTTCAAGAAATCATGATTTTATTTTAAATCATCAAAAGAGTTTTATTTTATGTTTATTTCCCGCGACTTTCAACTTGGACTTCAAATATGGTGCAAGCGTCGATCAAATTCATTGTTGATGAGGCTTACGTTAAATGGTCGCATGTTTTCATAAATCAAAAATCGTAGCATAGTTAAATGTTTATCATCTAAACTGTTTATGCTTACGTACAAAATATTATCTTTCTATTTAAAAATTTTTATCTTTCTGTTTTATTTTATCTTTTTGTTAAAAATTTGCGGGAGATGTCCAATATTTTTTGAAAAAAACGTTTCCCCCAAATTTTCATCTTTCTACTTTCCATTGTGTAAAAGTTACGTACGGGTTCTTATAGTTTTGGAACACTCTGTACGCAAATGACACATTCATCAACCTTCCTGCTGTTATGAATGCAATGCAAACCGATTTCCAATTTATCAATGTCAGTAGCCGTGAACTAATATTTAATGCATATTAACTCATTAGGATGTCCGTTTTTCCCTTTGTTCATTAACGCAAACAACAGTTCCAGGTGGAAATGTATACAAACAATTTCGAAAAACCTGTTGAGGCCCATTGAGTTTTGAAAATCGTTTCAGGAATTTAGGAGATGTTTGCACGTGCCGGAATGAACGTTCCCGTGCCGTATGGAAGAGATCGAATTTTGAATCTATCATCGTAAAAATATTTCGAATAAACATTTTAAATTTATAATTTTGTCAAGAGCACTGTAAAACTCTTAATATCCACAACCTGAAAACTTCTTAGGTATTGAAAACGAACACAGGGTGTCACAAAAACCCTTAGCGGTGATCACACACATTGAAATACATTAAAATTGTTCAGTAACATTTTTTGACATCGGCCTATACTTAAGTAGCAATCTACCAAATTTTTTTACAAAAACTCGCTGTAATTACAGAAACAGATAAGATACTTTGTTCAAATTTCTAATAAGCATTTTGTACAAGTGTACCAAACACAAAGAATGTACTTTATAATTTTCAAAATGGTTGCTGGTTCACATTTTTAACGTGCAATATCTTGAAAACCGTAAACTTTACAAAACATGTAAGACTAGAGTAATGCGTTGTAATGGAAGTAACATCGAATCTGTAATTTAATGTAAAAGGTTTCCAGCCTGTTCTAGTGTATGTATAATGTTTTAAAGTCTAGTTACATTGATAAAGCATATAAAGTTAGTTTTGGAAATTAGTTAAACTCTGCGGTTCATCTGTGTGGTTGAATTGTTTTATTTAGAATAATAAGGTAGGCCTAAATATTTTAACATTAGGGTTATTAAAAATATTTTCGAAATTTATTTTTTTAATTTAATTTTTAGTAACTTCTAGACAAATTATTCAAGAAAAATATTATCTATTACCACATGTACGTAGATAACATACTATGTCTCTTAACGGATCAACAAGACAGATTACTCATTTTAATAAATACCTCAATAATATACATCCTTTTCTCAAATATATAAATTAAATAGAAAATAACAGAAATATCCATTACCTGAACCTCAACACAAGCAAAATAAATAATGAACATCGGTTCAAAGTCTACAGGAAGCCAACTGAGACTAATTACACAATACACGCTTCATCCAGAGTCACACAAAATGGCTGCACATAATAGCATGGTGTATAGAGGATTGAACATCCCAATTTAACAAGATGATTTTGATGACGAAATCACGTTAATAATATACATAGCACAATGTAATGGCTATAACTCATCAATAGTTGACTGATAGGCGTATGCATGAAATAAAAAAGAAGCAGAAATAACTTGGAGCTTCACTGAACAACAAGGGTAAGAATGGTAAAAATAAAAACAAATATACCACAATGGACTATACACTATCTTACGAAAAACAGACCAACAACATGTTCAAAAAACTTGCCAAACCATCAATAATGACGAATACTTAGATGGAGTAATATACTGAGTGATTCAGAACTATATGGCAATGTCTCTGTAGCTCATTCTATAGCTAAAAATATGAAACAAAGTTAGTATAAACATAGACCCGAAAACGCTTTGTTTCCCAGTTTTTTTTTTTTTTTTTTTTTTTTTTTTTTTTTTTTTTTTTTTTTTTTATAATTCATATTTAGAGAAATATTTGACTGATTGAGTTCAAACTTGGCATAAAGTTTAACCTAACAATGGTCTGTCTCAAGAAAAATAAGCGATTATATCCAATTATGCATTTTAAAATGGCGGCTGTTTGGAAATTTCAAACCTAAATTTGTCAAAAACCGTACATTTTGACAAAAAATATAGACACCTTTTTTGTATCCGTTTTGATTCCCAATGAGATAGTCTCACTATTAAATAATCGGATGAAAGATAATAGTTAAGTTATGTTTAATAATTGGTTTGTTCAACCCGGCATCCTATACCAACACAGTAAACACATATTGTATGTTCATATTATGTTGTTGTTATCTTTAACTTAGTTATAGGATGCCGGGTTGAACAAACCAATTGCACATAACACACATTACACATAACTTAGCTATTATCCTTCATCCGATTGTTTTGACAGTTACACCCTCTGAGAGGGAATCAAAAGAGGTATCTTGACATTTATTGTTAAAATGTACGGTTTTTGAGTAATTTAGGTTGGAAATTTTCAAACTGCCGCCATTTTGAATCTCATGATTGGATATAATCGCTTATTTTTCCTGAGATAGATCATTGTTAGATTATAATATATTCTAAGTTTGAACTCATTCAGTCACTGAGTTCACTATATGACTGAATTACTTATCTTGCTGAGAGAGTTCGCGTCGTATATTGCGTTGGAGGAAAAGGTCAATTTTTAAATTAGTAAAATGTCAGAATCTTTTTTGCTGTGGGAATAAATTTGGAACTGTGTAGATGAACAACACACATGGACGGTCGTAGCTAAGTAACACGAATGGGATTATTTTAATCATACTTATATAGGTAAATTGAATACAACAAATATACGAAGTTTTGTAGTATGTGTAAGTACATTTGCATTGAATTACGTACTTAGTCATGCGTTCTCATATGACTCTGACCTTGCAATCGTCGATGACTGTACTGAGCAAGAACTATAGAATGATTTTCACAAAACAATATTTCCAAATACAACACTGTCAATCCGTTGTATCTCGCAGGTACGCATATATCGTTTAAAAATAGAGTGAAAATACACAGAAAAATATATTAAAATATACATTGCATGAAAAAGTACCTGTTGGGTTTCTGGTTTCTAACAAATATGAAATAGTTTTTAACCTCTCACATGTGAAATTATTGTCTATTTTGAATAACTTTGTGGTTTTCAAATTTTGATAAAATCAGCAATTGTCCCAACATGGCTGCCAACTTAAAAATTTCTATCAAAAACCTAAATTTTGCATTACGTTGTCGGATGTGTTACACGTAATTTGAAGTCTATGAATTTTGTACACACCTAACTGTTTTTCTGTAAACTGGACTTAAATCAAATTTAGATTTTTCGAATTATTCAAGGTTATAGCAAAATGAAAATAGAAGCTAAAAATTAATTCGCATTTTAAAGACGCTCGAAATTTAATGTTTATTAAGTCACAATAAAAAAGGACACATAAAAAAAACACACATTTACCGGGGCAACACTAGTGGAATAAGACGAAAAATGGTGGCGCCCATAAGGTGAAAGTTCGAAATAACAATACTCATGCGTGCCGCTATAACTTCGCAACCAACGATCTCAGCCCCATGGTGTTATATATGTTATGGTAGCCCTACATCCCCATCCGTGCAGTTTTCAGTTTGTAACTGCAGTGGTTAGGTTCGGAGATATGGATGTGAAAAGAGCGCATCACACCAATGGATATGTTTCGGGATGTATAGGTGAAGCACCTGGGAATCGAGTGCCGAAATGGCCGAGACTGGCCAGAATGTTCTGGAAGCTTCTAGAATATTACAGAATGTTGTAGAATATTCCGGAATGTTTTAGAATATTTCAGAATGTTGTACAATATACCAGAAATTTGTAAAACATTCCAGCAAGTTGTAGAATATTTCGGAATGTTTTAGAATATTCCAGAATGTTGTACAGAATTCCAGGAAGTTTTAGAATATTCCAGAATGATGTAGAATATTCCAGAATGTTGTACAGTATTCCACAAAGCTATTGAATATTACAGAATGTTGTAGAATATTCCTGAATGTTTTAGAATATTCTAGCAAGTTTTAGAATATTACGGAATGTTTTGGAATATTCCAGAATGTTGTACAGTATACCAGAAAGTTGTAGAATATTCCAGAATGTTGTACAGTATTCCAGAAAGCTATTGAATATTACAGAATGTTGTAGAATAATCCTGAATGTTTTAGAATATTCTAGCAAGTTTTAGAATATTCCGGAATGTTTTGGAATATTCCAGAATGTTGTACAGTATACCAGAAAGTTGTAGAATATTCCGGAATGATGTAGAAAATTCTAGAATGTTGTACAGTATTCCAGAAAGGTGTTGAATATTCCAGAATGTTGTAGAATGTTAGAGGTTTCGATAGTGTTCTATAATGTCTCAGACGGTTTATAGACCATCAAAGGGACACCATGTTCGGAATGTCCTACAATGTTATAGAAACCAGAACAGGCTATGAAGCTAGAGGCCTAAAACTTGTCAAGTCTCTTAAGTTATAAATATTAGTAAAAAATATTATAGAGTTTCAATTATTTGCGTCTAAGGTGTAAAATATTGTTCGTAATAAATATTCTAGGTAAAATAGAAGTGAAATGCGTTTTAAACAAACTAGTGGGAATCACGATGTTTGCGTTTATCTGATCACGTATTTAAGCCTGAATGGGAAACATTGATTGATTTGGACAAAACTCACTATACTTTTTGGGGGGATAGTGAACGTGGTACCCAGGCTAGCTGACGAATAATTCTCCGTGCTCATGGTAATTCACAGTTGGTAAGTAGACTAACTGTATTAGTCTTTGAGTCCGTTATCTATACTAATATTATAAAGAGGTATTTTTTTTTTTTTTTTGTATGTGGGGGTAATCTCTGGAACTACTGAACCGATTGAAAAAAATAGTTTTAATTATAAAAAGCTACACTATCCCTGAGTAACATAGGCTTTAATTCGTTTTCATAAAAAACTTTTTTATTTCAATATTTGTAAATTTAGTCGGAAAACAATCTTAGGTTAGGCCTAGACTGACGAATCATCACATGTATTTACATTTATAACCACAGCAATCAATTCAATAAAATAACAGAAAAACACCTGTTTACTCCAAAATTTCCATTAACAGCTGATTTCAAACTTTGAAGTAATTATTTAAATTTCTAACTTTTAGGTTAGGTTTTTATCAAAGTGTAGACCTGAGCCTTGCTGGTTCTTTTAACCTTTATTATAACTGTTATTATTAAATATACGAAATAATTTGATTTGTTCATTTAACATATTACCATCTTAGCTTTGGGGTTATTATTTATAATATTACAAAGAGGTAAAATTTGTTTGTTTATTTGTTTGTATGTAGGGTGTCCGTAATCTCTGGAACTACCGAACTGATTGCAAAAATAGTTTTACCAGTAAAACGCTAAACTATCCCTGAGTAACATAGGCTAGAATTAATTTTTATTTAATGGTTAAAACAACCCCTAAAAGAATAAATATTAATTGTTATACTTTCCTTAAAGCTAGGAAGCTGAAATTTTGGAAATTTTGGAAATTTTGGAAAAAAAATAGATTTGGATTTTGTTGCGGGCTGCTAAGGGGTTAAAATGAGATAAAAACCCCTAAAACAATAAAAATGAATTATTATATTTTCCTTAAAGTTAGTCAGCTGAAAATTCGTTCATTTATTTCTTACAACATACTTAAAAAAATGTATCATAGATTGACATTTTTTCGCGTGCTGCTAAGTTGTGAAAATAAGTAAAAATGTTGATTGTTATACTGTCCTTAAATCTAGAGAATAAACCATTCATAAATTAAGGCATTTAAAAATAAGAAACCACTATGTTACATCCTAATTGAAATAAATAAGACATATTAGTATTTAATAGTAGGGCCTATTTATATAAAATTACCTGTTTGCATTTGCTTCGATGTGAGTCACCGCGGGGGTTGGCGAGCCCTCTAGTTTTTACTAAAACTGAATCTGTATCCTAAACATCATATGGACATTCAGATTAACGAGCTCATCTTCGGAAATCTAAGAAACTTCCGTTATTGCATTTTATTCTTTGCGAACCTTTTGTATTTGTTTGGGCTTGTAGGACACACATTATTTTTTTTAAGCAATATTTTTTTACAATTACTTATGTCTACACCACCTTCACTCTAATTGTTGTTTTTAACATAGTATAGTCAAAAGAATGGCTGAATTATTAACTTTAACTTTTCTGTTAAAACATTCTCTGATTGGCACTGCACTAATCCTTAAATTAACTGTAACTTTTTACGTATATTTTCCACTATTTAGTAGAGAGTTTATTGTTTGCTCATTACCTGCATTTTTTATGAAACCGAGTACATTCTGTGGTTTTGAATTTAATATTTTTAAACGGTCTCGTAGGTTAAAAGATTTAAATTTGTGAAAGCACGTGAGGTCAAGTTAAAAACACCACTTTACCAGGATGTGTTATGATAAATCGGCCCTTCAGAATGCACCTTCAGCATTTTCACTTGACATTCATAAATTTTAAAGTTGAAAAAAGAGGTTACAACAAAGACAAAAAAATTTGAGATATTCAATTATATATTTATTAGGAAGATATATATACACATAAATATAACATATGTATATATAACCTGAAACACACAAAGTACGCCAAAGGGAATTCTTACTTTGTTCTGAACACACACAAGTGTTTTGTTAGCAATATCTCTTTATTAAATCATGGCTATATCTAAAGAAAATTTGGAAATGCAAAAAAATAAAGCTTTATTAAATTCGTGTATATTTATTTAAAATTATATATTTAATTAAAATGTAATTTCTAATTCATGTCCCTTGAGGACAGAAGATCTAAACTGTTGCTTGCATTCGCCACACCAATGTGTAGAATTATTGTTAACCTTTTTGAAGAAAAAAAATAACAACTATATGGTCATAGCAACTAGAGTTCTTAAACTATTCATTGCATTTGTAAGTATATTTTAGTCTATTATAGTCTATTGATGAAATGTGAGACTGTAATTACTTGAAACTGCTCTGAAAGAAATTAGGATGGAAGTATCTTGACTATTGAAAATTTTCTCATAGTTGTTACTGGCTGTGAGATGAAAATTGGCCTTACTCTTGAACCAGATCTAAGCATCTGCCAAAGAGACCAAATTCAAACTGATTTAGAACTTGAGACTTAGATAACAAACTTTTGATATTACACTTAAAGGTTGAAATGCAAGTACATGTTATTGGGTTATCATGTACAGTTTGGGCAGATGATTTATAAAATCAGTTTTTTTTTATGACAAGTACATTTTGGTTGTATAGTGACAAACTCCAATTAATTTTTATACTCAATTGTAAAACATAAGTTTTAGTGCAGGTTTGAACAACTTGTTGAGTTCAAAATGACAAGTTGAATCAGCAAATTGAACACATGGCTTGTTTAAAACTTTAGGAGTTTTAAACTAGCTAGGCTGTACACAATTTAAATTTATATACTTCAAATATGGTGCAAGTTACAGTTACAGAATTAAAAAAAACTTTACAAGCTTTAACTAAGATTATATATTTTTTTAAAGCAATACAATATTATATGAGTTAACCTATCTATGACATGTTTAATTATCTCCTGTAGTAGGTAGTGGTAATCTCAAGACATTTTAAAAGTTTAACCTATTTAATAAATTAATGAAATTTATATAACTGGCATGAAGACAATGGAAAGCCTTATTAGGAAAAAAAACGAATTGAATTTATTTACACACTGTACTGCGATTTTATACTTAATAAAATCAAGCGTGTATACTATTGCGGTTTCTAAAAATTGTTTAACGGCGAAGGAAACATATTATTTGAACTGAAGTTAACGGTGTAACGTTTTATTGAGATGAACAAGCCACATGACTGTCTTCTACAAAGCAAATGGTTGCGCTATTTTGCTTGTTTGCGATAAAAGGTTATAGGTTGCGTACGAGTGGAAATATCAGCTGTTATTAAAGTTAGAGTAGACCAGTTTAATTTAGAATGGAGGTTAATTTAAGCCACGCATTGTAAGGTTCAAAGTTCGGTTAAGAGATAGCGCGGGTGTATCAGATATGAAATATGTATGCGAAATGAAATATTATTGTTACAATTAATACATGGCGGTGTATCTATGTCTTGTTTGTATTCTGAGTCAACATTCATCTAAAAGTAATTCTATCACTCAGCTAAACAGCTGACGTGAGTTGATCGAATTGTTTCAGGCCATGCTTTGGTTTCACAGCCAACTTTAGGAAA
>JAGFPH010000277.1:40352-51894 GCA_018207615.1 Philaenus spumarius | reverse complement strand
TATTTATGTTGTGATTTACTGTTAATTCTATTCCATTCAGTTCTGTTCTCTTATATTCCATAATATTTTATTCCATCTTATTATTTTATTTCCCTTTTCTTATATTCGTTTATGTTGTGTTTTACTCTTTATTCTATTGCATTCACTTCTGTTCTTTTATATTTAATTTTTTTTATCCCACATTGTTAATTTATTTTTTATTCTTATATTTGTTTATGTTAAGTTTTACTTTTTATTCTATTCCATTCAGTTCTGTTAAATTATATTCAATTATATTCTATCCCCTCTTGTTATTTTATTTTTATTATATTTATTTACGTCGTTATTTACTGTTAATTCTATTCCATTCAGTTCTGTTCTCTTATATTCCATTCTATTCTATCCCATCTTGTTGTTTTATTTTATATGTTTCTTTTTTGAATTTTTAAATGTCATGTTTTATTGTATATTCTATTTCATCTCTTTCTGTCCGTTCCATTCTGTTCTATCCTATACTATTCTATTAGGTTTAAGGTGTATCCCATACCATATAATTCCATACCTATACCATATAACCTTGAGGTTGGGCCGTTTTAGCGTCACGCTTTCATTTTCTACATATATATACTGATTTTTTTTTAATTTAGCAATGGCTCAGTCAACTAGATATAAAAAGATTAATACCTGCAGAGTATTTGGTAGACAGCCATATCATAACGGCCATGCCGGAATGATGATAGATGTGGAGAAAACTCACCTGATTCGTCTTTTTTCTTAGAATCATAAACACCTGTAACACGTAGGATACTAGGTCATTGGTTTTTGTCGGGAATAAAACAAATTATAAAAAACTGATATTTTTACTATCTCAGTGTCAGCGGATCAGTTAAATACGGTTACTTACTGGTGACCGTTGAAAGTGTAATTTGTATGTACATACTTTGAAACTAATAATTGTACTTGTAAAATATACAACTCGCCTTCTCACCATATTGCAGTAAAGTTGCCGACCTATAAAAAGTTATAAAATCATATTGTTTAGTTAAATTATTAAATCTAAACACCAAAACAATTCAACACAAATCGATTAAATAAATTGTACAAAAATAGTTACTTTAAATTAATTACAAATTAAAAACAAACTTAATGAATTGTCGTTTATCGGGTGAAATGTAAAAAACCAGAAAACACTAAATAATGTTAACGTTTCCAAGCGATAAGTATAAATACTAATGAAAATTAACTATATAATTGTTTTTAATTTTCTTAAAGCTATACACATGTCACACTTTTAATATAAATGTAAACTACAGTACCACGCCTCCTTGTTCGCTTCGCTCACCAACACCCGCTTTGAAACAAACAACAATATACAAACGGGTTATTGTATGCTATATTTTCACGGGGACTATTCATGAGGACAGACACTTTTTATTTTTATGTAGAAGATATTACATTTTCTAGTTATAAAATATGACCATAATGTGATATGTGTAAGGCTTTTTCGTTGTTTTTGTTTGCTATTACCTAACCAAAAAATCTGATGGTTTTGAAGAATAATTACCTGATTCTAAATTTGCTAATTTCTTTTCTATGATGGTAAATCTAAATGTTTTCAAGGAACGTGTGTTGGTTCAGAATAGACATAAATTAATATTGTGTTAAGCTTGTGATCCAAACAAATCAGCAGTTTTGTTTATAATATTTACCAATAAATGTTTTCATTTAATAAACCAGTACGCCTTTTTCGTAAATTTATTTTTTTAAATATTTATTATTATTCTTTTTGAATTTATAATTAAATAAGCTTTCAAACGATATGCCACACAACGGTATTTGGTTGATCCACTCGAAATCAATTTTGAAAAAAACAAAATAGCGGTAACTCAAACATTTGAAATACTCTCAAACATCATTGTGTGGCATATCGTTTGAAAGCTTATTTAAATCTAAATCCAAAAAGAATAATAATTAGTATATAAAAAATAGTAGAGCTAAATCGGGTAAAATTGGAAAACACGATTTCGTTGTATTTTGGCCGCCATTTTTAATCGGTTGAAGATAAATGGATGTGCAAATTTCCCCGTTGGGTTTCTCTTGAAAATCTACATCGAAATAATGTATTACATGTCCACCTTCCCATTAAAAAACAAAAAAAAACAAAGTTACATTCAAAATGGCGGATCCAAGATGGCGGATAATTTTTTTGAAATCTTAATAAAATAGTATTTTTACATAGAGTAGGTTCCTCAATCACATCTACCTTTAAATGTTCCTTATATACCAAATATTAAACCATTTCCAGACTTTTCGAACACAGTGTATATCAGGAATTCAAAAAGCGATCATAATTTATACAATCCTTAAGATCTTATATACTATTATATAAAAATAAAATGGTTTCTGTATGTGGCTGTGTGTGTGTGTGGGGGGGGAGGGGGTAAAAACTACTGGATGGATTTGAATAAAATTTGGCGCACATATAGATCATGACCTGGAATTATACATAGGCTGGAATTCACTTAGATTTCAGGGTTAAAACAACGAATAAAACAATAAATATATGTAATAATATACTTCCATTAAGACTAGAGGGCTGGAAATTAGTACATTTATTTTTAACAAGATATATATAAAAGGTGAAACATATTTTTATTTTTAGTATGCTTCTAAGGGGTGAAAATGTAATAACAACCCTTAAAACAATATACATTCATTACTATACTATACCCTTAATGCGGCGGATCTTTGGACCGTGTGCGAGCCACGAGAACCTGCTAGTAAAGAATATAAAATAAAAGATTTTGTTCGTATTTTTATATTAAATGTATGTAAAAAAAATCCATCTTATATGTGTCCCACCCCTAATTCTCAATAAAGATTGTAATATCGTAAAAGTAATGCATGTGTTAGTACAGTCGAAGCATTTGTTAAAAATTGTACAGGGTGTCAATAAAGTATTGGAACTTGTGTATATTTACGCTGCTATTTGACTTATAGAGAGAGGACCGAGTTCTTATTTTGGGGACGATAAAACTGCCCCGATATTTTAGGTACGTTTGAAATTATGAAACTGCCCCGCTCATTAAAGAGGATCAAGAAGGGTCGCCTCGCCAGACCAGAAATGCTGAAATTGCCCCGAGTGCCCGACCAGGTAGGTTAGGTTAGGTTAGGTCGGTTTGGTTTGGTTTTAGAAGACTGCAGTCACATACAGGACGCAGGGACAAAAATAATCCCTTTTTCCCCAGTCCCGTAGCGACTACCTGGCCGGGCGCTCGAGGAAATTTCAGCATTTCTAGTCTTGCGAGGCGACCCTTCCTAATTCTCTTTAATGAGCGGGGCAGTTTCATCGTTTCAAAAGTACCGAAAATGTCGGGGCAGTTTCACTACGCTCCTTATTTTATCATGCGTCTTCATATATAGCTACAGTTTAGTCGAATAACAGCTGAAGTAAACACCCTTACCGATACTTTTTTGACATCCTGTATATTTTAGACAAACAGAAGTATTAAGTATGAAATAAATTTTACTCACAGTGTCCAACAAGTCCAATAGTTTTGAGAGAAAGTAGTAATAAAACATTCTGCAAACCTGTAAAACAAGAAACAGCATTGGCGTCAAACAGTTGTCATTATATGGTTTACGGTAAAAGTCATTATTCTAGCCATTATAAATAATAACTAATTAATTTGGTCAAAGTGAGTCGTGAGACTGAATAATTTATCACTAAATCTGGCTATTTCCAGAAAGTACAAACAACTTAAAATAAACAACAAAACACAGAAAAACAAAAGGAAAATTTCATTTAATTGATTGGTACAATAAAGAGGAAGATAGTATACATATAAGGGCGAGTCGAGATGAGCTTTCGGCGCTATCATTTTTTTTGAAATAAAGAAGTGTTGCTGGTCGAAGGTTTTGGTGGGGACAATTTATAACTTGTGGTTAGCAGTGCAGCAAATTAGAAGATGTTTTAAAGTGATGTACAGGTTGTAACAAAACTCTGTACCCAAACTTCAGGATACTATTTCGTGGACCAAAATAAGAAAAACGGTAGCTCATTCTATAGCTAAAAATAAGAAACACAGTCTATATAAACATAGGCCCGAAAACGCTTAGTTTTCTAGTTATCCGCCGTTTTGTGTATTTTACGAAATAATTCATATATAGAGAACGGTTTGACTGATTGAGTTCAAACTTGGCACGAAGTCTAACCTAATAATGATATATATCAACAAAAATAAGCGATTAAATCTAATTATGCGTTTCAAAATGGCTTATGTTTGAAAATTTCAAACCTAAATTACTTAAAAACCGAACATTT
The DNA here is from genome assembly GCA_018207615.1 of Philaenus spumarius. NCBI lineage: Eukaryota > Metazoa > Arthropoda > Insecta > Hemiptera > Aphrophoridae > Philaenus > Philaenus spumarius. Next base: position 47,591 of record JAGFPH010000277.1, on the reverse strand, counting down.
TAACAAACGAAATTCAAGACACCTTTTGTGTAGTTCTTTTGATTCCTTATCGGATGGTGTAACTCCCAAAACAATTGGATGAAGGATAATAGTTAAGTTATGTGTACTTAATAGTTAAGTTATGTGTACCCGGTACAAATTAATTTGTTAAACCCGGCATCCTATACCAACACAATAAACACAGCAATATATTGTATTATGTGCATTTGCTGTCATTATCTTTAACTTAGCTACTATCCTTTAGCCGATTGTTTTGACAGTTACACCATCAAAATAGGGAATAAAAACGGCTACAAAAATGTGTGTTGAATTTTGTTTTAAAATGTACGGTTTTTGAGTAATTTAGGATTGAAATTTTAAAACATCCGCATTTTAAAACGCATTATTGGATTTAATCGCTTATTTTTCTTGAACTATATAATTGTTACATTAAACTCCATGCCAAGTTTCTACTTAATTAGTCAAACCATTCTCTAGTTATGAATAATTATTTTGAACAAAAAACAAAATGGCGGATATCTGGAAAACTAAGCGTTTTCGGGCCTATGTTTATATGAACTCTTTTTCTTATGTAGGTTCAAGGAACAATATTCTGAAGCTTGGGTACAGAATTTTGCTACAGCCTGTACGTACTGGGTAAAGGAGGATTTTTTTGGTACGGAGTGAATAAGGCAATGGTTATTGAAAAGTGTAAATGTGTCCATTGTGGAAAAGGATTAACAGACAAGGCCCACACCAATGACAACCGAGCCATCTCCAAGGATATGAGATCAAATCAACTTTAAAAGTATGCACAACAAATACAGGCATTCAGGATAAACAACACCAACCCCAGGCCTGGATCAATCTTCAAGGATCGTATGTCTATCAAGGAAACTACGTCTGATAGTTGAATGACGTTTTATTATACAAATTGACGTTAGAAGTTATTCTTACGTTAAAGTCAAACGTAGACATTATTAGTGAATTTCCATAGGACAAATGAGCTATTGCAGTGACCCTTAGGGTAAGACCTAATGTCGGGAGTAGTAAATGAGCACTGATCATGGTCCCCAGAACACGATTTAAGATGTCATTAGAAATTATCATTTATATGTATATGTATGTGCGCATTCTAACAGCCGTATTTTAAGTCCAATTTGGTGCACACGTCAGCTGTCTATGTCACTCAGACGATTTCGTTAGCCAAAAAAGTTCATCAATCGGAAGCCGTTTTTTTTTTTTTTACCGGAAGTAACAAATGTACAATATGTAAATTCCATGTTACGGTATCCAAGTCACTTTACTAATAACAACTGCAAATTATAGTTACTGTACCTATAAAATGATGAATCTGTCCGTCTTGTGACTTCTCTTATACTCTTAATTTACGCGTAGCGCTACTAAAGTTAACCTCGCAAATGAGGACCATATGTGTCGTTCTTATACGTGTGCGTGTGTAGTGTCTTTTTATGTGTTTGTGTTTTTTGTAACATTTAACGACCTCCAATGGAGCGATTTTTCATTCTGATGATGGGACCACGGCCCCGAAACGCGTAAATTAAGAGTATAAGAGAAGTCACAAGACGGAAAGATTCATCATTTTATAGGTAACTATAATTTGCAGTTGGTACAATATGTGTTCGCACTCTAATGGCCGCATTTTAAGACCGATCTGGTCCAAATGTTGGTTGTTATGTCGCTCAAACAATTAAGTTAGAAAAAAAATCCCACAACAACTGGAAGCACAGTTTTTTTTTTTACTGGAAGTAACATATGTATATATTTGTTCTAACGGCCGCATTTTAAGTACGATTTAGTCCAAATTTGGTACACACATTAAATGTATACATCGCTCGGACGAATTCGTTAACCAAAAAATCCAACAACCTGAAGCACGTTTTTTTAAGGGAAATGACACTTTTGAGGTTTTTCGTGCAACAAAATATATTGTTTTAGAGTTTTCTCAAAACAAATAAATGTAGTATATTCAATGCACATTTTGATTTTTACACAACTCTATAGCTCGCTTGGTTCTCCTAAAAAGCGATGAAAACGTAAAATACTAAAAGTACCCAGTACACGCGGGTTATTTGACATAGATCTACTGATCCCAGTCCGACAGACGAGTTTGTACGCTGCGAGCAAAGCGAAGAAGTCCTGAGGCCGCAAGGATTGGATTTCAAGCTCGGGAGTTTTTCAGCTATGAGTGGAACGAAGGAGGGTTAGGTGCAAACAAATTCTACAAATATGTTTCGTACACAGAGGCAGCTATTGAGCGCCTTCTGAGTAGATCAATTTCCCAAATAGCTGGTTGAAACCCTAAAACATGCCGATAGTTACAGCACCTAGGCCGAAAAAGATTAGATTGCCAATTCTTCCAGAAAGTGGATGGAACTTATTATTTTTGTCGACAGGGGACCTTAGAGAGTAAAAGGTGGTTTTCCGTTGCAATTTGTTTGCCATGACTTTCTCCCACAACACTTCTTATTAAATTGCATTTACAAAAATACCCTGATTATATACTTGTGTACATATTTATATTACATTTGAAGTTGATATCCTAAACAAACAAGTCCAGCCGAATTACTGACCTCATGAAACATTTTGTACTTAAGAAATGAGTTTTTGAAGAGTAAACTTCTATAGGCACGCACCTCGTCTAAAATTGCGGGCGGTGAATAGGATTTTACCGTCACGCTTTTCCGTCGCTCTCTATTCCGTCACCCTCGACTATACATAGTACACGTATGTATATAGCAGAGTATAAATATAGTTTACTTGGTAATACTTTTGAAATGGACATTGTGCTTTCTCATTTCGTAAGTTGTGTTAAAATAGTTTACGTGGCAATACCTTTGAAATGGACATTTGCTTCTTCATTTCTTAAGTTGTGTTGGAATAGTTTACTTGGTATTACCTCTGAAAAGGACAATCTGCTTCCTCATTTCATAAATTGTTCAATATTTTCTATACTTTTGAAGTGTAAATCAGAATATAGTCCAACCAATAGAGATTTTTCACGTTATTGAATTCAATAGCAAGCGACATCCACAGTGACTTTAAGCGTAGCACATTGGTTTGTAAAATACAAAAACTATAAGACTTTTGCGCATTTTTTATAAACAAAAATAACAATAAATTACGACTTTTTGGGGGTTTTCGTTGATATTATAAAATGTTACGAATGTCACGATACTTCCATCATGACATCATGCCGTCATTTGTAGAGAATTAAAAAAACCTACAAAATGTTTTTTTATAAACCCCAGTCGGACCATTTTCCACCGAGAAGAGTAGGAAAACCATTAAAAATTACTATTTTTCAAAAAATTACATCTTTGTTAATTTAAAATATTAAGGACAGATCTTTCGTAAAATGATTGTTTCTTATGTGGAAGTACTTCAAACAGGCGGAAGATGAAATTAATTTGTCGCATATATAGTTTCCCCACAGTTACAGTATAAACAAATTAGGTCATTATCTTGCAAAATGCGCCTTATTAAACTGAATGGTCTGATTTAAATTTACCAAACGGATTATGAAAGTAGACATTTAAACCTACAATTCTTATATCTTCGATTTTTTAATAATGTTAATAAACTATGACAAAAATGCTTCCGAACATAGCGCGAAACGCTTAAATTTGCGACCGACCTAGATAGATTCAGTGGTAGTGGGGGAACCAACTGCGGAGGAGAAGAGAACGGTAGGGTGCGCTTATTATACAGGGTGTAAATTAAGTATCGAAACAAATATGTATTTTTCAAACTAAAATAGGTACAAATATTTTGTTTGTGGCATTGACTCTTAACAAACGTTCCTGATTTTCTACCATAAAAAAAAAATTTTAACCCCCTATGGGGTTGAATCTTATACAATTTTTTTTAAGATGGAGGAGTAAAAATAAAATTTACGAAATCGATTTGGAAGCAATTTCGTATGTCAAGCACTTTGAAATAAACATTTTTTGTCTCTTGAAATTTTTTCTAAAAACTCTTCCTTTTCGAGATATTAGCAACTTTATGTCAATTTATTTCAACACGTTTAGGGCCGCCATTTTGTTTTGGGTGGTCCGATTTTTATTTTCTTTATGTCATTTTCGTAGTCTTAAATAGACCTTTAAAATGAGGTATCACATGACCATACTTCCCATTTAAAAATTTAAGTTACCCCCTACCCGCCACCCCTTAGGGGGTTGAAATTTTTTTATGTCAGAAAATCAGGAACGTTTGTTAAAAGTCAATGCCACAAACAAAATATTTGTACCTATTTTAGTTTGAGAAATAAATATTTGTTTCGATACTTAATTTACACACTGTATAAGCTTTCCTCCACTGCTGGATCCCCCACTACCTCTCTCGCCGTTGGTCGCAAATTTGCGCATTTTCTTCTGAAGCATTCTTATCATAGTTTATTAACATTATTAAAAAATCGAAGATAAACGAATTGTGGGTTTCATTGCATACTTTCAGAATCCGATTGGTAAATTTAAATCTCTCCACTCAGGGCGCATTATGCAAGATAACGACCTAATTTGTTTACACTGTAAATTGAAGAAAACTACTTACCCGACAAATTTCATCTTCCGCCTATTTAAAGTACACATAATATACAATAATTTTCCGAAAAAATTTTCCTTAATATTTTAAGTTAAAACAGATATGAATGTTTAAAAAATAGTAATTTTTAAGCCTTTTTCCTACTTTTCTCGAGGGAAAATGGTCCGATTTGGGTCTATATAAAAAAATGTTTAGGTTTTTTAATTCTCTGCAAATGTCCCATTGGAGGTATCGTGATCCATTCATAACATTTTATGATATTAACGAAAAACATAAAAAACTCTTAATTTATTGCTATTTTTGTTTATATAAAAAATGAGCAAAAGCCAGAGAGTTTTTTTTGTATTTTACATACATAGGAGCTACCCTTTAAGTCACTGTGGATGTCGCTTGCTGTTAAATTCAATAAGAAAATTAGCCTTTTATTTTGCTCTATTGACTGGCCTATCGCCATAGAAGTTTACACTTCTCCCGTGTGGTTTGCACAGTTTTGCTAATAGTTTTCAGTACTCACATAAACAGCGAAAGGGTCTAAGGAATAATCCACAGGTTGTTTATAAAGATGGTATTGTCCACTTCCGTATATGTCCACAATACCCTGAAAATTAAACACCATTATTAGAGCTAACAATAGGGGAGTATAGGATTGAAATTAAAATTATTTAAGTAAGTGTTAACAGAACACTATTCACAGAATAAAACAAAAATGAAATACGAAATTAATAGACATTTTAAAATAGTGAATAAAATAATAAATTCGGTAAATGAACTGGAAACGGTAAGAAAAATCAAAAGAAAAAGCAAGTGACAAACTCATCCATCAAATTAAATCTAATTATACTGTCCCCCCCCCAAAAAAAAAAAACAATTAAGTGAAAATAAATAGAAAATAAAAAATAACACTTTTTCTGAAAACGTTTCGTTTCCCATTTTGTTTCTTTTACAAAATAATTCATATCTGGAGAGCAGTTTAACCGATTGAGTTGAAACTTGGAACGAAATTTAACCTGCCGATGATCTATCTTAAAAAAAAATAAGCAGTTATATACAATCATGCGTTTCAAAATGACTGCTGTTTGAAAATTTTCAAACCTAAATTACTCAAACACCGTGCAGTGTAACAACAAATTTCAAGACAGCTTTTTTGTAGCGCTTTTAATTCTCTATCGGATGGTGTAACTGTCAAAACAAACGAATGAAGGATAATAGATAAGTTATGTGTAATAATTGGTTTGTTATAAGGGCTAAAAAAAAAGGTATCTTGACATGTTTTATTAAAACTTACAGTTTTTAGTGTAATTCAGGATTTATATATTTAAACAGCCGAAATTTTTAAACACATAATTGTATAGAATCGTAAATTTTTCTTAGAATGTTTAATTTCTAGGTTAAACTTTATGCCAAGTTTGAATTCAATCGATCATTTTGTAGGTATCAATTATGTTGTAAAAGAAACAAAATGGCGGATATGTGGGAAACGGAGCGTGTTTATAAAACTATTTATTCTTAAGTTTTTCTTTATTTCGACTCACAGAACCATTTTAAAAGTTTGGTGCTTTGTTAGAAGACAGCCTGTATAATTAGTAAACCTAATTTAATCAAAATCTGCTCCATAAAAGCTCAAGATTAACACGTGCACTGCTATAAGGACGCACAATGTGAGCTTGACACTGAACACTATAAGAAGCGGCCGACGCACAGTGCATTGCACGCCAACCTCCGTGTTGGGAGTATTTTCAATTCACAATGCATTGCGTGCTTCGCAACCCCACAGTATTGGGAGTATTTTAAATACACAGTTCATTGCGTGCTCGCACGCCAACCCCCTTATTAGGAGTATTTTCAATACACAAAGCATTTGCGTGCTTCGCACGCCAACCCTCATCTTGGAAGAATTTTCAATACATAGTGCAATGCGTGCTTCGTATGCCAACCCCCTTATCGTGATTAATTTCAATACACAGTGCAATGCGTGTTTCGCACGCCAACATCCGTATTGGGTGTATTTTCAACACACAATGCATTTTGTGCAGAGAAATTTGCGTAGCAGTAAACGTGTTAATACAACATCTTTGGAAGAAGAAGAAGAAATACTCCCTGTTAACAACACTTTGCCAATGATCATTTTGTTTATTACTTCTTACAAGACGCAATACGAGAGATTTAATAAGCCTCAAGACAGAATTAACATCATCTTAGTATGTCTTGGATTAAGACACATAATCTAGCAAACAAATGAAATAATTATTAATAATACTAACCACTAAAAAAAACCAACTATTTAGAGTTATGACCAATACGTTGTAGAAAATCATAACGCCTCTGAGCTGCAACGGAGGTCTGTTCTCCATCAGTCTAGGGCCTAAAGATCTAGCAAAGTAATTGTATAGTGCTAAGATTGCGATCAAAGGAATGGGAGATCCCATTAGCGGCCAGTCCTCTACCCTTGGATCTGTAACACAGAAGACATTACAAAATCGGAGTCGCTGGTGTTATAGAATTACTCTCCTTGTTCACAAGAAGTAGTGTTGTTAATCACTTTCAAAGCAATTAGATGAATAATTATTAATAAACAGGATTTAGTAATAGTTTGGAATATATAATTACTTCTTTGCCTTACTGGACCGGTTATATTATATAAATACCTGTAATTCGTTGCTGCTCACAGTCCTATGTATATCTCTTTTCTCAGATGAC
>JAGFPH010000277.1:3687-16563 GCA_018207615.1 Philaenus spumarius | reverse complement strand
GTCAAAAGGTAGAGTATTTGACCAATAACTTATCCTGAAAGTTACAGAATTACATCTATAACAGTTTCCAATTTATTGAGGTGTTCCCATACATATGGACCGTATAATAAAAATGCAATGTAAAAATAAAATCAAACTATTACTATTGAATGTGGGACAAGCAATGAAAGGAGTCCAAGACATACATCAAGTTGACACTTACTGTAGCGAGGGTTAATATATCATCCCTTGTGTGGTGTAATGTGATTGTACTACGTATTATTTACTGTGTAAACTTTCTTTATTTCTTGATGATAACAACTTATACTTTTTGTTTGGAACAACTTGTGTGCTTTCTTCCTTGGTGTTTGAATCTCTACACCATGAAAACATACGTCACGCTGTCTGTATATATTACGGTTGTAATTTCAAAACCGGTGATGATATTTTCATACAGTTTTTCTCTAACAGTTTACGATCTCTGGAAAGATTTTAGACTAAGTATTATCAAAATCTGTAGATCCTTCTTTTTAGATTGTACAATATATACAAGTGAAAAGTGTGCTAGAAATATGTTTATATTTTCATTATAATACAGATGTCATCAATATTGATTTGAACTTTTGAGTATAAACTTCTATAGGCGTACCTCGTCTACAAATTGCGGGCGGTGAATCGGATTTTACCGTCACGCTTTTCCCGTAACGCGCCATCCTCTAATATATATAGTAGTCTATACATGAGTATACTTGGTAATACATCTGAATTGGTCATTGTGCATTCTCATTTCGTAAGTTGTGTTAAAATAGTTTACTTGGTATTACCTCTAAAATGGACATTGTGCTTCCTCATTTCGTAAGTTGTCTTTTTATTCAATAGTACCAGGAGACCGAGCTAAAGCTCGATTATAAGCAGGGCTATGATTTCAATAACTATTATTGCAAATTTCCGTGAACATCGTTTAGGTTAGGCCTATAACATTAAACAACTAAATAAAGGGTATGTTTATTTAGCAGAAGTATACGTTGCCATGGTAACTATAAATATATACAACATTATAGGCTTACAGTTTAAAAGAAAACAGATGATTATTGTAAGGGCATTGAAAACATTTGCATCAGCTGTGCTTCGTTTAAAAGAAAACAGATGATTATTGTAATGACATTGAAAACATTTGCATCAGCTGTGCTTTGTATTGTTTAAAATGGACAAATTTCAATTTTTAATTTAATAAAAAGACGTGGAAAACGAATTTTCCCAGACTGGTGACCATTTCCAATCGATTTCTCGTGGCCAAAAGCCCCATATAAAATTAAAAAAAAACCCGTAAGCAGCACTGCCGCATTACTATAGCCGAATTTTCTTATCAGGGAATAACTAGTATTTTATAATGAGAGTTTACTATGAGTTTTGTTCCTTGTTCCGGAAACTGTTCCAAATATACCTTAGCACAGGATTATAGTAAATTTAATTGCCTTTCGAATGATATAGCTCATAAATTGCACTGGGGTTTATTAGTGGGAGAAATTGCTTATTAATTACCTTACATTGATAATGAAAAAAACATTTATCGGGATTTTCTTATCAATTTTGATCCTTGTTCCGGAAACTGTACCTGAATTACCTTTGCACAGGATTGTACTAAATTGAATTATCTTTCGAACGATATAGTTCAAAAATTGCACACGGGCTTTTGAGTCAGAGAAATTGCGCAAAAACCTTACACAGATAATGAAAAAATCATTTATCAGGAGATTCCTATCAATTTTGTTCCTTGTTCCGGTGACTGTACCTGAATTACTTTTGCACAGGATTGTAGGAAATTTAATTGCCTTTCGAACGATATAGCTCAAAAATTGTACACGGTCTTATGAGTGGGAGAAATTGCACAAAAACCTGACGTGGATAATGAAAAAATCATTTATCGGGAGCTTCCCATCAATTTTGTTCCTTGTTCCGGGGACTGTATCTGAATTACTTTTACACAGGATTGTAGTAAATTTAATTACCTTTCGAACGATACAGCTAAAAATTGCAAACGGGCTTATGAGTGGGAGAAATTGCGCAAAAACCTGACATTTATAATGAAAACATCATTTGTCAGTAGTTTCCTATCAATTTTGTTCCTTGTTTCGGAGACTGTAGCTGAATTACTTTTGCACAAAATTGTAGGAATTTTAATTGCCTTTCGAACGATATAGCTAAAAAATTGTACACAAGCTTATGAGTGGGAGAAATTGCGAAAAAACCAGACGTGGATAATGAAATAAAATCATTTATCGAGAGTTTCCTGTCAATTTTGTTTCTTTATCCGGGGAATGAACCTGAATTACTTTTGCACAGGATTGTAGTAAATTAAATTACCTTTCAAACGATACAGCTAAAAAATTGCACACGTGCTTATGAGTTTGAGAAATTGCGCAAAAACCTCACATGAATAATGAAAAAACCATTTATCGGGAGATTCCTATCAATTTTGTTCCTTGTTCCGGGGACTGTACCTGAATTACTTTTGCACAGGATTGTAGTATATTTAATTACCTTTCGAACGATAGAGCGCAAAAATTGCACACGGCCTTATGAGTGGGAGTAATCACGCCAAAACCTGACATTTATAATGAAAAAATCATTTATCAGGAGCTTTCTATCAATTTTGTTCCTTGTTCCGGGGACTGTACCTGAAATAACTTTACACAGGATTGTAGGAAATTTTATTACCTTTCGAATGATATAGCTCAAAAATTGCACACGGGCTCATGAGTGGGAGAAATTGCGCTAAAACCTGACATGGATAACGAAAAAATCATTTATCGGGAGATTCCTATCAATTTTGTTCCTTGTTCCGGGGACTGTACCTAAATTACTTTTACACAGGATTGTAGTAAATTTAATTATCTTTCGAACGATATAGCTCAAAAATTGCACACGAGCTTATGAGTGGGAGAAATCGCGCAAAAACCTGACATTTATAATGAAAAAATCACTTATCGGGAGCTTTCTATCAATTTTGTTCCTTGTTCCGGGGACTGTACCTGAAATACCTTTGCACAGGATTGTAGTAAATTTAATTACCTTTTGAACGATATAGCTCAAAATCTGCACAAGGGCTTATGGGTGGGAGTAATAATGCAATTTCCTCGCTCTAACTTTGCCATTTTGGTTTAAATCAAACAAGCCGCCATTTTGTGTAAAATCGAAAAATGAAAATATCAGTGTCTGGGACATCCTACAAGGACCCTTCCACTAAAATTTCAGCTATTTTTAAGCATATTTACTACCATTTTATCAAGGTGGGAAAAATCCATATACTTAAATCCCTACCCAAAAACGATTATTCGGTATAACTCCGCCATTTTGAATCCGATCGAAAAAAAAAAAAAGTATATCTGAAGAATCCTACTAGGACCCTTTCACCAAAAAATCAGCAATTTTGAAGCATATTTACTACCACTTATCTATCCGGGAATAAAACAGATATATAATATATAAAGTAATTTTCAAATTGAGTCGAGTGTAATAGCTCTTATTTTCTTCGAAAATTCGGCTAAAAATCAAAAATCCTTAGACGGAGATTCCAGATCCATTTAGCAGACAGACAATTATCTCTCGCTTTAGAAGATAAGATTTTCTATACTTTTTAATTGTAAATCAGAATATTACCATAGAAGTTTACACTTCTCCGGTGCGGTCTTAAGCACACCTAGATTGTTCACCTATCGCTGCCGATACCGCCATTTTGTTCGAGGAAAATAATTGGGAAGATAAACAAGGGAAAGTTGTTAAAGATCAGTCGGTAGTGAAATACTTCAATCACGCATCTAACACGATTTGAGTGAATTTCCAAAATTAAGTTTAGGCCTATATGTTTTTATTTTTCATCAAACTATTTAGGGAATTGATCTACTCAAGAAGGCGCCCAATAGCTGCCTGCGTGTACGAAGTATATTAGTAGAATTAATTTGTTCGCACCTCAGCCCCGGTTCAAGCGATGCTTCGTTCCGCTAGCAGCATAAAAACTAGCTTTTTGAGCTGCCCCTCGACCTTGCGGCCTCCAATCAGAACCTGATCCCGAGCTAAAATCTTCCAAGTAAGTTTGAACAGAGTATTTTTATGGTTTTGATCGATTTAGGGGAAATCAGACGAGCTATAAGATCGAGTAAACAAACAAAATGTAAATAATGTCTCCTATATTTATTTCTTTAGATAAAACCAGAAAAAGTTGCATTCTAGTAAGACCAATTTAAATCAATTGTGGTAACATTTTGATAGATTTTTGGGTACCAGACTGGCTTTCAGCAAACTGTAAGAAAATATATTTTGCATTTTTTTTTCCTGGCGTTTATAAGCACTTTTGCAAAATTTTCGTGGTAGTATTTTTGTAAATATAGGATAGATTTGTAAAATGGAAGTTTATTTTGTATCATTTTACAAAACCCGCTATTGTACAGAACATGGATTATAAAGTACCACGTTTGAGAGGAGTCAACTGGCTCATGACATAATTTATGACAAAATCAGAGCATTTAGTTACATCATTAACAGTAATTACATTCCCGGACTTTGTTTGCACGGTTACCATGGGAACTGTGGCGAAACATTTACAGCGCACGCGCAATAGAGAATATCAAATGCCGGACTTTATTATTCAAAGTTTAAATGGAACTACTCTATTATAAAAGAACTTCAAAGCTTCCCTATAAATCAATGTCAATAATTAATACAATAGTCTGCCGTTTAGTCTCAGTTAGTTATCCAACTTGCAAATAAAGTTTCCTGCCTGGAATTAGTTGATTTATTGCACTGTTAAATGATAAAGTTTGACTTCCAACCTAAAGAAATGTACCGACAACTTATATTCAAATTATAACATGATATAAAATTAATCGAAACATAAAATAGCCTACGTGCACTTGGTTGATTTTCATTAGGGGGATTTTACCGTGGAAGCACCATCTGTTTCAATGTCTACGGCCTGGGTGCAATCTCGACTAAGTCGCTCCCGGTCAACTCCCGGTGCAAACTCGACTAAGACCAAGGATACAAGGTCGGTGTTAAAACTCACAAAGCGAGTTTTCCTTTGCGAGGTGTTGGCTGAGGTGCCTAGCAAATTGGCAAGACCGTAGTCTTGGTGGAAGACATTATCTGTTTAATAACAATGGCTGCTTATCTGTAACTAAAAATGACTTTATAGAAATTTTATGACTAAATTTGGAATAAATTTTGAGTGGGAATGAGATGTGGCTGAGGTGCTAACTAATTTCAACTTTTATATATTTCGTACACGCGGGTAGCATATTCAACGCTTTCGTGAGTAGACCAATTTCACAAAAAGTTGGTTGAAACCCTAAAACAAATAAACTTAATTTTGTAAAATCGGTTAACTTACATCAGAGAATTATTTATCATTTAATAACAAAAATACAAAACTGTAAAAAATAACGTAATCGAGGTAATAGCTTGTAATGGAAGTTTAAACTTCTTCGATGTTTTCCTCCTTGTTATGGAAGGTTTATACCTGATATACTCTTAGATATTGGCTTAGTTTGTCCTGTTTCATTTTATTTTAAATCATCAGGGCAATGACAATATTCTGCTTGTTAATTTTAATTTTTAACATATTATATTAAACAAGGTGTCTTAAAAACCCACCAATTATGTTTTTTACTAATGGAAATACACAGATTGGCTTTGGGGATTGTTAACATGACGAAAAATTGAGTTTTTTTTATATATCGTTAATTTCAATCACTTCCTCAAAATAGGAGTATTTTGGGGGTAAGTCGAAAATTTTAAATGAGAACCCCTATTTAGCGACACCTCATTTTAAACACCTTGATAAAAGAAGAAGATTGACGCTAACTGGAGGTCTGTTGACTCTATCCAACATAATGGCCAATCAAAGTTATAACATTTCCACATTGAAATAATGTTATTTTTTACAAGGGTTTCATCCAGTAGGTCACTCAATCTAAGTTATAAAACATAGTAATTAGTATACAAACAGTAAAGCTAAGTCCTCTGGAATTTTACGAAGGTAAAATTAGTTTTTTTGTTTGTTTGTATGTAGAGGGTAATCTCCGGAATTTATGAACCGATTGAAAAAATAGTTTTGATAATAAAAAGCTTCACTATCTCTGAGTTAACATAGGCTATAATTCATTTTTAATAAAAGCATTTTGTATTTCAACATTTGTAAATTTAGTCGGAAAAAATCTAAACTCGTACTAGACTGATGAACCAACATATATTTCTTGAATGTATTTACATTCATTACAATAGCAACCATTGAATAAAATAACAGATAAAACTACTGTTTGCTCTAATATTTCCATTAACACCTAATTTCAAACTTTGAATCAATTATTTGTATTTCTAAATTTTATGTTAGGGTTTTATTAAAGTGCAGACCTCAGCCTTGAGCCTTGCTGGTTCTTTTAACCTTTATTATAACTGCTGTTTTAAAATAATTTGATTTGAACATTGAACATTATTTACCATCTTAGCTTTTGGGGATATTATTAATCCTTCACCTTTATTATAAAGAAAACATATAACATGATTATGTGCATAGAAGGTTCCAACTTGGTTGGCGTGTGGAGCAGGGTTTCCTCGAGTTTTTATTATAAAAACGAGACAAAACATATGAGACTATATGAATTATTCTTAACCTAATAATTTTATTAATCCGTTTGGTTTTATTTACTATGCTAGCTTTGAGGTTAGGACTAATAACGTTATAAAAAAAGCTTTAATAGCTTTTAAATCACTACGCGGTCTTCCTTAGTTACGTATGAATTTAATATTATAGTTTGAGTAGAAGTTGTCGATATATTTCTTTAGGTTGGAAGTCAGACTTTATCATTTAACAGTGTAATAAATCAACTAATCCCAGACTGCAAACTTTATTTACAAGTTCGATAACTAAATGAGATTAAACTGCAGACTATTGTATTAATTTATTGACATTGATTTACCTTGAAGCTTTGAAGTTCATTTGTAATAGAGTAGTTCCATTTAAACTTTGAATAATAAAGTCCAGCGTTTGGTATTCTCTATTGCACTTGCGCTGCACAAATTCCGCCACAGTTTCCATGGTTACCGTGCAAACAAAGTCTTGGACTGTAATTATTACCGTTAATGATGTAACAAATACCCACTGAACGCTCTGATGACGTAATAAATTACGACATCAGCCAGTAGATTCAGCACCGTCTGTGAATTTCTCCTTTCTAAGGGCGCCTAATTAAAAACTCGTATAATATAGTACAGTTTAATAATTCCGCGCATGCTCTAAAAATTTTCAGCGAAAGAGTTACTTTGAAAACCGTGAAAATGTTCTCGCAAATAAAGTACAATAGCCCTGTCATGGTGTTTGCTTCTTTTATCTAAACAGTTTGATATATTTTATAAACGAGTAGAAGGCTCCTCCCCCTCCGGCGTTTCGTGACGAAGCAAATGCAAACAGATTATTGTATACAATTATATTTTCAATGGAAGGACAGAGATTTTTTATTGTTATGTATTTTCAAGTTTAAAAATATGACCAAAATGTGACGGTAACATAGTATTTCAAACGGTAAAATAGGCATATTAAAAAATAAAGTTGGCACAATTTCATTGGTGAGGAATAGTTACCTGATTCTAAATTGTCCAATTTGGTTGTTATGGTAATAAATCTAAACGCTTTCAAGAAACGTGTACATGCCTAACCTAAAATTGTGCAAAGCTTATAATCAAAATCAGCTTTTTTATTTGTAATATTTTGATTCCAATCAGCAGTTTTATATGTTATAGGGGTTAGAGTGAACCGTCGTATTTTGACTATTTTCAACCATTAAAATCAATATTTTCCTTTGTAATGGTGGTACACTAATCAAAATCCATTCTTACTCTGTTCAGTTGGCAGTACGGGAAAGGCTATGCTAATGTATTTCTTATGGAGTTTAGGTTATACTAGCCGCACTGCTAACATCGGTCGCTCTATGAATTCACTGAATGTGTAGGTGATAACGAAACATTTTTTAAATGGTTCATTTCACAATGTACATAAAAATATTAAGTTGAATAAAGCAGAAGTTCTTTGACTTTTTTTAACTATACAATGTACATTAAAGCTTGCAGTATGATCTGTCGACATGCAGTCGAGTCGCTTCGACAGCCACATCGTCAGGATGGGTTTGGGTAGTAGCCCAGCAGCCGCCCATATGGCCTGTACTGCCAACTAAAGCCTGGATACAGAGTAATGCACTTCTAGGATAGTTGTATGAATCTAGCCTGAAAAATTTAACGATCTAGCTATCATAGTTTTGGCCAATGAATACAGAAACTATAAGAAGCGCAATGTATATGGAGAATAGTCAGCCGATTTTATTCGCGCCAAAACAAGCTTAACACGGCGGCCGCAACGAGGCACAGGCTCTCGGCGCCAGTGTCGCACACTCCCCTCCAACCCCTTGCCATCGCACCAGTGACCACAGAATAAAATAGACTGTTCCATCGCCTGTATACAGTATGAAAATATAATGAAGTGTACCTAAACTATCTTGGGAAGGTCTAGAAAGCCAAAACGGCTCGGAGATGATGCTAAAATTGTGATGCTCGTGTTTCAAATACACTGTTGTTTTGAACACTTGCAACACACCGATTTCTTTGAAATTTTACACACTGACAGAATATTAGTGTAGGATGATATTGTTATAAAAATTATTAATTATAAAAAATCTTTAAAGGTATACATAAATTTCCAAAGCTAAGATTTAATATGGAACTTTAAATTGTGACACGAAAAAGTTGTTCTGTGAGAATTTATTTTTTTTTTTTTGGTCAGAGACGAAGTGTAAGCGTAAAAGTTTGAGCCAATAAGTTAAATTTTATGAAACATATTTTTTCAAAAAATTAGCTTAAGTGGTTTGGTTTTTACAGCAGGTTAACGATTAAGTACGCGCCAGAATCTCGCTATATTCCCACGGCTCACGGCTACCGTCTCGTTATAGCGTCGATTTATTGTCTCGGGTTTTGAATTACTTACATAGCTTTAGTAATACATTTTAACTGCTTTTCCCCGTTAGTAAAAAGTTTGATTTTCATAAATCACTCGAAGATTAAAGGTAAAATGATTTAGAATGTTGTATGATACTAATATTTTTTTAAATCTAAACATTATTTACCATTCAATCACATGGCTTAGCACACTATATAAAATGACATTTAAGTGTATTTTCTTTACGTTATTATTCTGTATAGAAATCAACAAATAATACTGTAGCTCTTTATAGTATGACAAAGTAACACATAATTACGGAAAGAAAAATAATAATGACAACATAAATATGGCATAGCAAACATAAAATGACATTTAAGTGTATTAACTTTATTTTATTATTCTGTATAGAAATCGACAAATAAAACTATAGCTCTTTATATTATGTCAAAGAATAGAATTTATATGTGCCGGTAAAAAATTTATTGATGGAAAATTTTCAAATTTATTAGCTAAAGAAAAAAAAATGTTCAATAACAGAAGAAACAAGTTCAACTTTAGGCTTAGGCCTACGTAAAAAGTAGTAAACATTTTTTGAAATTTGTTTTCAAAATATACAAAGGTTTTATCATTTACTTCTTAATAGAAGTGTATACCTTATATCATAAAAAAATTTATTCTTTGATGAAAATATAGTTGGAATGTAATGGTGTATGCTACTTTACAGAAAATTGAAGTTATTATCCTTATTGGAATTAAATTTTATAAGAAATCAGATGAGCCATTTAAATTTTAGTTATTAAAGAAATTTACTCATATGTTGGTGTTTGATTTCTTACTACATAGTGTACCATAAATAATTGTGACAAAATACGTGGTGAAAGCAAATTTTATTTGTTTTATTTAAATACTAGCTGTTGTACCCGTGGCTTCGCACACGGTCCAAAGTTTCGCCGCATAGTAATTAATGTTTATTGTTTTAAGGGTTGTTATTACATTTTCACCCCGATGCGGCTTTGCACGGATAGACAAATCAAAGTTAAATGTATATTAGCAACAAAAACATATCAATAAATATAGTACACTATGTGTTTCTTATGGGGATTTTTAGTAACTTAGACACCAAATTTCATTCCAATCCGTTTGCTGTTTTTTTTTTTGTAACTCTGACCCCCCCCCCAAAAAAACCCTCAAAGATTTCTAATTTTTGCAAAACCTTTCTTAGGGAACACCTAGGGTCCTAGAGGAAGCTACATAACAAATTTTATTGCAACCCGTTCGGTAGTTTTTGAGAAATCGTGATGAGTGAGTCAGTCAGTCAGTGAGTGGTATTTGGGTTTTTTATATATGTAGTTTTGAACTGGTTAAGAATGCCTGTAAATACTTGTGCATTTAAAATACATACCGGTAGCTCAGATGATGGAGGATGTTCAATATTTTATGTTAGTGGATGTTTACCTCATCACACTGCTAAGCAAAGTTCGTATTTCCTATGCTATTAGCTGACCTTTTATTTTTTATATTTATAGTCTAAATTAGTAGAAATCATTTATTTTTTATTTTTTAACCTTTCTACGTAATAATTACTAATATTTTAAAGCGGACGCACATGTTCGTCCATAGCACATAGGCTTAAATTTGCTAGAAAACTATATAAGACGGAAGCAGTTTCATGCGACAGTTATGGGTGATGGATTTTAAGGTTATCCATGACTAAACCATATCCTTTGTTAAAACCTTTATTATTAAAAACTTTACATTAAAATATTTTAGGATTGCCCATGGATAAATCATACTCTATGATAAAACCTTTATTATTCAATTTTTACATTGAAATATTTTAAATACAATTGACTGTTTAACAAACAACAAAACCCAAGGATAGGATTACCCAAGTATAAATCGTAAACTATGATACAACCTTTATTATTATTTTTTTACATTTTAATAACCTAGAAATACTGAAATCGGCCTAGGCCAATGTTAAACGATTGTTGTTGAAGACAAAGAATGCATTTAGTTGTCAGAAATTAATAATTTAAAAAATACTATTTAAAAAGTAATAACTTTATGTAGGCATACTATGTTGAGGAGATGCATTCATTTTATATGTACCTTGTAAGAAATAAATGTACCAAATTTCATCTTTCCAGTCTTAATGGATGTATCTATATATTTTATAAAATTCCTGCTTTTTATTCACTCACTTCCTAAATTTAATACTTAACCGATTTTGATGATTCTTTTTTTATTTAAAAGATAATTTCAAGTTCTAAGTCACTGTGAAGCTAAATACTTGATTTACATTTTTATTTTGGACAAATTCTGAATTTTAAAATTGCATCAGTATGCTACAACTAAATTAATAGGAAATAATTGGTTCTAAACAGCTGATAACCTAATTGAGTTTCAAATAATTGCTTACTTTACTTAACTGTCAACAGATGATTTGATTGAGGTTATGTTATTGTTGATGTGTTTTAGGTCTGATTTGTTGCTGTGTATGTTGGTATGTAATTGAACTAGCCTATGCAGTTTTGTTTAGGCTTTTTATTTTTGTCATCCCTGATAATAAATCAAAATAATATTGTTAAGATATGTGGTAATTGAATTGAGAATTTGAATACTTTAAATAAATTTAAAAGGTGAAAAAAAACAAGTTGAATTTCGTTACTTTACATCAAAATTGGTCGAATTTCGACCACAGGTGATACTTGTAATAATAAATATTAATTGTTTTAGGGGTTGTTTCAACCCTTAAATCAAAATGATTTATAGCCTATGTCTCATTCCAGGTCATGATCTATATGTGTGCCAAATTTCATTCAAATCCATCCAGTACTTTTTGCGTGATTGTCAGTCAAACAAACAAAAAACAAACATACAAACTTTCACATTTATAATATTAGTACGATTCAGATAACTCATCAATAATGTAAATACTCTTCAACAGAATAAAAACCTTTTTTAAAGAGATAATTTATAACTTGTTTTTAAAATTATATTTTATTAATTACAAAAAACAATTTATTAAAGTTTTATTCCCATGTATGATGGTGTATTTTCAAAATTATTATTATAATATGTTGACAGTACTTTTACCAATATTCTGATAATTTTCATTTGCATTTTGAAAATAATGTTGTGATTAATGTTTTATGGGTAGTTATACATTAATTTATTAGCCGGAAAAATTCAAATTATATTATATATACTTAAAATATTATAGCTACAAACAAATGGAAACTCGTTGCCTTGGACAAGGAAGAGAGAAATTGTGTATTTCCCTGGTAGCAGTTGGGCCAACGCATTCATTCTCTCTGAGTGAAATTCTCTGTCTCTCTCTAGCACAGGCACGGCGGCGACAGTGGCGCTTCCGCTACCTAGTGAACGCCGTGGCAACCTCGTCAAATTCAAATAAAACTGGGCTGAATTTTTTAACATGGGGATTGCGCTTCTTATAGTTTCTGTATTTATTGTTTTGGCTACGTTAATTATGAATCAGTCAGTCAGGACATGTTATTTTATATATTGTACAGATTACTTACGAGAATAATCATATAAAGAATTGATACTTGACAGCTGTTTCGGCTAAGTGTAACATTGTTAAACAAACACATTCAGACAACATATTAAAACTTAAATTAAGAAAAACACGCTTAATATATTACTTCTTAACGTGATTTTTGGCGATAAGCGATATCTCCCTTAATTCTTCATAAAAATTCGTTATTCAAACACAATTTTAAATATTATGTTCCACGCTATTGAAGAAAAGTAGACAGACAGCTTCAAATTCATGTTTTCATTACAAAATTTGAATAAAACAACTTTTATATTATACTTCATATATTTGGTAATAAAATGCGACATCTATTAACAATTTGTTTAACTAACATGACAGCTGTTAGATAGTT
>JAGFPH010000276.1:714090-724914 GCA_018207615.1 Philaenus spumarius | reverse complement strand
CTTAACTAATCGAGCAGGATCTTTTAAAAACATTGTTACCTGTTTATGTTTACTAACAAACGATAACCATTTCAAACATAATGATGATTTAAAGCTATCAACATGCAATTTGGTGCAGGCATCGAACTTGACAGTAAAATTACTTTCCGCAGTTTATTTTATTTGCGATGCGTTTTGTAGCTTCTACTACATCTTCAGAGTTCCTTTCTGAGTTTTTCAATGCAATATTAATAAAAACCAACCTTATAGAACTCTGCACCTAGATAGAGAATAAAACGTTGAAAATATATATTCGGCATATACTTACCCAGTTCTTAATTTCTATTCTTCATAACTCTAAAAGTGCTCCCAATACACAAACTGCACGATTTCTGTAGTATCAGGATGTAAACAACAAATAGGCCTTATTCAGAAACTGACCACAATCGAATCTGAGCTCAGTTCAAACTCAATATTACCTAATGTCATTAAATGTTATGAAAATTAAATCAGCTGAGAATTCCTTAGAGAGAACTGAATTGAAAGTGAGAAAACTGTAATCCAACTGGGCTGGAGGTTGTTCAAATTTATCTCATTTCTCACTCATCTCTGCCCACACTTTGATATATTAGGTTATATTAATTTCCTTAATCCATTTCATATGTTAATTTTCATTTATTGCATAATGTTTATCAAGTGGTTTATCAATTCACTGTTCATTTAAAATAAGTAGACTTTTCTGTACGATATTAGCTGTTGGATCAATGGTACGATGTTTATTATAATAATTTGTTTACACTATTTAGGGATGCGTAGAGCACGGACAATTTGGTAAGGAATCGGTGGTATTAATACCTTACGAGTGCCTTATACAAAATCATGAGAGGAACTGTACTGCTCAGATACA
The DNA here is from genome assembly GCA_018207615.1 of Philaenus spumarius. NCBI lineage: Eukaryota > Metazoa > Arthropoda > Insecta > Hemiptera > Aphrophoridae > Philaenus > Philaenus spumarius. Next base: position 724,028 of record JAGFPH010000276.1, on the reverse strand, counting down.
GTATCGGAATGTGCTACTGTGTATCATAAAACAGAAATTGTTTCATAAATAGTGTGTTTCTTCTAAATGCGCTTATATAATTTGGGAGTGGGTACATGGGACAAAATAAAGCAGAAAGTGTCCAGAAACGCTTCTTTTACCAGCTACCCGCCATTTTATTTTTGTCTCATTAGTTTGATGATATATTTAAACAACTAAGCCTACCGCTGTCAGCAATTCTCAGTATTGAATGCCGTTTTACTATTACCCTTTGTTCGATGGTTTTGACAGCTGTAGCATTTGATAAGAAATCAAATGAAGTACAAAAATTTACTTTAACCTTTTTTAAATAAAACATACAGTTTTTTAACCATTCCCATCGAGAGATGTAAATTATTTAGTAAAAAAACAAAAAGACAGATTTATGATAAAAGAAGGCATATTTATGTTTATATAGGAACATTTTTCTTTATTTTGATCCCGGTGAATTACGTATCTTCACTGATTATAGAAACTTACTATACACTTACAAGACGCCTGTGGCACAATGGCTGCTTAATATTGGTAGAAATGAGTCTGAAGAACTTCTCATATCTATTTATAGATGATTTGATTGTAATATTATGTGCATGTATGTATCTGTTAGCCGTTACTTTTTTCCATTATACCACAGCGTCAGGAACTGTATACGATACATGTTTGTGAGAGTTTTGTATAGTTGATCTAATTTAATGAAAGAAAATGAAATAAGATTATACAAATAATTTAAAAGTTTACAGTCTTGTAGTAGGAACATAAATACTAGTGTTTTCTAAACAAAAATTTTGAAATTGATATATATTTTTGTATACATCTAGTTATAACTAAATTATAAAACTTTTGAATATTTTGAAAAAAATTACAAAAAATTTTTCTTCACTATTATATTTATAAAACTTTATTTGTAGGATTTTTTGTGAAATTCGTCAGACGTTTAGACAATTTCTTTCATTCAGTAATATCTGATTCTAAAATATAAGGTTACTTAAATTTTTTAAGTTTACAATTCAATTCTGTGATTCTTATTCTTTACAATTTGTTATAAACAATTTAATTTTGAGTAAAGCATATTATTATATTCCTAGTAATTTTTTAAAAATAGGCCTAATTTTATTAGCGATCTTGTAGTAGCGATATAAAAACTGGTGTTTTTTTAATTTGTTTTAAAATTGATATATATTTTTATATAATTATATTTATAGAACTAAATAACAAAACTTTGCACATTTTGAAAAAATTACAAAAAGTGTTTACTACTTTTTATGTAGGCTTAAAGTTGGATTTTTTCGTTACAGAATATTTTTTGCTTCCTGAGTTAATATTTTTAAATTGTTTAAATCAATCAATTTGTTAGTTGCATATATTAATTCTTTGGACCTTTTTCTATAAAAAAGCTATTGAACACTTTTAGATTGGAATATAATTACTACATTTGGTAAATTTTTGAAAAAATGCTTGCAAAATGGCAAAAAATCCGGGCGAATTAACATCTGTTTCTAGGGTTAACATATGTGATATGATTGCTGCTTTTTAAATCACAACAAATTAAACAAATAAAATTGAAGACTTTAAAACAAAATCACACACATAATTGAAATAATGCTTTATTATTTGAAATTTTTTAACTTGTAACATATGGAAAATAATTTTACTATTTCTTTGCTTTTTCTGGCGCTTCACCAGCAGTAACCAGTCAGACTGCACCTGGATCTCTTGGCCACCCTGGCGCAACATTTTGTACTATGAGAGACCTTTCAGTTTTTAGCAGATGTCCCCGAGAAACAATAAGTAAAAGTAAATTGTATGGGATCAACCAATCCATTACCTTCACACAGGCATAGTAGGCTAACAAGTAGGGATGACTTCATCACACAAACGTATAAAAAGAAAACAAAACCAAGAATAAATCTTGTTTATGTTTAAAAAGAGTTGTTAAGAAAGGGTATGTGTTTTGTTATTGGTTGTTTTTTGTTTACTACAGAAAACTATATAGAAAAGTAAACAAAGTATAAGGAGAAGGTATTATATATATATATACACTCAGAGTAAATACATCAATATATATTAAATATCATTTCATAACTTGACATAACATATTTAAAAGTCAAGTTAATAAATAGAAAAAATAGCATTAATAAAAATAAAATAGAAAAATATAAACAATCGGTGGCTTGATGAAGAGAGAACATGACATGTAGACAATGTTGAGTTGAGGAAAAACTGGGAATAGATTTATAGAAATAGAAGAATTTTGTTCATGACACGTAAGGATATCCTGAAACAGAAAACAATAACTTTAGTGCTTTATAATAATGTAGAGAAAGCAAGGATTCAGTTAATAATGGGTTCAACTAATTTATTGAGCCATGCCAACCTAGGTTTGGCTAGGTATTTTCATGGCCGCTTACAGAGTTAAGTACAAAAAATACACCACACAGGTCTAGAGAAAATAGGTGAAATTCCTACTGTTGCCCAGTCAAATTAGACAAATTGCCTATTATACATGGGCGCCCATACTTATTAGATCCCTGGGAAAGGAAATTATGTACATTATTAATTATAGTCAGGTATTTTTCTTTAAAAAGATTAGCACTAAAATATGATTTAAATGTTATGTACCGTTTGATTTTACATATACTTATTTTTTACGAGAGTTCAAGCATGAGCTGCTGGGTCACTACTTGGTGCGGCCTGTAGGAGTGTTACAGATCTTTGTGTATTCAGTGATGGTGTAAAGGTACATACTCAATGCTATGTGGGTTAATATTTCACCTGAACAGCCAAATTGTTTTCTTGGGAGGTCAAAAATATCCTTAGACTCCTTTTGCCGAAAGAGGGGAGGGTACTCCTTAACACGTTCACTGGTACAGGTAGTCCTTGTTATACGTGGTAGGCCGGCAAAGTGCCGTGTAAAACGAAACCGCTTATAACGGGGACTATTTATAGACTGGCGCGATAGCCGAAAATAGAACGTAATACAGCTTAGTAATTGATATTGATCAAGTAGACTTACAATGAAATAGATTTTAGTAATTAAAACAAACGATTCTTATAGATGACTCTGGAAGACCCATTACATGCTGAATATCTACAACACGTTCACCTTTATCAAAACGTTTGAAAACTTTCAGTTTAATCTCCAATGAAAGAGAATTTCTCACACGTTTTTTAATACTCGCACTTGAATATTATAAATAAAATACTAATAAATAAATAAATAATATGTAACACCACTCAATGAAATGCTAACAGGAAATACGCTTGCTACACGATTTACACAGCAAACGCTACTGACAGCGAAAGATAGCTTGATACTGTAAGTAACGTAACTTGATGTTACTAAGTTCTAAAAATAGACAAACACAGACAATGTCAGAGAAAGTAGGGGTGAGGAGGGGTACTGTTATGAGAGCACTGACCTTGAGGGGAGAATGAGATGACAAATTGCGCGTCAATAACTTATAAAATTATCAATTGAAGCCTACACTCAAAAACAACTCAGCTCAACCGTGTAAAAGCGAAATCGTGTAAATTGGGACCGCTTATAACGGGGACTACCTGTACGCAAATTTCGTACTTCCTATGCTAGGAACTGACCTTTTATTTTTTATATTTATAGTCTAAATGAGTAGAAATTACTTCATTTTTTAACCTTCCTGCGTAATAATCACTAGTATTTTAAAGCGGACGCACATAGGTTAAAATTGGCGTGCGAAGTATGCAATGCTTTGTGTATTGAAAATTCTCCCAGTACGGGGTTGGCGTGCGAAGCATGCAATGCACTGTGCATCGGCCGCTTCTCATAGTGTTCAGTCTCAAGCTCACATGTACGTCATTAGCATTGAACGAGTTAAGCCCTATACCCTGGTCTAGCCCCCCCCCCCTAGAAAATATCATATGGGCACCATTATATAAAAATACATTCAGAGATTTATAGTTTTAAAGAGTAAGTTTTTGACTTTAAAATACAAACCAATGATCTACAAAAATACATTTTTATAATTATTATAACAGATAAAATAGCCTAGCTCGGATAACCAGCTTAGCAACACAATTTTAGGATAGGCCTAGCTTATTTTATTTTACCTGGCAGTACAGCATCATACACACAAGATTTGTTTGTTACACTCATCCATGGCACAGTACCTTCCGAATGATAGAAGTTTCACTCCTTTCACTTTATAGTAAATACTAAAAAAAGGTATTTCAATTTTCGATGTTCAAGTATTAATAAAATGATTTTTTGCTATACACAAATAAAAACAGTGAAAGTTTGGAAGTATTTATCAAAATTGACTTTTCTCCATTTTCTTTCAACTTTAGAAAAAATAGTCATAAAGCCAAACATGTTCAACAAGAAATTTTCTATTGATGAAGTGTTGTAATTTTAAACCATTTTTTTCATTTCACAAATATTATTTTTAATTTTAAGATGTTTTATGCACATTGATTATAAAGGCTTTTTTGCTCTGATTAAGAATTGTGAACTTTTTGTTAAATTTGATTGGGACTATTAGGTTAAGGGTCGGCTCTAGTAAAACAGAAAGCAACCTGCGACTCCAGCGTAGCGGCGGTAGGTTACGTGGACATTGCTCATCCTAAATCCATTTAAAACCCGCAATTGTTGAAATAGCGTTTTTTTTATAAAATACCAAACTCTTGGGGACAAAATTCTTCATCCGAATGGCTTGGTAATTTTTCGCTATAATTAATAGTTACAACGTAAAAAAATATTAAAAATCACCCTAAAGCGGCGGTAGGTTACACGGACATTGCTCAGCCTAAATCCATTTAAAAGCCGCAATTGTTCAAATAGCGTTTTAAAAAAAATACCAAACTCTTGGGGACGAAATTCTTCATGCGAATGGCTTGGTAGTTTTTTGCTATAATTAATAGTGACAACATAAAAAAATATTAAAAGTCAATGTTTTAAATTGTTAATAAATATTAAACAAAATGTTTTCCTTAGTTTTGAAAAAGCCATTTGCATGCATATTGGCCATAGCTTTAAAATGACATATCGTTCATAATTATCCGATCAGAAATAAAGGAAAAATTTGGATTTTAATTTAACATTGGTCTTATGGAGTGTCAGCCAACATGGCCGACAGCTAGAGCTGACCCTTAAGAAGGGGGAGGCAAGATCTAGGCTTTGCGAAGGGTTGAACAAGCGGTGATTTACTTAAATCTAATTGTTTTAAACAAAACTGGAGTTCTAATTAACTACCTTTTTATCCTTTCAATTAACATGTAGAATATTAAAAACCTACTTTGGATAAAATTCTGAAATGTTATGAGTTTTTAATTATTAGAAAAACTAGAATCTTCACAGTCCAGCTGTCAACTTCTATTAGCTGTACTTCGTTTATTTTTTTTAGTTACTTTTATGCTTACTACTTTTGACAAATCTTACCTTTTCCTACACAATTTGTCAGGGTATACATCATTATTACCACAGTATCTGCCAAAATAAACAAAACAGAAATTAAAACAGCTGTGGTTGGTTTTTAGAACAGCTGATTACATTGTTGATTGTTGCCAGGCCACATTTCTTATTGTTATTATTTTCTTGCTTGAGGTTAGTTAACACTGTGTAATGGTTCTCACTACTCCAGAGAAAGTTTATATCAAAAAGAATTATTTTCGGAACAGGTCGTTCCGGTGGTTCTAGTTAGATGCAAACTGCTGTGGGGAGTTTCAACAACGATTTCTCAAATAGCCGCCAAGTAATGCCGTAATGATAAGAGTTGTTGGCAAGTTGCATCGTACGGGTAGTGTTTCGACTCAGCGTAAAGGGTGTGTAGGCCGTCCAAAAATGGTTACAACCAATGAAAACCACGGTCCTACTTCAGCAAGCCCACAGTTTTCTTCGAAAAGAAGTCTTCAATGGATATTTTTGCAAGAAATCTGAAGAGGTTTTATCATGCTACAAATCTGGCTTTTGGTTCCCAGAGGTTCCAGCAAGATGGCGCCACCAGTCATATCGGCTGTAGCCACTCTCACTTTACTTCAAAGAAAGTTTGGCAACCGTATGATTTCCAGAGGAACAAATTTTGTATACCCAACCCCCGACCTTTCACCATCTGCTGCATATGTGTGGGGAAGGATGAAGGAGAGAATCATCTGAAATGTGCCGCAGATTTGCAGTGCTTCGTGAAGAAATGCACCACTCCTTTTTAACAAAACGCTACGAGAGTTGCCTAAAATTTAATGGAGGACATGAGTTTGTTCGGAAACTAAAGCTTTCAGCTTCCTTCTATTTTCTATATTTGTCTAAATATAAAACATTTAAAACTAAAGTAAGTCCTTTATAATCCGCCACGCTCGGGGATTTGTCAATACAGGATCATCAAATATGCCAGATTATTGAGGTATTTTTTTAAACCTAATTTAATCAGGAAAAATAAATTGAAGTATGTATATACTTAAAAAAATAAAAAAAATGCATTTATTATTTACATGGATAGTAAAGTATTATTGAATTTATTTACAGAAGAAAATATGGAATTCTTAATGACAAATTAAGATTGTACGTACTACATACATTTTAGCAGAGTTCAATTTAAGTCACTGTCTAAAGACTTAGTATAGATATAGACAAAATTAGTGGGGCAGTAGTTCCGATTTCTCCCGATCACTTCTGACTTTAATTCCTGCTGTCAAGCGTTAAATTTAGTAAATAAGGAAATAGGATTTATAAAATATTAATTTGTTACTTGCCTTACCAACCACATATAGTTGTTTTAATTAGTTTACAGCTGTTTCACTTTATTCTTCAGGCATCATCAGAACTCAAACACTCAAAAACACTTCTCGTAATCACCCGATTTACAACATTAAATATGAAACAAATTTTTTAACACGACACTTAATATTTTGTTTTTAATGTCACAGTGTGTGACTGTCAACTGCTGTGCCATTTCTCAAACTCAACCAAAATAAAACAGGATTTAGTAGTTTTATGATTTCTGATGTGTGTCAGACAATCAGGTTCCAGATTAACAATTGCAGTAATGTTTATTTTGTGCTTACTTAAACAAATTAATATTTTTTAGTTTGATAAAATATTTAAACCAGTTTCTTAATTGAATACAATTTATTTAGTTGTTCAATAGGTTGGCTTGTCTCCTAACTTCCTCATTCGATCAAATAAAATCCAAATATTGCAAGAGAAATGCTTCTACTGAAAACATAAATAAGAGATCCTCACCTGACAAAAAAGGCATTAATTCACAGCGGCTACCATTGTTACTTGCTTAAATTCCTTCTCCAGCTCAGCCAACTGCCTCCTCAATCGAGCAGCCTTCATTCTCAGTTCATTATCTTTTTCCTTGATCACAGTTAATTTTTCCCACGCTACCTTTTGTTCTGATTGATCGACCACCCATCGTAAGTACACCTCTTGCCATAATATCTAAAACAAATAAATTCAAGAAATATGAACTATGAAACATAATCAGAAGGTTGAAGAATGTTTGTTGATGCAAAAAGTTTTACTGTACAAATGTATTTAAAACAAAAAATTTTTACTGCAAAAACAGAGGAAAGTTGTGTGTGTAAGTATTGTAAATATGACAAGAAATATTTGTTGGGACATTTATAAGAGTTTGTGGTTCAGTATATCTTAAAGAAAATTTGTTTTTATTCTTTGGACAAAGTTAGATCTAGAAACTTTAATTTGTTGTTCGTTCGGTATCCAATGTGAACTTAAGGTTAGGATGTATGTTCTTTAAACAATTTTTCAGTAACGCCAGTTGCATATTATACAATTTGATCCAAAAGTCGCGCACATCAAATCAAAAAGGTAATGAAGTATATGTACAAATATGTTTTATAAGCCTTGGTTTATCGTATACACTTGGCACTTGTTTTTTACCATGTTTGAGTCTACTCTATGCAGCACGAATACATTAATGTTGTTAATCTCTGTTGTTACGTTTATCTTCAGTTCATTCAATGTGTGCAGCCTGTTCTTGTAAACCCCATCGGAAAAAAAATCTGGAGACATCAAACCGGGAGAACGTAAGTGCCATAATCCATTAAGAAATCGATCTTAGTTTTCAAGGAACGAAATAAGCTGTGTAATAATGGTTTGGTACACAGCACTGTTAACTGTAGTTTCATAGAAAAAAGGCCAACTATTCGGCGACGTGATACGGCATACCTCACTCCAATTTTCACGGAGTTTTCATATAAGTTATGATAATTTTGGGTTGACCAAATTCTTGTATTTTAACTATTCACATATCCAGTAAGGTCAAACCACTCCTTGTCAGTGAAGAAAACACGGTCACACGCAATTTCATGGTTGTCAACGAATGATTAAAAGTACTCTAGGCAATTTTCTTTATCCGGCTCTTTCAATTCCTGAGCATAACAAACAAACTGAATCAGTCAAAATGGCCGGTCTCCCGGATCTTTTATTTTCTGGTGCTGATCTGTTTTCACGGAAACAGGAAATTAATCTCCTAGGTAATGAAAATACTAGGTACAGAAATATTTCTTTTGATGTGTGCGACTTTTCGATCGCTCTGTATAATGTTAATAGTAAAGTTTATTTAATTCAGATAACGACCAAGAGTGGTACTCAATATACTACATTAATATTTCAATCCGTGAGTACTAACTTAATGATACAAAAAATTAATTAGGTTTTGGTTTAGTAACATATTTTAAAATAATACAATTATCTCTACTTAAACCTTTACATAATAAACATTAACATATACTTTATTAGTGGTATATAATTTCAACTATATTTGAACCAAAACTTTGCAGTTATTCTGGTGTTTGAAACCATTAGTCATTCCTCCCCAGTAGAAGAATAAAAAATACAAATTATTTACAAACTTTTACAATGTTTGGCAAATTGCAACATTAAAAAAACTGCGTGAGTAAAATATTATAACCGTTGAGATTTTGCAAATATCTTGATAAGTGCACTCTTATTTTTTTTTAAACGTCTTGTTTAAAAGGAAGATTTGTTTTATTTCCTTAATACAACAAGCTTCCATAGTTAGTACACTTATAAACTTGTTTTCATCCATAACACACTTACAAATTAACTTTTGAACTCACCAAACTTACAGGAGCTACCGAAGGCCAGATAACACTGTTGTTTGGTTCATACAAAGGGTTTAAATATGCTTGCAACACTTCAGGCCTATTAACGTAAGACCACAAGCTGGCAGTTCTTTTTGCCAAATTTAGTTTCACTCTTTCAGCTTCACAGTTACCTAGAAATGTCCCTGCAATAGAAAATGTTTATTAATGGTAGAACACATGTGATTGGTGGTTTTTCAAGTTAGGCGATCATAAAAACTTCAGTGATTTCATTCAAAGGCTGAGAAATACAAATATTGTTTTTAAAATATGTGATAACTGCAGTAATACTAATAATGCAAAGGGAAGAACAGGTAGTAGTGAGAAAAAGGTCAGTAAATTATTAATAAACCAAGCTAAATATAGGCCCTTCAAATTAGTCAAAAATCATTGTTTTATAGAAAATCTTTTCACAGCAATGAGACCAGTAAAAAGTGAAGTATTTGGGTTGTCTAAATCAGGCCTGCAGAATATGTCTGAATGCTCGAACAAGGTTCAGGGGAAATTGGGACTGAGCTGGGGAAATTTTGGCCGGGGAAAAATCCACAAAAAATAAGGAAAATACAATTATTTTGGGGGAAAATAGATAAGAAATGAAAAGGTCGGCCTAATCGGTTTGTACGATACATATTCATACAAACACACACAAAGTGTGTGGTCTGTTCTCTGCTCTAAGTCGGACAGGGTTCCTATTTAATTTTCACCGCACAAAATATCGTACAGTCTAGCCATCGATAAGATATAAATCTTCACCGCACAATATATCGTACAGTCTAGCCGTCGATACGATATAAATCTTCACCGCACAATATATCGTA
>JAGFPH010000276.1:630019-690742 GCA_018207615.1 Philaenus spumarius | reverse complement strand
GACACCTATTACAGAGACCATCTATAAAAGTAGACCACATATATAAACATATGTAAAGAGGTGTACAAAATAAATAGCAGTGTTTGCCCAAAATTCTACATAGGGGAGACAGGTAGGTCATTCCAGGAACATAAACACAAAAATGCATTTAAACAAAGCTCAACCTTCGCTGAACACCGAGTCGAGTCAGGACACCTATACTCTTTCATCAAAAAAATATGGAAATAATAAAAATATGCAACAAAAGCACGGACATGGATGTATTAAAAGAGTTTCACATATACAAAAACTTTGAAAACAGCACATCTGAAATCTTGAATGACAAGTTCAAATCTTATTTTTCGTATAACAAAATAATAAACATAGACAGTAAATCCAAACATAAACTTTAATTCCCTCCCCCACCTTTACTCCACCCAAACACATCCAACCAGTTCAAGCTTGGATACATACAAGAGAGGATGCATCCACAGTTTATATCTTCTGACAAGCCTTTGAACCATAATACATCATGTGAATTTCGTGTTAGTTGTTTTGTTCAATATGACTGTGTAACATGAAAAATGTGTTACGTGTGACTTGAGAATGACTCAGTGAAGTTGAAACTGTAGTCGTCAATCTACAAGACGCCATAGATCAAAAAAAAAAAAAAAAAAAAAAAAAAAAAGGTGAAAATATATAGATAAAATAAAACCTGAACACAAAATCTCACAATAAATACGTATACTAACCTTCAACGCTTTTCAACGACAATGTTGCCATTCTCATTAAGCACGGGTTAAATCATTAGTTATAGTTTGGTTACTGTATGCTATAGCCCGTGAATCACTGAGGGCACCCTCTGTAGGTTTATTCGATCAAATTTCAGCTTTCTTTAAATTTTATGAATTTTTATTTTTAGTTCATGTTTGATTATATTTAACCACAATGACTTTATTTCTACACTAGTTTAGCTTATATTATTTTTGTCTCTTTCCAATTGAACTTATAATAATTGTTTGAAAAATATGTTGAGCTACTTTCAATTTGCCTACATGGTCTAAACAGTGTTTTTTTTGTGTTCATTTAATCTGATATTTAGAGAGCATTTTGTCTCGTAAAAATATGTACGATCCGTCATTAGAGATTATTAACTTTGATTATGTCTAAGGAATGTACTTACTCAAATAACTTTTTGTCAGACACGAAGCAAGTGTTGTAAGTAATAAATCAAGATTGTCTTCAACTAATCAGAAAGACCACTGGAGTGTTCATCACATAGACTGGACAACAAAATTAGAAAAATATTAACCTTTGCTGTTTGAGCTACAGTTTGAGTCCTAGTGTCTATGATGTAGCCTCGCTTGCCAGGTCCTAGAACTGAATTAATTAGCCTCTCATCCTCTTTGCATCTTCGAGAGTTAGGTCCAGTCATAGGTTGGCTACTCCGCATTAGCACACACTGCAATCAAACGTATTAAATTATGTTAGTGCATTTTTATATCCATCTGTCCCTTATTACCTGGAGTCTTTCTGCAATTTACTTTATATTGTACCTTAAGTCATAATACAGTTATTTATTTGATAACCTACCAAATTGTAATTTTTAAAATTGCAATTGTAGTAAAACATATTTTAACTGAAAGAAAGGGGGAAAGGATGTTTCGGTTAAAAAACCAAATTTTCTGACAGTAATTAAGATGTATTTTTTTAAAGTTTAAGTTAAAATAACTTAAGGCAACATCCAATATTATAAAAAGGTTTTAATAAAAATCCAACTATTTATATAAAAAGTAATTTTAAACATGAGTTTTATGATTCAAACACTAAATGGTGCTGCCACAGTTTGCAAATACAGTAGTTGCCATTTACTGTAATCACCAATAATGTTATGAATTGAATAATAACAAGTGATTACTACACAGTAAAAATGTTAAATGTTATTAGATTACAAATAAATAAATCTATTCTTAACTTGTTATTGTACCTTACCCCGCCTTCATGACGATAACTCAGCACGGGAAATCTACCACCTTCTCTAAATTTGGCAGAAGCTAAAATAGTCTCATCATCAATCGACTTTGGAACTAATAGGGCACTTGGGTAAGTTGGGCAAACCTGTTAACAGTCAAGCAAATATTATCAATTAACATTACATTTTATGATGAATATCAATTAATTATACTATTTTCTACAGATATACCAACACAGTAAATTCTTAGGCAATGAGTCTATTTTTAAAATTTGTAGAAACTTAATTTTTTTACCCTGGTACATAAAAAATAAACTCAACTAGAAGTGTATTTTTTACTACTTGCGTTATTATCATTTACAAATATACAGAATATATTTCATTCAAGTAATGAATACCATTATTATATATTTTCTTTTTCAGAAATGTACAGAGTCCATTCCTATGTAGAGAAAATATTTTTGAAAATTTTTCTCAGTTTTGTTTTGAGTTCCAAATAGGAAAATTATTTTTTGTAATAAAAGTTCCAAAAGTTTGGAACATACAAAAAACATTTTGTTGATAAATCCAAAATATAGAGCTGTAGCAAAAAAGATCTTTACATGAAAATATAAAAAAAGTTTTTACTTTTAAAAACAAAACTGTTTTGAGGAACACTGTAAAAGTGAGCAATCTACACATTAAAAAATTTACAGTATAGAAAATTTAAAATACAAAATTAGTTTTTGTAAACTTTATAATACTTTAGAGGACAAAAATTTCCTACAGTTTACTAATTAATTCACAATAATTACAATACATTTTAAATAATAAAACACAATTCCAAAAGAAAATAAACACAACATACTAAATTAACAAACATAGTAACTGGACAATCAACTACACTGTGATGCATTGTCATAGATTCGAAACTTTGTATATTTTTTGTGCGATTGTTATAAGTCATAGAGTAATGAACTATATATACCAAATTATTCATGAGAATGTCACAAGAAAGCTATTATACAATCCAACCCATTAAACATAACTTTCATTGTACAAAACAATGCTTGAAGTAAACAACAGCTGTAGCCAGTTGAAGGAAGTAAGTAAAGAACAACAGATGCGGCTGTCATGCACCAGATTATAAATTGAAGAATTTATAATTTTGTTCTTTTACAACTTTATAAAAATATTTTCTCACCTGGAACTCATTATTGATATAAGTAATTCTCCATTCTTCCCCTTTGACTAGCTTACTGAATTCAGTTTCAGGTCTAAACGCAGTCCATCCATCTTCCAATATAGGATAGTTTGGTCGATAGAAGAACGGGTAGAGCTGAGTTTGATCTTCTGCACAGTTATCATACGATAAACAGAAAGCTTAGCAGATAAAAGCACACTTATGGATTTAAAACTCATATTTATATGATAAGTATAATTTAACTACATGAGTTCTAAATTAAAACGACGATAGGCCAACTTATATAACTTTACATTCTGAGACTAAATCTAATACAATGACACATATTTATTTTTATTTATTTATTTCAAAGTATACAAGGCCGTAGGTAGAAACGAAACAAAAATTTGAATTCTTGTTTTAAATGTTTTTGTGCTATGTCTAATATCCCACCTTTGCAGTCCACACAGCAAGAAAACAAATAAGATTGGACATTTGGTTTTACCAAAACCCCACTATATCACACAGGCCGCGATTTCAAGTAGCTAGCTCTGGGCAGATAATCTTTAACTGCCACCATCCTTTTTCAGCCCCCCCAAATATTATAAAATTTTACAAATAAAAGCTTATTTTTTTAACATATTTTAACATCAATTATACAACTAAATACTACGGTTTATTAAAGGCACAGGCTGTTTGTCTTTTTCTTATTTAATAAACATAACTTATGTTGAAGTTTGACACAGCTGTTATAACTACCGTTAATAAAACATTAGTTATAGTATACTCTATATTGTTGTTTTAAACCTATTAAGTTTTGGTTTTAGGCCAAATATATTAAGACACACTGAAACAGTTTGTGTAAACTAACATTCCCCTAGACTCTGTCCATGGTAGTACGCGACCTACAACAGGTTATGTGCTTCTCTTATGGCAAGCGCGGGGATATTACTGCGTACTTATTTCTGTTGTGCTTTAAATTGTAGGATTTGACATGTGTTTTTGAAAATCAAATCATTACTGTACAATAAAAAAACCTACTTTTCCCATCCCTAAGATTTTTTGTCTTATTTTTTTCTCACCTAAAAAACTGATGCTGTGTGCCCGTTTATAAATCAGGGCCTGATTTTCACACCTTAAGAATCTTATAAGATTTTTTTTTTAATCCCAGTGCCCCAAAAGGAATATTTTTTGGGATGATGATGATTTTTCTTTTTTCCTGGGACTTTAAATTGTAAACAAAGGTTGAGTTAGGCTACATTATTATAGTTCCGCTGGACCTTAGCATTATAGCTGAAGCCAGCGACCACAGAATTAAATAGACTGGTCATGCCATAAGCCTATACATTGTGGGAATTGAAGCTAGGTCGGCCATCTTGTGTGAGGATAGAAACGTCGGCCTAGAGAGGAGCGAAATTTTCAGTGCGCCCTATTCATTTACACCGTGGTTTCAATAGCTGAAAATTCTCCCAAATTTTTGAAATTTGACAAACTTACAGTTTAATAGTGTGGGACGCTAATGGTGTGTTCACAAATTGATAATAAAAATGGTTTGGCACTTTAAAAATCGAATAAAGTCTTAACTTTTATATACTATTAATTCGTGACATCAAAAAGTTGCATTGCGAGAAAAGTTTTGTTTTTAATGCAGGTGTGTCATGTAAACGAGAGAAATGTAATTTCCGAAAAGTATTTTTTGAAAAAATTAGCTATTGTAGTTTCTCTCATACAACAGTTAGAACAAGAGTTTCGTTTTGCGGGTAATATGGCAACATGTACGGGCGGTCGGCCGGCGGTTCGCGACTTGCATCCGCCATATTGTGTGAGTACAATAATCCCTCGCTATTTGCGGGGGATAGGTTCCGACAAATTGCCGCGAATAACAAAACCGCGAATAGTGAAAACTAAATCTTTATAGGAAAAGGGGGGTTATGTTCTTGACATATAGAAAATTTTAAAACAATATGTACTAATACCTATAATTAATTTATTTACATAAGATATAGGCAGTCGTTGTTATACGCTGTCCGGCTTTACGCGGTAAAAAAAGTCCTTGAAAGGTTTAGTATTTGAGCTGAGTTGTTTGGAGTGTACAACAGTTGATAAGTTATTGGAGTGTTGTTTGTCATCTCACTCTCTCCTCAAGGTCAGTGCTCTCATAATGGTACCTTTACCCATTCCTACTTGCTCATTCATTGTCTGGGTTTGTCTATTTTTAGAACTTAGTCATGTCAATTTTTGTCAAGGCATCAAACTATCGTTCGCCGTCAGTAGCGAAAATATTGGTTACGACTGTTACGAGTGATAAAACGTAGTAAAAACTTAATTTCTTTCAAAATATTTTACTGTAATTTTAGTTAAATCTTTAAAATTAATTTGACTTGCTGCACACTAAATTGATCCATTGTTGTATTTGTAGCCATATCCGATTGCTATTATATATAATATTATTATTTATAATTTATACTTGCCTTAGCAATCCTGTTATAAGTCTCATAAAAGGATTGCTAGGGCAAGTATAAATTATAAATAATAATATTACTAAATTGATGTTTCCAACTAAATCGCAGTATGCCATTGACCTTCATTTGCACAAGTCCACTTGTATTCACGCAGAGGTGTATTGTAGGGAAATCCCATCTTGTATGTTTTGTTGTATTTGCGAGTGTTTCGCCGACGTGGTATTTATAAAATGTTATTTAATTCGTACAATAATAATTACAGTGCTATACTATAATAATTTAAGAATTTTGCATGTACTTTATTGCTATTTATACAGTATTTTTTTCCTTTTTTTTAGCGACCGCGAATAATCAAAACCGCGAATACCAAGTCTGCAAATGTCGAGGGATTACTATATTTGACTCAAAAACTGGCTTCACGCTTGCGTTCGACTTGTCCAGTCTATTTAATTCTGTGGTTGCTGGCTGAAGCACACTAGGCGACATACAGAATGTGGTGTTCTGGAATATGGAAAGATAGGCATACACATGTGGAATAAAGGACATGGTATCGTTCTGAAACACAAATTATGCGATTATACATTCACAAAGCGATTACATAAGTAAAAAGACCTCATGGACCTTTGAAGCCACTATCAAGAAGGGGGATTGACAGAAATTAGTTACAGATGCTCAATGAGCACTATAGTGTAGTTAAAACCACTTAAAACACTGAGTCCTCAACCATAAGTTTGGTAAATAACAAAACACAAATAAACTAGTAAAAATGTATTGTGTTTGTCATTTACCGAATTTGTGGTTGTGGACTCAGTGTTTAAAATTGTTTTAGAGATTAGTCACCTGTACATTACAGTATAGAATACTATGCCGATGGATCTCGTATCGATACGGTTGTAGGTGCAAGAGTATATGGGAAAACAACCAAAGGAGAAGGGAAATAGAGCTCTGGGAAAGTATGAAACAGTATTCCAGGTAGACGTAATGGCAATAATGGAATGTGCCCACCTGTGGCTAACGAGAGGGTGTAACAATAAGCACATTATAGTTACATAAATAACTTAAAAATATAGTGAAAACACTGACAACATTTCCTGTTACAGATGGGCAGGTACCTCTGTATACAAAACATTTATAATTCGTGTTAAAACAAAAAAAAGATTCTTCCTGACATTACTTCGTTCGATCTAAATAAGCGAAAGTAGAGCTTGAGTTTGGATTAGGAAGAGACAAGAAGTACAAAATCAAATTTTGAAGATGAAATTTTTCAATAAAACATGTGCATAAAGAAATTATATTTTTATAAGTCCTATATATTGTTGATTATTAGCAAGTATAGTTAGTTAATTAATTCCCCATTCCTTTAATAACAGGATTTTAAATCTTGACTTTAATATTCAAAATAAAAAAAAGTTATTGCAGACTTTTTTTAGAGAATATTACTAAATTGTCACATTTTTTGAACAACTTGATTGTATAAGTATGATAGGTCAACTGATAAATGAAAATCTTACATTATATAAGGGATCTTTATGTTATCAAATAAAACTGGCTTGGCTCTATTTTAATGAGAAGATTACAAACATTTATGTTTCGAATGGTTATGACCACAGAATAATAGACAAATTGGTAAAGAGTAAAACTCAGAAACGCAAATACACCATAAAAGAAAAACCAAAATATATCAGCATGGAATACCATGGTCTATTAGAAAGTGTTGCAGGAAGGTTATTTAAAAAACAGGGATGCACAGCATTCAAAACAAGGAATAATTTAGGAAATGCATTAAAACCCAAAAATAAAAATAAAGAGACATGCACATTCGACGCAAGCGGCGTATATAGATTAATCTGTGACAATTGCCCTAAACATTATATCGGCCAAACAGGAAGATCATTTGAAACCAGATTTAAGGAACATTTACCTAAAAGAAACCTTAACCCAATTAAATCCAAATTTGCTGAACACCTTTTAGAATCAGGCCATAATTATACCAACTTAGAAAGCAATTTGCAAATATTACATAAATGTTCCAATGGGCCAATAATGAATGTCCTAGAAGAATTCCAGATTTACAAACAAACCATTTCTGACTCATCCGCTTTATTAAATGAAAAAATCAATTTTCAATCAAACACTATTTTTGACAGAGCATCATTAAGTTAACCCCTTTAATAGGTGAACACGACCCCCGCATGACTAGAGATTTCAGTATTAACCGAGCAATGAATGAATGAAAACGTGTGTATACGAAGGAGTGGAAATGTGACATGTTTTTTAAATGCTATTTAAATGTTTCTTATTCAGGATGTTGTGATTTGTGTTTATGTGTTATGTTGTGTGTATTTTAAAATTGATGCACATTTAAATAGAATGCAATAAGAACAAAAATTCGGTTTGACAATGCCTGAATGAAATAGGCGAAACGGTCATCACCGATTACAAAGATATCACCTCATCCTGTATACTCACACTGATGGATTGATCCAGGTCTAATCCTGAATCGTTCATTTCTACCCTATTTGCCATGTTTTAGAGTTATATTTAACAATTTGAGATTAAGTTGTCTGCCACAATGCCTCAAAAAGCCTCTAAAGTCGCCACGACATCCATTTCGCCTTCGTTTAACAGCCCCGAGTTGGACGCCATTTTGCAACGATAAGCGTTGCAGAAATAAAAATTATTATAAATATTAAGTGTTAAAAAAAAAATGGGATTCGTTAAGTTTAAAAAAAAAATATACTCAAAATTAATAAAAAATGCTATATGTGGATTATTCTGTAATAATTAACACCTCTCCTTCACTTCTTTTATTTATTCACCTTAATACACCAGAAATCGTCGTTCATAAAATACCTTAAATCATCAAAAAACACCTCTTAGGCCTACTGCCTTACCTCCATAAACAAAAATCACCATACATCATGTATCTCCTTAACTCCAACGTAGAATTATATCTTAATATCACCTTAAACTCCACTTTATAACTCAGAAATAACAATAAAAAAAAAAAATAATAATCATAACCTATAATAATCCACATATAACTTCATCTATGCTCTGTTAGCATCTGTCTATCCATAATTATTAATTACTGTGAAATATTCATTGAATTAGTTTAACTTTCTCAGGGGTGAGTACCTGGCTGCTAAAGTACAAGCTAATTGGATGTGCGTGGCTCAATAAAGAAATTCAAGACATTATGGCAAGACAACTATACGTTTACTCTGACATAATTAAAAAATGATTATTTACAACAAGATATATCAACATTACAAGGAATTAAACAAATCAATCATATACAATCTTTACAAATTATAGTTAGGCCTAAGCCTATTTAAAAGCATGACGTAATAGAAAAAAGTTGAAGTTAAGTTGTTTCTCAAAAATTGTAAGATTTCAAAAATGCAGACTTCTAAACTTAAAAATAATGGCCATATTTACTCACGATACCAGTTGTTTCTATACTTTTACCTAGGATTTCACTGAATTTACTCGATATAGTTAACACACTTTCATTTCATCGACGGCACTTGTTTGATCACATGTCTAGATTTTTCAAACTCACTTATTATGGAAATTCCACGATGGATTTCACTTTCTAAGTTTACAGCAACTCCGAAGTACCTCTGCTTCACTTTAATACAACATTTATCCCTGTACTGATGAGAAAACTACATTTTTTACTAAACTCTACGGCACTCGCCGTCTATAACACACGCAGTTCAATCGCCATGTTTTTTCGTTCTGGTACGTTCTTCTGTGCAGTTTGGCACGTAGGCAAGTAGTACAAAAGCCTTCTATATTGGAATTGTTTCAACACTCATCATAGATGGAGTTTTCATTAGTCCTGTATCTCGATACATATGTCGATACTGTGACGTGCCTTATTATATACGCTGACTTCTTGTACATGTGTTTGTTTTTTTGACTGTTTTCAATATTGTTAAACTGTATATTATTCAAATCTCATTCAAACATTTATTTGTCTTTCTTAACCGTTTACTTCAACCGCACTACTTGTAAAAATAACTTCTTATACAGTTCATACACGTTATATATTCTCATTGATTTATATATTTTAAGTCTGCTTTTTTATTTTACCTATTTTCAGTCTGCTTATTCTTTATTCTTTATTTATTAAAAATGATTCTACTGTAACTATTTTGCATCATAAAGGAATTTATATATATGCAAGAATTATAAATGTTTATTATTATATATATTGCGTCATTTTATTTACTTAGACCAAACCTCTATGCTTTAGACATTATGGGAAACTGCTGATTTATTTTTATCGTACAACATCTCTGTTACATGGCTGTTAGTGTTACAACTGTCTGCTATAAAAGAAATAACATTTTTTATAAAACTGCATTTTTACTAAGATTTGCATAGTAGTTTTCGATTATTTTATTTAAACTTCAAATAAATTTTCAATATTTATATTCTTTTCCAAGTAGAACTATTAGAAAAAAAAAAAAAAACAATCTAGGCCTCCATAATTCCTCGTCTTTATCATTCAGATCTTGCCCATCTGAGATGTGGACACTTGTGTTTTCTACTTTTAATGAATATTTAATTTATACACACTTAATACATGATTCATCTTTAATTGTTTCCACCTGAGGCCTGCCTAATCTCACACACAAGTTTAAAACTACTATAGGCTAAACAAAAGACTTAAACTTATGTGTGAGTAAGACTTAAGACTTACTAATAAGTTTGTTTCTCTCAACTTTTATTAGTAGCACAGATTAAAACCGACTTAGCATTTTATTAAACTATGCTAATATTGACTTTACCAAGAGAGGAAAGTATCTCTACAGATGTTGCTATTTTGTTGAACTCTTCTAATGGACTAATGTCTAACTGAATGATACGAAAGTCCTTACATTTTATTATCATTGTACCACCTGTCAATGAATTTACTTTTCTTTCCACCACATCGATATTGTACTGCAGCAACTAAAACAAAACATTCCTTGTTAGTGACCGGTAACACATTAATTAGGCACTATATAACACGTTTATTTGAATTAATAATACTAATACAAAATAATGCAAATAAATTAATCTTAAAAACCCTGTCAAATAATGCTCGTTTGATAAACCTTATAAATTCCTCACAAATACGAAGAGAGTTTAAAAAGAATAAATAAACTCTTTTGAACGTGTTTTAATGTTTGTGGTGATTTTTGATTTACAGTTGGAACATGAAATTTTGCGTAAAATTGGAGAAAACATTTACCCAAAAATTTAACTTTTGAAGCAAGTGGTGATGTTTCTCGTAGGTGGTGTTATTAATGGTAAACTTGATAAAATATTGGTTGGCAATCAATTGAAGACCAGAACCGTTTAAACTCAACTGATGATAGCCACATACAAAAAAATTAAGGATTGGTTGCATGCCAACCGTTGTCTGTCTGCTAGAACATGTATTGAGCTTCTCATTTGATGGTCAAAGTGCAGAAGGAACAACATATAAAAGTTTTCAGCACTCTTTGAAATAAACCAACGATAATGAATGAAAATCCAGACATCAAAGTTGGCTAAAGATCTACATGTCCAAAAAAGCAAGACAGACTCAATCATCTATGAATATGAAGTTCCAAGATTTTTATTTTATTTCAATGGCGTTGTGCAATTAGGATTATTTTTGCCTGAACACCAAACAGATGATCATCAGTATTACAGCTTGTGGAACAAATTGCAAACAGGGATTATAGTTTGTGGCGTAGTTCCTTCCCTTGGCAATGCCATTTCGTAAGTGTTGAGCACAAAATCAGATAACTGTCTTCACCCAGTCTCCCTGGCCCCTAAAGACCTTGCTTCCTGCGACCCTTTCATATTCTCAAAATTAAAATCAGTGCTAAAAAAAAAAAACTCTTTTGCCACCATTATGACTCCAAGATGAATTTGTCACTAACATTAAAAACATTCTAAAAGAAGCTCTCCAGGACTACCTACTTATTAAAGTACGGTAAAAATTCTGCAGGATTAGAGTATAATAAGCCCTTGATAATCTGCACTCTCAAGGATTTTTCAGTGCCAGATCAACAAATATATCAAACGAGATCTTTTTTAAAACCTGGTTTAGAAGGAGAAATAAATAAAAGTATGTATGTACATTATATACTTTAAAACACTGCATTTATTATTTAATAGGATGGTAGAGTATTATTGTATTTATTTACAGATAAAAATATGGATTTCTTAATGACAAATTGAGATTGTTACAGACTATTAACAGTTATACTAATTCACATTTTGGCAGAATTAAATCTGAGTCATTGTCTGTCTAAAGATAAAGTGAGTGTTCCCTTGCTATTCCACCCCACTCTTATAGACTAAATGTTAGCCTCCGTATAAAATTCATAGTAAAATATAGGAACGCTCGATAATGGCAGTAAGGCCTGCATCATAATTTTACAAATTTAGTTTAACACTTTATCACTGTAGTAATTAACCTATCCTATAGGCAAGGAACTTAGCATTTGAATACAACAATAAATGCATTGTCTACAATTTAGGATTACCCTTCTTTAAGGCTCGGCAGACCCAGCCACCATATTGAATTTCAACTCCCATAAGAGCAATGTTAAACGGGTAATAAGATTACTGGAGTAATAATGATCAGACAATTATTCTGAATGTGTCGTTTTAAAGGTTAGAACAGTCCGAATGTGGATGTCTTTTAGTTTTTTAAATTTGTTCTTCGACTTAACTCAAAGTCAAAGTTTGCGATTTTTTTCCTTATTCAATAAAGCAAATATCAAAAATGTAAAAAGACATCCACATTCGAAGTTTAATTACCTTTCAAATAAAATTAGTTTCAATAATTTTGGATAATTTATGACGAAAAAATCCTATGTATTGTGGAAGCATGTACTCGCCGAATTTGCGTTTCTTATCGAGTGTTTTGCCCGCACTCTGGTTTTTATCACATCAACTTGTTGCTCGCGGAGGAATACTAGAAAAATATTAAATCCGTTAATTTTGAATATGTGAGAGAAAGCTGTGTTTAATAAAATGTTTAGATTTTTCAATATGTCCTATAAATTTGGGTATTCCAACTCAGTATTGGATTATGACCCATGTTTGTTAACAATATAACTAATAAGGTTGTATTTACATAGCATAGCCCATGTTACTTAGGAGATTATGTACATTGGTTAAAAACAAACAATTTAATCGGATTTAAACAATTAATCATACTGTATGTATATTAATAACTTATGAACCAAATTAATAACTAATTTTCCGGCTAACAAGATGTAGTGGTTAGTTATATTTGATATTATGGTCGCTGTACATATATTTTTAACATATGAACCAAATTCATTGCTGATTTTTGTTATAGAAATTATTAATCTTGCGATTCGAACTTCGACTCAATGTATGTCGGACATCCGCTGTGTGTCCAGCAAAACCTACGACAAGAACCACATCATTGCTTCAGATCCGCTAAAATAAAATGACTCATACTTTCGTTTTGCAAGCAGCAGAGTCGCTGAGTAGTGTTTGTCTTTCTCCCTAACAGAGGCGGCCTTTTCCGAGAAAAATGTTCCCTAGTGCCGATCGGAAGAAATTTTGCAGTGAAGGCAATTAGTTTGTTTTATCCTGACCTCGTAAATTCCTTCAGTGGTGCGTGAAAAATAGATAGACTGAACTTTATCCATACCGTATTTGATTTATTATTTATTTGTTATGTTTATCGTATTATTATTATTATTTACATTTTTGCAGTCAGGTATCGTATAATTATTACCATTCGAATTGTTATAGTTACCGTATTTGTATAGTGTTTTTAAAATTTTAAAATTCTTATTTTTATATTTACCGTAACACTATTAATATTAGTGTAGTTAATTAATTCGAAAGCATATAATTCGTTTTTAATTTTTAACCATAGTGTATTGTGGGATCTAAATCCAGAAGACAAATTCAGAAAACTAAACAACGCGGCGGAGATAGACTAGCTGAGTGGTATATTAAATTTGTTGTTTATTTTAACCAGTTTTGTATTATTACTGGAGTTGAAACCAGTCTACATTGTATTCAACTTAAAAGTAGGAGAAAATTATAGTCTTTAATAATAAATTCGAGTTTTGGAGTGAAAAGTGAGTTTTGAGGAGACAGTCGAAATACGACAATTTTCTACTAGTGCTTGAGCCCGAACAATTAGTCGGAGAAGAAAACCTAAATTATAAATTTTGTAGGAAATTTTATGTTCTTTCATTTTGATTAAGAAGGTTATTTATGAAAAGTTGATAGTTTTCGAGTTAGCTTATAAGAGAAAAACCATTCAAAAATGAGATTTTTAAACTTTTTTCCATTTTTTTCAATGTTGCGTCACGAAATTTTGAGGCAAACCTCAGATTCGGATTCAGCACCCCAAAAAACATATTTACAATGAAAGAAATCAAAACTACCCTAAAATTTTCCCGCTAGGGCTCTTTGGAGCACAAATAAACTGTATTACCATAGCAATGATTATGAAATGATAATAGATTAAATTACTCCAAATGAAGAGAGTGTCAACATATTTTATATTTGTTCATATATTTATATAGTAATATTAGTTAACAGTATTTTATTATATTTTAATCGATGTTATTGTTTACATTAGGTTTATAAAATTCCCGTTTTTTAATCATTTAGTGTATTAGCCCAATCGGTGTAGGTTACAACTACCAGTAATTTACAATACGGCTGATTTTTTTTATAAGTACCTTAAAGTATGTAAATTAATAAAAAAAGTTTACCAGTCTATCGATTTCCCAAAGTCGAAAAAAAAAATCGAAAAACATTTTTTTTTCGATATTCCTTAATATTTTGGGCTGGGATGAAGATAAATAAAAATAAAAAATACCACCGTGTAGGGGAAGAATTTTTCAATAAAAAAGGTCATATGTATTTCTTTCATCCGAGCATAGATGTAAATTTCACTGATGTCCGAGCATAGCATAAATTCACTGATAATTATATTATGCGTTCATAAATTTGCTGGCCTATTTAGTTTAAAATTATCGCAGATGTATAATTTTTGTATATTATATTTATGCATATATTTTTTATGTATATTTCAAATTTCATACAAATTGGATTATTATCTTGGGAGAAAATTGATTTTTTTCGAAGACAAGTTATAGTCTATTACGCTAGTCTTAACGAAATTGTGTTATTTTGAATATAAAAAAAGTTGGATTTTTAAAGAAGATGGCAGCCATTTTGGATCCACCATGTTGAATTTTCATATTTTATGTGAACCAGTTCCTCCTAAAAACTCCAAATAACCAGTTTTCTTTTTCTTTTTTAATTTCAATATATAGCCTATATTTGGGTAATTTGTTAGATGATTATGTGTAATGAAAAAAAAAAAAAACATGCCATCGTAAAGCTGATACTTTCCTCTTGAAAACGCCCTATTACAACTATTTATTTAATACATTGTAACTATGCAATAGTTTATAATGTACTGGGCCGCGCTTAAAAAAATAGGTCTTCAGCCGTGCGGCCGAGTCGCGCTGCTGCAAAATACATACCTGCATTATCGATTTTTTCCAGACAAACCATTGCTCGGACGAAAGAAATACATATGACCTTTTTTATTGCAAAATACTTCCCCTACACGGCGGTATTTTGTATTTTTCTTTATCTTCATCCCAGCTCGAAATATTAGGGAATATCGGAAAAAAATGTTTTTCGATTTGTTTTCGACTTTGGGAAATCGATAGACTGGTAAACTTTTATTATGTTAATCTACATACTTTAATGTACTTAAATTTTCAAAAATCAGCCGTCTTGTAAATTAATGGAACTTTGGGTCTAAAATTACCCCTACCGACTGGCCTATATTGTCATAATGAAAAAATAGTACAATAAGTATAGAAAATGTATTTGGGATTATTTGCAAGTGCCAGCCTATAATTTAAATTTATTTGTATGTTTTTTTGTAACTTTGGCTGTGTCCCTAATTAAAATAAATTAACACCATTAATACGAGAACTAATTATTTGTAGCCTATATACTATATATATTATTTAAAAAGTGTTAAAATTTTCCGCTTGCCTGCTTATGTAGGCTAAATTGTTTTTTTTTTTAAATTTAATTATTCCTTTTTTTAAATCTCAGCCAAAATTCACGGAAAGAAAATTGTGGAAAGTGTAACATCAATATAAATTGTAAACATATCAAAATAAATTACGTTTTATTGCCCTTATAGCGTAATTAATATTGTTATTAATTTTTGAACTGAGCAATTATTAGAATACAGACGATTACGATTGTGAGTCTAGTGATGTCCCGATTTTAAATATCATGTGTTATATATATTGCTGTGCAATTCGGTCACTGACTTCAGCATGTATGTGACTTACTACAGTGGTGAAATAGCCTGAAAGAACACACAAAAACAGACGTTTTCAGGTAGCTTTATTTTATACTATGTGGAGATAATAATAATTTAAAGTAAGTTATGTACATGTAACAGTATCTTTTTATAATTTAATATTTGTTAGTAATCATTTTTTATTCTTATTGTAACCCATGTTTAGATATTTAAAGATAGCCTTTGCCGCCATTAAATTATAAATAAACGTTTATATCAGCACTTTGTACGTACTGTATACGTTTTTTAGGTACAACATTCTTTCACTTTTCTGTTCATGTCTTTTATTGATTGCATTATTAAAATCTCAGTCAATATTCAAGGTAAGAAAATGCTCGTTTTAAAATGTAGGCTATAAGTTGTATAACCAAAACAAACATCAGTGGAAGATTGCGGCCTCAACGCTATTGTAAATATCGAGTTGTTTTGTAGTTCTACTAAAGAAACTGTAAAATCATTTTGAAACGGCTGCGATAGCGAGAGGGAGAGAGAGCGAGAGAGGGGGTGAGAGAGAGATAGTATAGCGAGACAGACTTTTTACATTGCCACGCATGCGCATTTCAATACGTCTGTCACCTAATAGAAATAGTTCCCCGGCGTCCTATATTTTTACTAGCGGAAGAACAACATTTTGCACACAAACTCGATGTTATTAGTGTACAGCTTTGCCACTTGGAGCGCTGCGGTCAACACAGAAATATTTTTTCACTCCTGCCGAGCCTTAACTTTGAATAACTTAAATATAGGCCTACTAATAATAATATTTTGTTTATAAGAAGTAATATTTAGAGGTTAACAACATAGCACATAGATGTTATAATTTTTATTGTCAAAATGAAAGCTATTGTATAACTTTAAGCTACCGGTATTTAAATTTATTTCGACTTTCTTTAATAAGTGTGTTTACTGATTCAATATCAGTCATATGGTATAAAATACCTTTAAATTAATAGTCCTATTGTTTTTGCTGCTATGATTTCTACTGTTGTGGTATGTGATGTACCCCAAATATTTCCTGGGGAAAAAATGTTAGGTCAATTGATGTTACCTACCGCATTTGGTTAGTGGCATTAGGCAGCACTGACACTTACCAGTGAGGGCGGCTGGATGCGCTCATTATTTCCTACTTCGACCCATTAACCCTCTAAGTGCTATCGACTCTCTAAGAGACGATTTGACCCCCTTGCAACGTGCTATCGATTCGAAACGTGCTATCAATTCGCAGTGAGACGATTCGTAAAATCGATATGTCGAAGCTAATATTTATCGGACTAACTTGCACTTCACGTAGAATGAAAGTAAATGAAACAATAATAGACGACAATATTGTCAGCTGTAGTCTGTGGTTTGATAACTTGCGTGTAAACTACGCAGTTGTTTGTTTTGTTCAAACTTATTGTTTATAACGCGAGTTTTGTTAGTGTTTGATTTATATTATAGCGTTGATTATATGTTTAGTGAATAGTTTATTTTAGGTAGATTATAGGGAGTTAGTTTATTTTATGTTATTATATAGGTTATTCTGAAAATGAGTCAACTAAGCCTAAGTGCGAGTAGGGAAGATCTAGATATTTTGTGCGTTATGTGACATGCTTCGATATTTTTACTTGTAAGTGTTTTTTTACTATTCAAAGTGCCTATTGTTGTATATATTTTTGTTCATTATAAAATTCTTAATATTGTGTATATCTTGAAATTTTAATTTAATAAATTCAGTGAATGTGAGCAGCCTCTAAAGTTCAAAATTTTAGTAAAATTATTTTTCATTGTGATTTATCATCCATTATACTTCTACTGGATAGGGTAATTGTAAGTAAATAAAACTATTACTTTGTTATTCTCTGATCACATTGATATAGGTATAATAAGTCAAATATAAATCTAAATTTGTATTTATTATGAATTTTTCAAAATATGTTTGTGCGATGCCCTAAAAATGCTTAGCACTTTAAAAAGATCTCCTCAGCACTTGGAGGGTTAAATTAATATGGCTAAACAAGAGGAAATATTTTGTAAACAAAAAAGGAATCATTATGAAAATTCTCTTATCACAACCATCAGTGTATTCATAATCCATTATATTTCTTTGGGCAAACAGTGTTTAATAGTTCTCTCATAAAATTGAATTGACTTGTGCCTAAAGGATAAGACGTCTCCAGTTCACACTGCCTTCATGATATAATAACTAACACTTAGTATATCTAAAAAAAGTTAAATATATATTACCATACCCATAACTCCTCATTATTCTCCTTGCGTGAAGACAACAGCAGGTGATGACCAGATATATTCAAAGTACCTTCAACAGATTTTTTAAATGGTCCAGTCATTACAACGTTGTCTAATTTAGGTGTTGGTATAAATTCAACAAACTCCATCTTGGGGTAGTTTTACACTAGGTTTTTTGATATGTGAAACCTCTTTTAACTCATATTGTAAACTGTAACAGCAAATAAATACAAAAATATGATTAAGAAATAATTAGGCCTATATTTGTTCATTGCATAGGCCTATGAGTTTTCAACTATAGCCCACACACTAATATCACTAAAAGGCTATTTTATATAGTTAGAGTATTATATATATATCTGATGTAGGGGCCTAATAAATTAGCGGGTGTTTAGAGTTTTGGTAATTATGTCATATTTAGTTTACAACGCTCCAATAGCTGTGTGTATTTAATCTGTGGTTCTTTCTTAAAGTTGGTGCTATAAATTTGCAACTGTCAATATAAACAGCTAATATCCTTTGTTGAAATGATTAATAGCACTTGAACTGATTATACAAAATATATTACATCAATAAACCTAACCTAACCTGCTCTATTAGTCCCAATTTGTAAAGCAGGCTATGTATACAAGTCAACATTTAGTGTGGTATCTGAAACAAAAACGTAATTGTAGTCTCTGTTTGTTCCCGCCTATCAACGTTCAGATTGGGATTGGAGAACATATCGAGTATTTCCAGATTATTTTTTTGAAACACTAAAAAATATTTTCACCCCAACAATTCTACTATCGCTGATTCTCTACAATAACTTGGTCAACTTTAAATTTTATGATATTGTAGTTGGACAATATATTGAACGAAAAAATAAAAAAGTAAATGTTTGAAATCATTGATAATGATGAAAATTTACATTAAAAGTCTTTTGGATCAGTTTCTGTATCAGAGAACAGGGTAGCTGAAGTATCTAATTCATCTGGTGTTTTACCATTGTAAACCTCACCGATAGCAAGAGACATGTTTTCAAAGGAGGTAAAACACCGTGTTCATATAGAAATTGTTGAAACCGATCCAGATTTTCTGACAACACACAGAAACTAATTATCGTATTAGTACAAACTTCACAAAGAAACGGATTTACTTTAGAACAAGATCTATAAGACTGATTGAAAGCAAGACTCAAAGCTGACTAAAGGGTGTTGACTTTGAACTTTCTTATCGCTTGATGAGTTTAACTACACCGTTTCCGACATTTAGATACCTATGTGTTTTTTAGTTCTAGTTCAATATATTGTCTAAATACAATATCATAAAATTTCAAGTTGTCCCAGTAATTGTAGAGACTTACCCTACTATCTTTCAAAAGTAGCAATGCTGTGAGCCGATTTTCGTGATCATCTTAAGTGTGTACTTATTCACAATTATTGCAATAAAAAAAGTAAAATGAAGAGGTAGGTAAACAAAAAATTATACAGAAAAAAAGAGATGGCATGTAATAATTTTAAGTTCTTTTGAATTATTGTAGGCTAATTGTTACCATACTCAATAAACTCATGTAAAATTCTTCCATTTCATAATTCTATACATATATTATACAAATTGTAAGAAAATACTATTAATTTAGTGAATCAGTATTATAGTCACAGTTAATTTTGCCACAATAGAAAGTTTATATGTAGCCAAACAATGAGACTACTCTCAAAGTTTATAAATATGTACCATTACTCTCTTCTAAAAAAAGTTAATTCCTTCTTAAGATCTTGATTCAAGTGAAAGTAAGGAATAGTATATTGAAGTGTCAACCCTACTACTTTCAGACTGTAAAATTATGATCTAAAACCTGTATTGACCTTAATAAAAGTCAGAAAAATGTAAAATATTTATGAAATAATTCAGCTAAAGTTTAGGACAATTACCTAACCTGTTCTATAAATCAAATTTACTCATTTTGAAATGGCAAATTACTGTATTTATATTTTAACATGCACTTTGAGTTTTTAGAACTAGGCTGTTTCGGATATACAAATAATAAAAAGATCTTTATGATTATATACATTGGTATTAAGAAATATGTTTACTCTATACGTTTAGTAAAGTACCGTATGTTAACTTCAAAACTTACCAATTAACCTAACACCTGCCATAAATTAATTAAACCAATGCATTCATGTAATTCTTCCATAATGTCAATAAAAATCATTATTCTACAAACAAAATTAATTTAATAAAATAATATAGTTTAACTTTAGATACTTTTGATAACAGTCAACAAAATGAACGATGACATACTGTTCACTCAGTTCAGTTCACTGCTTTATTACGCAGCAGCTGATTTGAGCCGACACCAGAGATAATAATACCGGCCGATATATATATTTCAGACAAGCTACAAGTGTTGACCCAGTGTTGTCAATCTAACAGAGAGAAATGATATAATATTTAAGGTATTGTAGTGTTATTATAATATCTATTATAATTATTAGAGCCCTTGTTAAAAGGATCATGAATACAGTATTAATTAGCTGTATGTGAAAGAAAGGGGTTTTTTTATATTATTTGTTTGCAATAATTTGTATGTAATATATTAAATATGTGCGTGTGTGTAATATAATTGAATCATTTGTTTATCTTGTTCATTAATTGCAAATATACACATTTAATGTTTTGATTGACGCTATTATTACTTTCCTCTAATTTGTTTATTATATACATATATAAAATATATATTTGGTATATGCATATAGATACTATGTATGTATATTGTGAAAGCGATATACCAGTTGTGACGTCTCGCGTAGTAATTTTACAATTGCATAATTTTTTAGCGCGTTAAGTTTGAATATAATCAGATTAAGTGTTTTGAAATGATACAATTTTTCGTTTGCTTTTAATATTTGTCTTTTAGAGTAACTTGTTTTTGTAAGTATGCTTTTTATTGTAGAGCTGTAATCTTCTCAATATGGTCAGTAGCAAAACTTGTGCCAGGTAGTGGATTTAGGCTATATAATCAACTGGAGGTTCTTTTGGTTGAACAGTTTCAGAGGCAGATCCAGGATTCATGTTTGGGGGAGGGGGGCACCGCACCTTGTCGGGGGTATGGAATACTCCTCAGGAAAATAATTTAACTCATGATTTAAGTAAAAAAGGATTGTGTTTGAAAACTAGTTTTACGTTCGGGTTTTAAGCTAATAAAAATTGGTGTATACAATACAGTTAACTTCAACTTAATTTAATGCATTATATTCACACTGACAGTGTCTACACATGAAATAGAAAATAGTATTATTCAATATCTACAACAAATTGAATCAAGATAGGCCTACACCTAATAAAATGGTCAATTGATTGCAATTGCAAAAGATAACTTTCATTGTGTTTTTTAGCAAACAACATCAAAATTTCTTCTGCTGCGAACTTTGAAGGGATTTCTTGAATGGTGTGTAAATTTCGAGGTTAAGTGGAAGAGAGGACCCAATGGTCCTAACTTCGCTTCAATAAATAAAGATTATATTATTATTAAATTTGCGAGCCCATTAAGTCGATCTTCCGTCATAGAAGTCCTTAGGTATGTTTTTATCCTTCGTAAAGCTGAAAAAGACCACTCAGCTGTAATCGTAGTGACGGGTATGGTACAAATCATCTGAAACAAAACGTTTACGTTTGGAAGGTCTAACGAGTGTTTCATGGCAAGGGCTGGGTGTTTCGGGAAACTATTTCAACTAGGCCCCCCACATGTGTTTCCCACATGTTATGTTTCAGCTCATCTTTTATCATAACATCATAACATGGCAGGTAATTTTCATAGAATCTATCACCATCCAAAACCAAATCTTCATAGCCTTCTTGAAACTTCCCCTCCTTAGGTAGGGCCATTAAAAAATTTGGCTAAAAGTTAAAAGACAAAGTTGCGTGAGCTGCAACCAACCGATTGATTTCAAAACAAATGCACACTACTATATACATTAAAACATGTAAACAATTTTTACTTCTAGACATTCTATACACTCCTGTACACAGCAATTTATAATGTATATATACATACTCACAAATAAAACACATACCCATTATGAGTATCTTCTTCTTTCTAGTGGGCAGTAAAATCCTTAAGCACATCAGCCTCAAGGGCTTATTACGCTCCCACTTAAAGGATGTTAAACCCTTAGTGACCCCTGTCAACGTCCATAAGCTCAGTAAACCTAAGGATCATTTTGACAAGGTTATCCTGAGGGTCCTTTGTTTAGCTTACCAAAGAATTCATAACTCCCCTGTTCAGACCTCTCACGTTCATAGATCAGGTGTTTTGTGATTTCCTCCTGTAGGCTACATTTCCTGCATTTGGGGTCTCCGGTGAAAATGCCCATTCTTTCCATGTCCTATGATTAGAGCTACTGATGTGTTGCAGAATGGTTCAGGAATTCAGTTGCTGATACCTTGTTTGTCAGCTTCTCTGCAAACTCGTTTCCACCTATTCTAACGTGCTCTGGTACCCAACAGAGAGTGACCTGTTTGGGACCTGCCAATTGTGTTGTGGGCTTGACGCATTCCCAGACTAGTTTTGACCCGAACTTGTACGAACTCAGAGCTTTCAAAACTGCCTGGCTATTTTAGTATATACAGATATCTTAATTCTTGTGTCCAAGCCTGAGATTTTCTCTGACATATTCCAACAAAGCTGTAACTTCTGTTTGGACTACTAATGGGTGCTTCCTGCCTTGGATTACCTACACAGATTCCTGCACCTCAACTCTCCATTGTTTTCGAGCTGTCCGTGTACTACTCCAACTCAAACATAAGTCGAAGTCTCCTTCCCTCTAACAAGTATCTTACAAAAGCAAATATTCTGTATAAACTTATTAGAACTTTCATGATATAACGGGTGTTTCAAAATGAATACCGTGGTTTTAAGGTTTTGTAGTTCTTATTACAATTAATTAACTTACAATAATAAATAACAACCGAGTTCGTCCCAAACCTTGTTCAGTGTGTCTGGAGTAATTGTTGCAACAACTGCTTCAATCCTGTTTCTTAAGTCGGGTAAATCAGCTGGTAGCGAACACACATATACATGATCCTATTTGAACCCCCAAAGGTTAAAATCGCATGGTATCAGATCGGTTGAACGTGGAGGTCATGCGAAACAAGCTCTGTCATACGGTCCCTTGCGGACAATCCAGCCAACGTTGTTTAACCAATCAGTTCAGCTTCTTCCAATTGAGGAAAAAGCCATAGTTGTAGCGCATCAAGGTAAGAAAACCAGTTACAGTAGTTTCAGAAAAAAAGAGAGGTTCATAAACTCTCCGCTGGAATATGGCTAAAAACATTCAATTTAGGGGAGTCTCATTGCAACTGTACCATCTCATGAGTATTTGCTGACCCCCAGATGTGCACATGTTCAAACATCCACTTAGGTGAAATGTCGATTCATCAAAAAAGACAACACAATTAAAAAAGTTTTCATCGTCATGCAGCAATATAATGTTTGCAAATTTGGCATGTAAACCAAAGCCTGTAGGTTTTAGAGCTTGTAACAACTGCCAACGATAAGGACGTAGTTATAAGTGTCTCCTTAAAACTCTCCATACAGACTAGCCTTCAACTGAACATGAAGTCATGACTAGCCTTCTAAACTGATTTCTTGGGGCCCGTGAAAGACTCTCTCACTCGTTCAACACGTTCTTCAGTCACTTTTGGTCATCCCATACTCTTTCTTTTGCAAGTAAAACCGGTGTCTTCAAACTGATGATACCATCTACGGATGTAATTATCACTTGGAGGCATAGACGTGTCAAGCGGAGATGCCACCGGTGCCGTGGCACCACCACTAGATTGACTTTAGGTCTGTGCAGAATGTGCTTTTGTGCTTTTTACGTAGAACGTAGAAGCACTATTTAAAAGTCACTTCATATATCGTTCTAATTAACTTTAATTTCGTAAAGCATTTTCCGCAATACAAAATGTGCCATCGGTGGCCATTACGTTTACGTTGTGATTTCTGAAGCAGCTACACCCGTAGTGTAGAAGTGTAGTTGCCGTTGTTGCCGCAGGCCTTACTCAGCGCTAGTAACTTGCGATGCTGGTGACTGTTTACGTTTAGTACTTAGTGCAACTCATGATCTCAGTCAGGCATAGGTGTTCAGTGTGTACATGCGTCAGAACTGTGTTCCTTTTATTATTTAATTTTGGATAGCTTATTCATAGTAACTTGTGATGCTGGTGCCGCCGCGCCGGACTGCTGGTGACTGTTTACGTTTAGTACTTAGTGCAACTCATGACCTCAGTCAGGCATAGGCGTTCATTGTGTACACTCGTCAGTACTGTGTGCCTTTTAAAATTAATTTTCGATTGCTTATTTATAATAACTTGTTTTTATGATGTATAAATGGCTGATTAAAACGCCAAAGCCAGAGCTCATCAAGGATTTGGACACTCAACCACAAACAAGTGAGTTATTTTTACTACAAATAAACGGTATCAGTTAACTGACACAAACTTTCTCCCAACTTACTGTAGTCAAAATAATATTGTTTTTAATCATTTTATTTACTACTTTTTAGAACAAAACAAAAAAATAATATTCTACCTACGTCAAACGTATAAAAAAATTATTGTCCCAGGCGGGATTCGATCGCGCGACCTTTGAATTACTGGCCGTTCTCGCTACCGTGGTGCTACCCCGTGCGGCCGCCGCCGCGATGCTAGATTGACAACACAAACTTGTTTATTTTTAAACATTCCCCCATAATTATAAAACGCCGAAGTTTTGATAAAAGCGGGTGGTGTCATTTTGTTTGGCATCTTAAGCACTATAAATACTGAAAATTTGATCAAAATCGTTAGAGCCGTTTTTGAGAAATTTGCATTTTTGTCGTTTTTTATGGGTTTTTAGGGGTAAATTACCCTTAAAAATTAAAAATTCCAAAAAATGAAAAAGACGCCTGGAGATATTAGGGTTTAGTACCTACATACCAAATTTCATGAAAATCGGACCAATAGTGTCCTCTCTGGTCGTGTATACATACAGACAGACACCACTCTAAAAACACTTTTTTGGGTTCAGGGAGCACCAAAACAAAAAATTCCACTAAAAATATTTTTGGGTTTAGGGAGCACCAACACAGATAATTGCACTAAACAATTTTTTGGGGTTCTGGGAGCACCAAAACAGATAATTCAACTGAAAATTCAAATTCGAACATTTTTACGAAAACAATACTTTCTCCATATACTACGTATAGGGTGGAGAAAGTAAAAATGTAAAATCTGTAATGTGTTCCTGTACACAAGTTTACAAATTTGTTCAAATCTGTTATATTTGCCTATGTAAAAAGTACACAAAACGATGTTTAAAAGCCAAGTAATCGTTTGTGTTTGTGTAATCGACATACATAAAATAATAAAGGCCTGGCGGTTAGGCTAGGTAACCTAAGCTTGTTTTAATGTATAAATGTGTATGCAGCGTATGCTGTGAAGTGCACTCTAGCCTTTTCATGACTTTGTGATTAGTATCACAGAAAAGGGGGTATGCGGGATTTTATCCTAAAATAACACTTACGGCTAATAATAAAGTAAATTTTATTTTCAGGTTTTTATGAATTTTTATATTTTATCTTTGTAGAATATATCATATCTAAAAAAGTTGCTTCTATGCTTTTTTTCATGGTTACTTTCAAATTTTCAGTTGGCAAAATCCTAACATGTACAAACTTTTCGTCGCAAAACCTAAACATATTTTTTGCTAAAACAAAAAAATGTTTATACCATTATATTCTAAAGTTTTCACTGAAACAGAATATGTTCAAATATAGTGTTAAAATAGGCGTTTGACACTCTAAACCTAAAGTCTGTACCGTATGTTCTCTTTTCAGATGCGGATGCTGTTGCTAGTTGCAGTTCGGAAATTATTCAAAATTATGACGATACAAACAAGGTTGATGTTGAGGAGCCACTGAAAAGAACAGCAGAGCTTGACGATCCTTCCCATGACTTACCAAAGAACAGGTAAGAAAGATCGGCCCGGATGTCTCGTGCACCATACCAACCACGAATTTCAAACTACCCTACAAAAGAAGTTGGCAAGGGAAAAAATTCTAGAAAAAGATCTTTTCAACCTAAATGGTTAGATACAATATATAGTTTACCTTATACAGTAGTCCGAGCAATTCTTGATATTTTTGTAGTTACACTACAGCGCTGTTTCGCCGTTCACAGCCGGCTTCGTCAGGTGTAGGACTCAACACTTAAATAAAACAATACACAATAACACTGAACACACACGATAACAGACAAAGCTCCAGATTGGAGGATTAAAGGTAACATATAAGTGTGAGTCACCTGTCTGCCGGTTCAATTGGGGGGGGGGGGGGCTCTTGGATTAGTTTTGCTCCAGGGCGAACGATGCCTCGCTACGCCACTGCTTGAATCATTCGCCTTTGAATCAAGGCTAGTTTGGGACTGTTTTAAAGCAGTGAATGACATGGCTAGACTCAATGAAGTTACTTTTAAATGGGTGCCAGGCCATGTAGGTATCAAGGGCAATGAGGCAGCAGATAGACTTGCTAGAATAGGAGCTAAAAAGCCCTTCATTGGTCCAGAACCTTTCTGTGGGAGGCCTAAAAGCCATCTGAGAAATGTTGTTGAAGTCTGGACGGAGAAGACTTGGTCCACACATTGGAACAATGCTAAGGCAGGCAAAAATGTTTATCTGTCTCTCTAAGTCAAAAGCACAGAAGCTTTTATTAATGGGTAGGAACAACCTTAGATGGATTGTGGGAATCCTCACTGGTCATTGCCCGGCCAAATACCACCTCAAAAAAATGGGGCTGGTCTCGGGAAGACTCTTGTCAATTCTGCTCCCTCGGAACTGAATCGGCTCAACACCTGCTGTGCGAGTGCGAGGCTCTCGCACGGATGAAGATTTACGGCTCTTGGAAATGCCTTTGTTAGCTCGGAAGAGGTCCGTGGTGTTGATCCTGGGACCCTTGGTTTCGTAAGAGACCTGAAAGCGATCTGGGATGATCACTAGAAAGGGAAGTATACCACAATAGATCTATATGGGTCGCAGTGGTGAGGAGGCTTATCACTCCTCCATCCCAAAAAAAAAAAAAAACCTAAATGGTTCGAAAATTACAAATGGCTAGAGTACAGCGTGGAAAAGAATGCGGCTTATTGTTTTTACTGTAGTTGTTTTGCTCTAAATGACAGTTCACTTCCTGGATTGGTTGAAAATGCATTTACAACAGCTGGTTTAGTTTTTGGCATAAAGCTAAAGAAATGTTTAGAGCCCACGAAAAAAGTCCAAAAAAAATGCCATATATCGTGTATGATTGGGTGGGAAAATTATGTCACTAGCAAACCAGTCGATGTACTGTTGGATAATTCAAAAGAACATGAACTAAGAGAAAAGAGAAAAAACGCTTAGCAAACCGTGAATACATGTCGCGGATTGTCGATACCGTCCGTTTGTTAGCTAAAAGTGGAAAACCTCTTAGAGGACGTGACGAGCGTGAGGATAGTGTAGAGAAAGGTCTTTTCCTAGAAGTTGTTGCTATCTTGCAAAAATATGACTCTTTTTTCAAAACTACTTGGAACAGGCCCTTAAGAACTGTACTTATCTCAATTTTCAAGCAGTGATACTGAAAACTATAAGTGATGATAACAACGGACAGCCCTTTGCAGTTATAGCCGATGAAACGTCTGACGTGAGCCATCACGAGCAATTAGCAGTTGTGTTTCACTACATTCCAAAAGGAAGTGCATATCCTGTTGAACGATTAGTGTCCTTAAGGCGATTGATGAATACTGATGCTGAAAGCATATTTAATGCAATAAACTGTGTGCTGTCTGAAGTAGGTGTGCTATGGAAAGATGTGGTTTGTGTGTGCTTTGACGGGGCTTCAGCAATGGCTGGTGAGTTCACCGGAGTACAGGCTAGATGTAAAGAAGTCAATCCGTCCATCATGTATGTTCACTGCGCTTTGTTTAAACCTTGCCTTGGTTAGTGCCTGCACAAATTACAAGGAAAATTCTATTATTTCTGACTTCTTTGGAATAGTACAGATGATTTTTAACTTTATTGAAGGTAGTTCAAAGAGACACGCAATCTTTGAGAACATCGTCAAACAAACTACAATTAAACTAAAGACTCTTAAATCCCTTTCAGACACTAGATGGGCCTGCCGTTCAGAGGCGGTGTCTGTAATTTATGTTCACTTACATAACATTGTAGAAGCCATTGAAGAGTGTATGGAGTCTAGTGCCTGTTCAAAAGCTAGGGCCACCGGTAAAGGTATTTTGCTACAAGTGAAATCTTTTAATTTTATTGCATCTTTGCAAATTATGCATCCCGTACTTCAGCTTGTTGTGAAAGTGAGTAAAGATCTCCAAAGCCCTAAAATAGACCTTTGCCAAGTAGTTGACGATGTTGAAAGCCTAGCTCTTGCTTTGGTAGAAATGAGAAATAGTGAAGAATAGTTTGAAGACATCTTTGTCAAAACAAAGGAAATGTGTAGTTCACTAGATATTGAAATCCCTAATGTTCGGAAAAGAAAAGTATCAGTCCTATTAGAAGACACTGGTTGCTCTTCTTCCCCTTTCTACTCGCCCACAAAAAAAGAAGAATTGAAATTTTGTACTTACTACCCTGTTTTGGACCGCCTTGTAGACAATCTGAATACTCGATTTGATCAAGAAACAAAAAAGTGATCTCAGCTTCAGGAAAATTGATGGGATTACATCTTAATGACTGTTACAAGTGGAAAATGAGGACTTTGAAATTCTCGCAAAACAATTCAATGTCAATTCTGCAGAACTAGAGGCAGAATTTAAGCTGTTGAAATCAAAAAAGCTTGGGAAAACTGATGCCTAAAAGTGTTCCGGAATGGATAGAATGGTTATTGAAGTTTCAATGAGGCTCAACCTAAGAAAACTTTAGTTCTGTTGTTAATAGATTTTGTACAATGCCTGTAACCAGCTCACAAATGAAAGAGTCTTCTCTAAACTGAGCGTCATGAAATCCAAGCTCAGATCTACAATGCGTCAAGACCATTTAGAAAACTTGATGATTCCGTTTGTGGAACAAGAACTGGCTACTAACGCAAGAACATGTGATATAATTGACAACTTCAAAAACAGTGTTGCATTCGATCGTCGGATGACTCTATAAAGTGACGTGAAACATCATCTTGCAATACTTCATGTACAAGTGACGTGTATCACTTTGGTCTTGACTCTGATTTTATCAAGTACAAAATAATAAACTTTAACCTTGTTTATATTGCTTTTTTTACAATACACATTGATAAAACTTACACTTCAGTGTTCCTACCAATATTGTAGGCCTTCTTTGTATTTACATGTAAATAAAAATTCTAAAAAACACAGTTCTTTACATTCGTTATCCAAACTAAATAAAGAATAAAGAAAAATAATTTATATGGCTGCCAGATAGTATACAAAAATGTTTAGGCAATAATTTTCAAATATTTCCCGGATCCTCGTATTTTTGCGCATGGTACCGGTACTTCAAACCCTGTGCCCACAGAAAGCTATTTTTGGCACCATCACTACTGAAGTCCTGGACACGCCTATGCTTGGAGGATTACATTTGAACTTAATACTCAAAGCATCTTGCACTGTAAATACAGATTTAGTCCTTGTAAACTGTATAACACAAAAAGCTTTCTGTTCACTAGTCACCATCTTTGCTACTAGAGCTTTCTAACGGAAGGCAGAGGAAAAAGTGCATGCGTATGCGCACTGGTGTACCAACAAACTGTTTGAGTTGCTTTTTCATTTGGTGTTTTATTTATAATTGTAAGTTAAATGTAATAAATATTGAACGTAGAGAAGGTTGCAATAGTTTACCAACAAATATCATGCCTAACTAAAATCTAAAATCATATTAGTGATTTATTCAAATTTGAAAATATCACAGATGTGGGGTTGTCACAACTCTTCTAAGGAGGTTTTTATATGTATTCCTTGTGCCAATCTTATCTTTACTTTAGTTTAATGGGCTGTTATTGTATGGCAGATTCAAATGGTCCAATCAATTTCGCTATAGCGTGAGAGGGATTAGATAAATAGGTTCAATAATACAGAGATGAGGTGACATAGTTAAGATTATTGATTTATTGCTCAAATATGGATATGAAATTGTTTAGAATTTAACAATTACAATACCTTTTTTTATCTTCTAACTATTCTAACTGAATTTGAAAATATTTTTCAATGTGCTCCTTTCTAAAATTCTTTTGTAATATTTAAATAATGATAAGTCTAGAGAAAATTGTTTGTCTACACTTCTCTCAAAATACAAATATGTAAATTTATCCCTTTTGAAACTTCTATTTAACTACTTGATTTTTCTTTGCCTAGAAACTATACATACTCAGTTTTGTAGTGGCTTGTTGATACAATTAATTACTATAATCTGATTTTGTAATCGGTTTTAGTTCCTTCTACTCTTTTATTACTTGTTAAGTATCTTTCAACCTTGTGGGAGCTTATTTATAAAAGAAGTTTCAGATCTTAAAAACTATAATTTATTTGGTTGCTTGGATTTATTCGTGTATGATTTGGTTTATTTCTTTGAAATGAATTTTAAAATTATTTATAGTTCTTGTGTCTATATCTATAAATATAATTGAAGTGTCTGTCTGTGAAAAAAATAAATCCTTTTTTCTAAGCTCATACTCACACTTCAGCAAAATCTAAACATGCATTTTTTAATTGTTTGTTTGTCTAGGCTAATCTTCCGAATGGCTGAGCCAATTTTGACAAAACTGTCATTTGCATGAAGAGGACATTTCAAAGACTAATTTAGGCTACTTTTTATCCCGGAAATATTTAAGGTACCGGTACCTATTTAAAAATTGTAAAAGCTTAAAAAAATATGGGTTGTGCGATTGACATGCACTTGTCGGTCTATTTATATCTCTGACTTACATTATGTACAAGTCAATGCTACCCCTATCACCCTACTACGATTCAAGAGCCTCTGTCCTAATCAATCGTCATTTCCGTGAAAATATCATAGTATTCAATAATCTATTTGTATTTTCTTGGTTACGGGTCGCCGCGGGGGTTGGTGAGTGAAGCGAGGAGGGGCGGAGCACCTAGTTATTTTATACATTTTGAGATCTGCCTTACATGTAATTAAAGATTAGGCAGTTTATTAAATAATTATTTTTGGATACCCTTTTGTTTTAATTTGTGGAACTTAATTTTTAACCTAATTGGAAATAAACACAAACTTTATCGTTGCACCAAATACAAAAAGAAAAACAGATGAACTATTGTAAAAGAAATAATTTAAAATTTTGATTTGAACAATCGAACAATAATTGTAACATTAGTTACAAATATTTAATGAGCACTAATAGAACTAATTTGCATTTAAAAATTGTAAAACTTGTTATGTTCCTTTAAATTTTAGGGCTTATTTGCCTTATAGGTTTATACATAATAAGAAAATTGTCTTTGATTTGATGATGAAAAAATAAATTACCAACAATGCAATTCTGTATTTAAGTTTAATAATAAATTATGTTAATCATTAAGTTTCTCTTGTTATAATCTTTATTTTAAATAAATATTTATTAAAATAAATAACTTGTAATTTTTCTTTATTCTAAATAAGTTAGAACCGCCTTATGGCAAGTCAAAGACAATGTAATAGCTGATGCTAGGAAATTGAGATGACATTAAATTACAGTAATATTTTTAGTCATTTAACAAACAAAATTTTGCACTTAGTTCCAAGCATAAACGCTAGAAAGCAGTGTTTGAGGGAGAGAATGTCCTTTGGTTTATTAGATTGACAACAGATAGCGATAAGGTCATTCGTTCTTATTTTTGTTCCTTACTACACAATGTTCTTCTATACCTTGAAGAAAACTCCCGAGTGTACAGTATGATTCGATGAAACATGCATTCGTAATAACGTGTTTCGGATTCTATTTATAAATTAATAATCTGGGAAACTACTTTAAGTTTTAAAGAAGGCTTTATATTTTTTACGTGTTAGCTTAAAATATGGAAATTATTGCTTAAAACACCAAAAAAATTCGTTAAAAATAATCGATTTTTACTCAGTTAATCTTGATTAAAAGAAGTTGCCGTCGATTTCTTTCAATTATGAGATATAAGACAAAAGCACAAAGCCTTTAAAAACACTTTAAGATGTTTCACAACTTTTTAGGTTGAAAAACGGCGTCCAAAACAAGTTAGTACGAAGTGCATATTTTTGCTGTTTTACGCAAGGTATAGAAAGACCCTTAAGTTGCTTTAGCAAATGCCGTACTTTGTAATAAATTGTGGTTTATTTTGAAAAGGAAATTTTTGTTTTAATGCAGTACTAATAAGATTGTGCCTACGTTTTAATGTTTTATCGTTGATCTTAATTATTTTGTTTGAAACTCGCTTTAAACAAAATTTTTTTGCAAAGCCGAACATTTAGATTTCTTTTTAGCAACATAAACATATAGGTAAATATTTGGACTAATATTTAATTTACCAACGTGTTTATTGCATCATTTACAGTAAAAAAAGTTCCAAAAATCATAGCTCCTAAAATGCTCAGTTCTCAGTTGACATAGCAGCCATTTTTTTTTTACTAAATAACTTGTATCTCTAGGATGGTTAAACCAATTGGTTTCGAACTTGACAAGGCTTTTAAATACGTAAACAACTAGTAATGTAAAATAATTACATAATCC
Organism: Philaenus spumarius; assembly: GCA_018207615.1. NCBI lineage: Eukaryota > Metazoa > Arthropoda > Insecta > Hemiptera > Aphrophoridae > Philaenus > Philaenus spumarius. Next base: position 657,834 of record JAGFPH010000276.1, on the reverse strand, counting down.
AAAAACCATCTAGTAAAGGTGGCCATTTAGAAATGTTAAATGACAAAAATTTAAAAACAGCATAAACTTTTATAAAAAAAGTCAAGAGTACAATTTTGTAGCCAGTTTAATTAATTGACTGTCAATGGTAGGCTTATAACTATCTGATTTAAAAGTATCAAACAAAGGGTAACTGTAAAATCACGTCCATTAGTTTGATGGTCTCAACACCCATAGCAACAAAGTGTAGGGGAAAAGTTCCGGGTTCAATTCCCATTGACCCCGAATAATTTTCTAAATGGTTTCTTAACAGACATCGTTGGCTGTGGTTCGGATTCCACGTAAAACTGTAGGTCCCGTCTTCATTAGCCTTAAATGCAAAACAGCAGGACGTTAAAAAAACAAAACAAAAAACAAAGTGTAGGCAATAATTAATTCGCATTACCAATTGGACACTGTTTTTCCACTTGCCAATTGTTATCTCAAAACGGATTGATAAACTAAGTTTTAATTTTGCATGAAAATTTATAGCGCAATGAACAAAGCAAAAGCAAAAAATTTGTGTTTTCCTACATTAACAAAAAATATACAAGAAACGGCAGTCGCCCTTGGATTCGGTGCGCATCTTACGTGTAGTGTAATGTTATTTGAAGTCAAACTTCTTATAGCGCGGAAGGGGAAATTGGGGTTGGGTCAGACGAAAAGTGAAACGTTTCCCCTTCTCCGACTTCAACCAGTAGTTGAAAGGAAAGAGCATGACAATAGTTTCTACTCTCTCTCTGTCAAATGCGTCACTTAACACGCATGCGCAGTGCTTACTGTGTGTATACGTAGCATTTTCTCTAGCCAAGGGAGTATGAGTTGGCCTGATCAAGACGAGAATTTAAAAGGTTCCCCGTCTCCGACTCCGTCAGTTGAGATGTAATAGACAGTCTACGCGCATGCGCCAAGTGTACTATGTTAATAAGTAGCATAGGGAGTTCTAACTAGTAGTCGCTTGCGTACTATACTATAGATTAGCTGAACACGTTTTAATATTTATTTAATTTTTGTTTAAGTATTTAAGCTAATGTATGAAATCAGCTGTTATATGTTTGAATCATTGTTTATTGTTTTCAATTCCGTTTAGTTTTCCTTCTGACCCGCGAAAGTCTCACGCATTTTTTAAATAATGTATTGTCGACCTTAGAATAATGTAGTGACGAAATCTGATGATGACAGAACTCTACAAAACCCGTTAATAGTTTAACAACAAATAAGTCAAGTGACGGAAACTGGATATGAGGTAACTTATTGTTAAAAAATAGAGTTTATTTTTTTTGTGGGCCAAATAATGTCAGTACCTATTATCTACAAAACACTGTAATATATTTCGGTTTCTTGCTAATTTTGTGTGTTTTATACAAGGGCCACTTAGAAAATGTCAGTTTTCTGGCCATAACAGGGATATCATTTAAACTACAAAAAATATGCGAAGCCATTTTTTGTTCATCATTAAAAAAGAAAACTGTTTTGTATTTTCTTAATTTTTGTAAACTTATTGGCTTTACAGATATATCAAACATTTTAAACGGCTGTCGTTTAGTTACAACTCTGAATGTATTTATGTGTATGCTATAGGAATCTATGAACAATTTCAATCAATTCAACTAGGGGCTCTGCCCCTGGACGCCCCTTCGGCCTCAGATGGCTGCTTCGCTTCGCTCGCAGGTGGAAAATTCGATAAAGAATCTCGTTAATCTTTTGCTCGTTTGTACATAGGTGACCGAGCATAAATTAGCTGTTTTATTTGGCAGCTGACTCAAACTCATTAAACATTATCTCCATAAGATTAACATGGGAAATTTGAAGGATTGTATAACGGAGCTCCTTCTCGGGTGAATAGCGGCTGAACGGATGATAATATATAAGACTTGACATATCTGTGAATGATTATGTTCAGTTTTTGATCCAAATCAGCTGTTTTAAATATAATAGGTTTGTAACAATCAATGTTTGAATTGAATTAAAATATAGTTAGCATTTTTCGTTGATTTTTGTTTGTGTTTGTTTTTAGTTTGTCAATGTAACCTCAAAAAGGTAATACTACATTTGATACTGATTTGATCCAAATCAGTTGTTGATCAAAATCAGCTGTTTTAAGCTTTTCATACGAACAGCTGTTTTTGTGTCCCTGATAAAATCAATAGAAATCTTTCTTCCATAAGATTAACATTGAAACTTTGAGGGCCACTGGGGCGTAGCCCTAATGTCCTAGGACTTCGGTAAATGGCCTAAAACCTTCCTAGGGTTAACCTGTGTTACTATGCAAAATTTCAAAGCAATCGGATGGACGGTATACGAACGCAAAGTGGACAAAGAACCAAAAAAAAAAACCCCATAAGGAATACACAGCAGAAATTTGCATTTGATTATAACGTTTGTAAGGCGAAAGATACATGATTTGTAATGCTTGATGGCAAATCTGGGCGTGCATACCTTTAATTTAAGACCTCAATTATGAAAATCGGTCGGGTAGAAGAGCCGAACGGACTCGGAAAAGAAAAACAGAATTTTTTTAATATATAAGATAATTTTGCAATAATTGTACAACAATTCTGTAATGATTGTTCTGCAGTTATTGTTCAATGATTGTACAAACCTGTTGTGAAACTCCATGAAATTTGAAACTTATATCAATCGTCTAAAAAAAATTGTGATTAAAATATCTTCTGAAATAAAAAAAAATATAAAATAAAAAATCGGTTTGTTTGTGAAAAAGTACTTGACTATCGGCCATTTTAATAATGTAATTTAATTGAATTTGACCAAGAAAAATTACTTAAAAGTATTGGTAGAGAACTCTAAAAGACCTCCAGCTAGCACCATATAAAAGCGTTACTAAGCACACACAAAAAAAACACCACCTGTAGAAATATTGAAATTTTTTGATTTTGACCACCAAATTAATTAATTTTTATTTTACAATCATTGTGGAATGATTGTATAATGATTGCCCAGCGATTGTCCAATGATTGTGCAACACTCCAGAACCGGTTATAAAAGTATAGGCAAAATTTCAAATTAGTATATCAATCTTATAAAAAAGTTATGATATAAATTTCTTCTCGGATAAAAATTGATAAGTGAAAAAAAACTAAAGGGTGGATGACGTGTTAAAAACTAGGAATTTTGAGAATAAGCTCAAACAAAATACAAACTGTAGAAATACTGAAAGACAAACGAGTTTAAAATAAACTAAAAAATAATTCAATTTCAATTCTGTGTCTACAATTCTGTGTGATTTCAATGACGCAAAATCTAATCCCCTCCTACGGCGTCTTTACCCCCCCCCCCCCCTTCATCCATGGTTTCTCGGAAGGTCAAATTACTCGGAACAGGTTCATACAAGGTCTATTGGGAAAGATATTTTGGCAGTGTGCGTTGTGAAATAATCGTATTGGTCTCGCTGGAGATTTGTCCTTATAAGATGATTCGATACCATACCTTCAGAGTAAAATCGTTTGTTTGTCAGTCAGTTTTCTCCTCGGAATTTGGCATAGTCTTACCCGTCCAAGTTCCAATAATCAGAGTGCACTAACATATTTTTACTATTAATCGTGGCGGGGGGGGGGGGGGGGTACCCCTAAAAGTAAATAAATGATTTGGAACGGTTTTATTAAACTCTTGTTAAAACAACTTTTTTTTAAGAATGTGATTTTAAGATATTCCCTGAAATATTGAAACAACATTGCATTCCCAGCTATTTTCGAAAGTATGTAGCTCTAATTTTGATGAAAAAGCTACTTTTTTTTAGATGTATCCATATAATTTAAACTGTGTGTTTTAGTGCTGAAAACCTATTGGTTTTCTTGATAATTTTTCATAGTCTAGTCGCCTTATACTATACTCGAAAAATCGTTTCAAACATTTGGGTTACAGTACTGTATTACCATAATGTCAAGTTTAGATTCTTTGACCCCTAAATATTTTTTGACTTTAACCTCATTTCTTTTTTTCGACTGTGATTACCATTTTTTTGTTTGGATTTGACACTTTAAAGAAAATGTTGACCTCTAAACTAAATAACGTTTGCGCAATAATTGTGCAATAATTATGCATCTTAGACAGGAAAATTTATAACTTACTGTAAAACTATTTAAAAATGTGTTTTCCATTGAGGCAGTTCCAAAAAAAACTGGGTTCGGAAGACGGAATTTTTCTTTCACTGGTACACGCGACCAATATTATACCGTTTAATCCTTCCATGGTTATTGTCATTGGTTACATTGTTGGTTCGGTTATTGAGTATATGAGATTGTATTGAGTTGTTATTATCAACACTATTTTGGTAAAATCTTCGACATGGCTGGCTGAACGGAACTTAACTCCCAATTTTAGGTTATTGTTAATAACTTGTTCGTGTTAAAGGTTTCCTGCAACCAAATTAAGATCCATTCCATCTCTACCCCCAAATAGAGGAATTGGATTTTAAGAAACAATTTTGAAAACTACTACATGGTATAAAAAAATAAATAAATAAAAAAATAGCTTTGAACTTTTAAACTGCACTCATGATTCTATCATAAAATGTAAACTTTGGGTACCTATCGTTTGCACTTAAAAAATTATAAAATTCATAATATATTTTTGAGTTCCAGGGGAACAGAGTGGCCGAGAGGTAGGTTTAAATCTCCTAATTAGGGGTTTTTTAAATTGGAAATTTTTGTTTGATAAACCCCTAAAATGGTTGGGTTTATCAAAAATTCGGAATGGATAAACAAGTTTTACATATATGTTTAAATCTGAATACACAATACAAAATAGGGGTATATTCAACAGGCCGTTTGGGATTTTCAAAATGTACTCACAGAGCCTACAAATAAACATGTTACTCAAAGATCTGAAATACATTTTGGAAAACAATACACAACACAAACATACGTTTTAATCATAGGGCTACTTAAATCAACGATTTTAGCCACAAATATTTTGAACACACTCATTTAGGAAAACTATATTATTTTTCACTTTAAAATTCTAAGTTTTCATCGACAGTAAAACTACAGGAGTTGTAAATTAACAGGAGCTCAAACTTTATAATTCTATTAAAGTAGCAGTAATTCAGACCATTGGCCGAAGATAGTGGTAGATTAAAATGTTTGTAGGCCTAAGTTGTTTTATAGGCTGTTAAGAATGAAGTCCACAAAAAGGATTGTAATAAACGGTACCAGATAACTGCCACATACTTTCTCCCAGTTGAAACTTTATACCTTTCCAAGAGTAGCATAGGAGGTGGTTATTTAGAATTGCAAAAGTAGGACATACGCTGGAAAATATTAGATGCATGTAACACACATCCATATTACGTTTCATATTAGTTTTTTGGCCTAAAACCCCCGAAAATCAGTTATTATTATTATTATTATTAAATAAACGAAAATTTTTAGAAAGATGTGTTTTTTTTGCATATGGTAGGGTACATTAAGGGCTACAAATAAGCCAAATTTTATCAAAATCGTTAAAGCCGTTTTTGAGAAATTTTGATTTTTCTCGTTTTTTTGCTATTTTTGGGGGGTAAAACCCCTTAAAAATCAGAAATTTGAAAAAAATACCTGGAGATATTCCAGAACTACACCTACATACCAAATTTCATCAAAATCGGACGGTTGGTATGGTCTCCAGCTCTGTACACATCCTAACAGACACACGGACAGACATCACCAAAAAAACACTTTTTTGGGTTCAGGGAGCACAAAAACAAATAATTCCACTAAAAATATTTTTGGGTTCAGGGAGCACCAACACAGATAATTCCACTAAAAATACAAATTCGAAAATTTGGACGAAAACAATATTTTCTCCATATACAGTACTACGTATAGGGGGGAAAGTAAAAATGCACACAACCTAAAAAAAAAACGATTTCTAACCTCAAAGCTGAATTTAAAGCATATTATTATTTATAGCGTGCATTAGTTTTACGACTCATATACAAAATTAGCTAACAAATAGACATTATAAGAAGTTTGTTTTGGTTGAAGTTCTAAACTTGTAAACAGAACTCCAAAGTATAATCTAGGCTAGGTTTTGTTAAAGTATTACAGATGATGAGCGAAATCAGCTGTTACATGTATGGAGTGGGGTTTACTGTTGACGGCTACTCAATAAAATCATTCGACCACGCAGCTGAACCGCTGACGTGAGTTGAGCGAATTTCCAAACTAAGTTTAGGCCTGCATGTTTTAGGGTTTCAACCAACTATTTGGAAAATTGATCTACTTATGAAGGCGCTGAATAGCTGCTTATGTGTATGAAATATATTAGTAGAATTTGTTTGCACCTAAGCCTCCAGCTTCGACTCGCGCACTCCTTCCTCCCACTTCGGGCTTGAGGACTCGGGTTGTGGACTGCTTCTCTTTGCTCGTAGAGTACAAATCGGCCGTTGGGCCTCGGATCATAAGATGACCCAACGGTAATTTTAACGGGGTACTTTTATGGTATTTTACGTTTTGGTCGATTTTGGGGGAACCAAGTGAGCCATAAACAAAATTTGGTCGTGTTAAAAAACAAAATGTGGAGAATAATATCCTGCATTTATTTATTTAGATAACACTCTAAAAAAGGTTTTATTCTCGTACGAAAAATCTCAAATTTTTTACTTCCGGTCAAAAACTCATCCGAGCGACGTAGCCAACCAACATGTTTACCAAATTTGGACCAAATCGGACTCAAAATGCGGCCAGTATATATATAAAATTTTATAACATCCCAAAACGTGTTCTGGGGACAATGATCGGTGCTCATTTACTACTCCCGACCTTAGGTCTTACCATAAGGGCCACTGCAATAGCTCATTTTTAATATGGAAATTCGCTAGTAGCTTATGTCTTAAAATTTATAGGTATTTTACGCGATCATGTGCTATACTATTTTGTTGGTCACGTACGGACGTACAATCGCTTTTATAGGAGTTGATTCTCAGGAATGTTAACGCAGTGGTCAGATGCGTAAAGAAATATTCAAGAACAAACTGCTAGAAAAGTAATGTTTTTTCATTGCATACTTTTTCCATACTAAATTTACAATAAAAGCATATAATGTAACAAATTCATGGTGTTTAAGAATAAAAGGGGTGCATAACCAGGTGCAGGTGCCCTTTGACCTTGATTGTATAACAAAAGTGTGGCGCCGATGCACCTTGTGTGTGGAAGTATAGAGGGGGGGGGGGGGGGAAGGGAAAAACATCGCACAGTGTCGAAAGTTTAAAGGGGCGCCGTTCTTTGTAAAGCAGGAATACTAATATGAGTCGGTTGATTATATTCGTGTTGTGTTTAGGGGTGGGTTTCGTGATCAGGAATATTTCTGGTTGGTTTTTCTAGAAAGGCTATTGGGCTAATTTACATTTTAGAAGTATTCTCATAAGGCCATCGCTCTGGTGTCGGGAAAATAAACACATACCGTGATAATAGATTTAGGGTTGATTCCATCTATACTTTGTAAACAAAATGTTTATATTGAGAAATAACCCTTAAATTATCACAACGCGTACCTTAAAATATATATTAATAATTTATGTGAGGGAAAATTTAAGGGTAATCTCGTAGCTTTTGCGGATGATAGTACTGCATTGTTCTATGAGGCGGATGAAATCGAACAGCTTAATCTGGACATGCAGAGTGATTTGATTACGTTGCGTCGTTGGTTTGTTCGAAACTATATGGTTATGAGTCCCAAAACAAAATATATAATATTTAATATTTCTAGAAAATCTTCTTTTTTATCTCCATTAAAATATCACAAAGTTAATTGCAATACAAGGGATTGTTTTTGTCAACCAATAGAACAAGTCGATGACATCAAATATTTAGGCATGTGGGTGGTTTCTAAATTAAGATGGAGTATTCATGTAGATTAGCTGAAAAACAAGTTAATTAAGTATTTAAGAATTTTCTATATGCTGAGACCTATGATCAATACCGACTTGTTTAGGATAATATATTTTGCCTTGATAAATTCGAAACTAGAATATGCTATACTACCAATATGGGGGGTGGAGCATACAATAAAACCCTCATACCATTAATTACGCTTCAAAAGTTTTTTTATCCGAATAATGTCTAAAAAGACTCGATTAGACCACTCTGCGCCTCTTTTTAAGGAGTTGTACATTTTACCTCTCAAAAATGTATATATATACAAAGTACTGAAATTGTTTTATGAGAGAAGTGGTGATAGAAACAACGTTTTGGAGCGTACATTAAGTATTTTGCGTACCGTAGTAATTCAAATGTTAAAGTTCCGAGACCTAAATTGACTATTTTCAAGAAATTGTTCACTTACCTTGCACCAACATTTTTTAATTTACTTCCTGAGTACATAAAAACATGCCCTTATAAGCACAAATACCTGCATCAACTAGGGAATTTCTTACAGGTGCTAGAATGTGTTGATTTATTTTATAACCCTTTAATTTAGGTAATCTGTCTATAAAAGTGTGTGGGTGTTATTTTTTTCTTTTGCTATATAAGAATGAATGTATATTATGTATGTGTATTGTATGAGTGTTTTGGTGTGTAAGTATTTTGTCTATGTATGCTTGTGTATGTATAATATGTATGTAAGTATATATGTATAAATATATGTGTATGTATTGTGTGTGTATGTTTTTGTATGTATACGTCTACATGTAGATATATGCATTGATGTAAATTGTATATAGTCTGTTTTGTCAAAATATATTTTTATTTCTTGTTATGGAAAGCAGCGAAGCTGTAGTTTTTAAGTTTTTGTTTTTTAAATGTAGCCTACTTAATATTGATGTTAATAATATCTTTGGAAGCCGGACGGCCATATTTATTTTTTTGTTTCATTGAATTTGTTAACTTACTCAACTACCTCAAACATGTTTTCAAAACATCGAGGTGGTTTAAATTGTTTTCCTTTTTGTACTGTATATATTTAGACATTTTTAGGTTCTGTATTTTTATGTAGCCTACTTGTTTTCAAGATAAATTATGATTTCTCATTTGTTAATGTAATTTTAAATTATGTATTATTTTGATTTCGTTAATGTACAAAAGGAACTGCAATAAATTTTCATTTCATTTCATTTCATATTAGTAATTTTGTTCCTAAAATACATAGGCCTACAAGTAGATGCGCATAATGTTCCGAGCTATTGTTGACAGCTGCTCAATAACTTCGTATGTCTTTAAAATGATAGTTATTTTACTCGACTATGCGCATGCGCTATACAATGTTGTTAGTCACGTACGGACAATCGTGGAGTTGATTTACAGGAGTTGATCTTTATCAGTTCTGTAAAACAGTCAGACAGACAAACCCGTAATCCTATATCGCTTAGGGTTTTCCTGTAAAGTAGGGAAACCTACAAATTGGAAATACATTTTTTTCCTGAATTCTATCTCACGACTTTATCAATAATAAGAAATTGGATTGTTATTATTTCAACAGGATTAAATAATATCAGACTTTGTTTGGATGAAAAACTACAACTATTCTATATTTCTTAGATTAGTGTTTTGTTCTAACTCGTAAGCCTTACGTTCTAACTATTAAGCTTCTAGACCAAAAAGATTAAAATTGAATACAAGTTTTTTATTTATTAAATCATTATTGCATACTTTACTTTTAATGAGTTTTCGTGACGAATCTTCGCCGCTCGCTTACCACCTACATTCGCGATGAAGCAAATGCAAACAGACTATTACATAATCTAATAATTCCACGAAATGACGATTGATTAGGACAGAGGCTCTTCTGTAGGTAGGGTTGGAGGGGAGAGGGTAATTTCACCATGACACATGTGCAGTTGGACCAGAGGTTTTGCAAGGATGCCAGGAATGCTTTTATAAATACAATAGAGAGATGTTTACTAACTACATAAGAAGAGAAGTTTGTGGGTATGTATGATCCAATTTGTGTTTGTGTTCGTCTCTCATGCCCAGACCGTTTGACACTGATGGGACCAATTTTTTAAAGTTATGTATAGAAAAGAAAAACACAATTTCATTTCGAGACGTAGTTCGATTTGGACGAAACTTACTATACTTTTCTGGCAGTAGCGTATCCAGGATTTAAGTTGGGGGGGGGGGGGGCAGCAGGTGCCCCTCTTCTGTGGAGTTATATTTTAAAATACTTAGAGTAACTGTATTTCTCAGCAACGTTTATAATTTTACAGTTTTGTGATAAAAATATTGTATAGGCATTTAATTAGTTTGTTTAGTAAGAATAAATAAAACAAAAATGTACACAATTTTAAAATGATGTTGTATTGGCTGACTTCAGATAAGGTGGAGTGTGGGGTGCAGTAGTGGCTATAATGCCAACTTAATATTCGTAACTTGACCGACAACGTACAGTGGAGTATTGAGTGTACATAGAGTTGCCATAATTTGGTAGTGTGGGAGAAAGAAGAGGTAGTGTGCTATCTGACCGGGGGGCTTTGGGTAGGAAAGGGGGTCTGGGAAATTTTGAAAATTAAGTATCCATTAAAAAACTCCTTGAAATTAACTTTTTAACATACAAAATTCATATAGAATTAAATTAGTTGCTATTGTTGAATACATTTTTAAAATTTAGGGGGATTTAAAAATATTTATTTAAGGTTATAGAAAACTTAGTAGGAAATGTTTTTTATTGTTTTTATATTTAAATTGCAAATCACACAAAACATGTGTTTTAGTAATAACATATAAATGTAAGAACACTACGAAATGTAAACTGAAAAGTATGTATTGTCAAAAGCAGTACCGTATCATAAGTTAATTTAAGGTTTTTATCATATTTGGACCAATCATCTCACCAGAAAAATTTTAGTACCAGTTTATTTTTAACTCGGCTGTTATTGCTTTTAATGTAGGCTTACAACAGTTTTAAACTGCACATTGATTAATTAAATTATTGGGTAACGGGGTTATGTAAAAGAGATATTTCAAAGATTCTTTATCATTCAGACAAATGTTTATTTAATTTTTATGTAACACACTATACAACGTAATTATTTAAAATATCAATTATCATGCTAGTACAGAAAAATAGCTTATTTTAAATACTGTAAAGCTCATTATTAACAATTATTATAGGCCCAATATGACTTGTTTTAACAAACCTTATCTAAAAATCAGCGTAGAAATTAATTATAATTTAAATCAGCTATTATGGAAATCCATTGATCAACACAGAAAAATTTTCACCAGCTTAAGTATATTAAATTGTCAAATTAGCTTTGTTAATTAATACTGCATACTTTTACTTTTAAATTATTTGAATATTTTAATACATTTCCCTGAACAAAGACTTTGCGAATCACATAACAAAAGAACATTAAGTACATCGATGTTCAAGTTTCGATTATAACATCGATGTTTTGTTAAATGGAAATCCCTAGTCGGTATAATAAAGCTTCAAAACAGCTGATCTTGGTTCAGTATTCAGTTCCGTTGGTCCTTAGCGCCGTAAATCTTCGAACATTTTCATATCTTCGTTTCATTTTCTTCGATCGACAACTGCGAATATAGGCGAAAGCTAACAAAGTTTTCCGCCGAAAAAAGCCAAAGAGTTACAAATAATAGACGTTAGAGTCTACAGACAGAGAGAGAGAGTTTAGCTTTGGCAATAGTTCCATAAACGTAAATGAATTTTCGTTCCTAAATACGATTTCAACAGACAATTTTCGTTATATAATTTTTTGGGAAACATTTTAAAAAGAGATTTCTCGTTATTTGCGGAAATTCCTCGGAGCTATATTTTTACCCTCAAAATCCGGTAATCTCCGTGGAAATCCGGTGATATGGTAACCCTAAAGTGTACATACAGTATTGTTAGTTTAATTATTTAATTAGATACGTTAGTAAATTTGTAGCCTAGTTCTTCATGCCAGTAGCTTTTGCTACATTTTTGCCTGAAGTTTTTTTTTTTGGGGGCATCTGGGCCCCCTCCCTGGATACGCCACTGGTTTCTGAGTCTGGGAACTAGGACCTGTAGTGGCTTTTTAAATTGCTTATTCCTTTCTTTCTTTCATATCTGCGAACGAAACCACGCCTAGTTTATATATCTGTCACGCCAAAGTCTCTGTCACTTTCATGCCATTTAGGGATATTCTATACTAAGTTTGATCCAAATCATTTAAATTCATCCTAAGTCTTAAATAATCGTTATAGTTGTAAGTGGTCACTATCATACTGATTCGTTCACTTAAACCAAAAGGCTAATATCAAGCCTAAATCAAAAGGCTATTCAGGAAGAAACGTTTTATATTAACAAATATCGTAAAAAAAAATTGTAAATAAGGAATTAGAACTTTTACAAAATTCTTTTCTAATGGATTGTTACATACTAATATTAGTTTAATAACGTTGCTAAAGTTAATTTTAGGCTAGTTACAGTAGGCTAGGTTAAGTGTCTGCTGTAGTGGTGGTCATCTTGGATTTGTATCCCGTAAGAGCAGTGTTAAATTTAAAACCATTTAATTATTTTATTTTTCCTCATAAAATTGTTTGAACGGTATAATTTTAACCACATTCACAATACGCTTCCGTTTTGCGTTTTAAATTTTGTTTAAGTACCATTTTTTCAATTGACATTTTTTAAGTTTTAATTTTTTCCTTACACAAATGAATAATTAAAAGTAAATCACAAGATGGATCCCCAATTGTATAAAGTATGTTCAGTTTTTCTCACCAAGCAATTACCAGAGACGTTTTACAAGATAAAATGATTTTAAATGAGGCGATGTCAAGCGCTCGAGTGCAAGAAACTCCACTGTTTGGATACAGCTGCAGGGTTGAGTGTTGGAGTCACCGGTTGTTTTTTCATTTGCTGGAGCAGAGCCTTAACGTTTGATTGTAACGTAGTTCTCGGCCACGCTCATTTTAGTTTTGAGGTTAGTTGGATTAATGTAGCTCGTGCATCACTGAAGATGGCGATATTGACGTTGAAACGCGTTTGAGTAAATTAACGTATTAGTTGTGAGATTCTGTGTTCAAGGTTTATTCTGTCAGGTTAGGCCTAACCAAAAAGCTGATCGCCTTAATCAGCTGTTAATGGCTCTTCGGACTCTTTAAATAATCGGTGAACTTTTAAAATCAGTTTTGGATGATATTCTTAAATTCGTACAGTACTAATTTGAAATTCAAACACAAAATCGCAATATTGGTTCCTTTTCCTGAATCGTAATGATAATGTAGATGTAAACCGCTAATATTTTAAAAGTTAATGACTTTGATACTATAATTACATAACCAATTGATGGACTTAAAAAACATCTGCAACAAAACCCACGTTTGTCTTTATTTGATTTGGTTAGATATGTTATCGAATCATCACCAACAATGCCTTCAGGACAACAATATATAAAATACCTGTCCTCTAAGCCCATCAAAGATACGTCGCCCACACGGATGACTTTTATTTATTCTCTAATTACAAGTGTTTAGAAAAACCATAAAAGACGACCATTCAAGGTCGAAAACCACTCCTTTAGGTTTGGCAAGCTACATTGTCTTTACGTGGGTTAAGATTTGATTGGCAGTGGAAGCTGGTACAAACTTTGATAATGTTGGTTATAAAACGTGAGGTATCTGTTACGACTAGTAAATACAGATGGCATTTTTATGTCTTGTTGAAGCGGGTTCTTTATGCCATCCATTCATAAACACTGTCTATGGGCTATGATTAAATTAGGAAGATTTTAATGTAAATACGTTGTAATATCAACTTCCATAAAAGGAGTGCAAACGTTTTATTTATATATACGTAACAAAAGTGTACAGCGCATGCGCATGGTTATATTGTTTGATTTATTCGTTAACATAACAACTTATTTCGTACATCAGCTATAATACTTAAACAACTATGAGATCCATTTAAGATTAATTTGTTTAAAACTTTTAGGTTAAGTTTTACGTTGTTCTTGTGTACATTAATACATCTGATTAGAATATAAAAATCATTACAAAAATCAATCCTACAATGTACTTTAAGGTTATGTTTACAACTTTCCTCAAACTTTACAAAACGAATGCTCAAAACCTTTGAGCGGAATTTTCTATGAGGACTTTTAATTTGTTCCCACTAAATAAAAAAATAATAATTCAAACAATACAACCATGCGTGCTCTTCTGTACGTCGTAAAGTGCGCCGAAGGCGATATATGGGCCTACTTCTTAAAATTACTTTTAAGCTCTGTTCATTACCATGTTGAAAAGCCCTAAAGTCATAGTTTACCGGGATTTGTGTAGTTTGTATGCCTATATAGCTTCGTCTGAAACACGAAGTAAACAAAAATGATTGTAGAAAATATTTATTTTAAACGACTTCTAACCTCAAAACATACCATATAGCCTACATTAGTTATAAAACAGTTTGAAAATACCTTATAACATTTTCTTGAAACTTTCAACAAGATAATCACCATTTTAGAAATATATAACTTCTGGATTTAATAAAACAAATTATAATTAATACTTAAAAATATTAATAATAACTAAACCAACTAAATTCACCTTTTGGCAAGATAATAAAAACATTGTAAATGAAACGCTAGACTAGAGGTTAAAATAGACCTAACATGCACTATTCTTATTTAATTAAACCGCTCATGAAAGGTAACTAGTTATATTGTAGAATCAAAAGAATTAGGGTACCGTATATGTTTGTTAAACCAACCAAATAATAATTATTAGTAGATGTAATAAATGTTGAAATATAAATAAAAGAGTTAGAGCGAATTTGGCAGAGGAATAGAGGAATGAACTGATTCAAGGGATGTTAGCTCGGCCATTGACTTTATGTTAGGTCTTGAGGGTAAAGGAACAAGTAAAAGGTATATTATAAATTTAACGTTTTGGAATAAACTGTAATAGTTATTTGTGTAGCCTATCAAGGGTGCACAGTTGAGTTTGTAGCACGAAATAAACATTTGACGCCTGAGGCGCAGCTAAGGCGTTACAGTTTATTGAGCGTGATTAATAAACTTTGCACCCGTAATACAATCAACGTTTTCCTACAGCTACATTTTAAATTAGCAATTTAGTTTTTAAAAAGATCTATTTTACTAAACAAAACGTGTTAACATTACAATCTAGTTGACTAACGTCCCTTTGCATCCTATAGTGACGAACTGCTGTGAGTGTGCAAAAACACGCTTTGTTAAGTAGCTGTAGGAAAATAAAATAATTTCCAGGACAAGTTTTTAATCCAATAGTATTCAAATTGCTAATATACAACATTCTGGACAGTCTATTACAATCTATAAAGAAATATATTAAGTATGAAACTTAATCCAGCGTAGGGTTTTACATGATAGAAACAAAAATAATTTTCAGGCAGTGGTTCTAATTGTTTTTGAAAATTGGAGCGTCTAAAAGAAGAGTCTTGCAGTAAATCTCTTTTAGCAACCAGACGTATATTTTTAATTTGTGAAAGTAGATGTACAATTTTTATAAATCAAAGTAAAAAATTACAGAAAGTGCAAAAACAGAAAACTATAAATAAGATGTAAAACGATATAAAATGAAAAATAATTTTATAAAATTGTCATGAATTACGATCGAATCAAGTTTACAACTTCAAGGTCTTATCTAGCCACAATTTAATTAACAAATGAAGAATAAACGATCTAAATTCCTTAACTTAAATAAACTTTTGTAATAACTCCAAACTTAAACTAACATTTTGATTCGGAGTTATAAATTAATTAATATTTTGAACTTTAGGATAAATTTAATGCATAAGGTTCTGCTGTTACATCTAAAATTTAATATAATTGCATAGGTACTAGCCAGACCCAGAAAATCAGAAAAAAATAAATAAATAAAAATATAAAAATTGTATTATAAATCAATATTTACTTGTGCCATTGAAAATCAAGTAAATCAATCAAATATTGATTCATTAATATTATTTATTCATTAATCACAAAATGAGTTATTGATTTATGATATAATAAATAAGACATTACAAGAACTTATCATTATTATGATAACCTACAAATGTTCAACGTGAGTAGGCATATTAAGTTTAATATTTTGGTATTACTAAAAATGTATTACGCTATAATATAATCCTTATATAAATACACAGTTACCGAGTTAAAACTCCCACATCATGGTTAGGTAAGCCTAGATAAAGTTTGTTGGTTTTAAATATTTTTTAAAAGATTTTTTCTAATGTATAGCATATCTAATTAATCTTCCTGTGATTTTTCACGGAATAAACTAGCAATAAATTTCTGTTCACTCATAGCAACAAAAAAATATACAGAATGTTAACAATTTATAAAAATACAATTGTACTTTATTTTAAATTTCACAAATGTGTGGAAAATTAACTAACCCTTACGATATTTTAGAATCTTACCATCATTTTATAGTTTTAAATATAAAGAGGAGAAAATAAAGTCACTGGCTATATTTTTTACACATAGGCTACACATTATTGCCTTACTTAAGGGTGCTAATGAATTACCTTTAATATATGAAAGTATAAACTACCTTTCTTAAAAAATATAACTACAATAACAATACAATAATGCTGTATGTCGACAATAACATAGATGTAATAAAATTAAGTGCTATTTATATAGTATTAAACAATTACACTCAATTATACCCATATAACGTACATAGCCAGATAAATGCATTTACAAAGTGACACGAGTTATAAGATATACTACAATAACAGACGTAAATAATAGTAAAACCTCCTGCAATCTATTTATTTTATAAACAATTCATGTCATTCACGCAAACCTCTGACTCTAATGCGCATGCGTCGGGAATCAGGTCACCGCTACCCCCACCACCCTTCCCCGATCCAAGGGCCTCTATCCTAATCAAAACTCTAGCCCTCCTGCGAAAGCTTCAGAATCCAAGTCACTGTTACCCCCGACGTCCTACCTCAATTCAAGTGACTTTGTCCTAATCAATCCTCATTTCTGTGAAAATATCAAAAGGATACAATAATCTGTTTGCATTTGTTTTCCCACAAGTTTAGTGAGTGAAGCGAGCAGGTGACGGTGCCTCCTAGTATTAATATATGAATTATGTCCATAAAATGAATGAAGAATAAGTTTTAACAAGTTAAAACCGTAAAATAACTTCAACAGGCACTTAAAAAGGCGACTATTTTATGTATTTATTAAATTTAGTAAGAGGTGTACATTTGAACATTTCCTAGTAGGCTGTTGAACAGTTGAGGTCCTGTTATTAAAAAACAAACTTTAAAAGCGTTTACCTAATCTTGCTCTTGGCAAATTGTGGATTATGTTCCTTTGACAATAGTTTCATGCAAAACACATTTTCCCCAGGTTGTTTTGTAAAATTGTTCTAGTATTTTATGAACATAAAGATCTCTTAACGAAAGTAGCTACATGAACTTGAATAACGGCAAGAGGTGTTCTATTTTACTTTTAAATGAAATCACCTAAATGAAATGCTTTTGAATTTTGAAAATTGCAGACTCGTTAGCATTTTCCCAAAAAGTAACCCATACTGAATGCAAGAATGTAAAAGTGAAAAATAATTTTTTTTACTACTTTTGATGGGCCTCGGCCGATAAAAATTAAATTCATGAGTTGTAAATTTAATTCAGTCTGTAAATAACTGAATGTTCTTCCAAGACAATTTTTGGTTTATTAAAATCTCCAAATACATTACCTCGTTTATTTATTTATACTTTTCATTACTGGGCAGGAACATAGAAATAAATCAATATTATTTGGCTACGAATTTCAATGATAAATATTATCGAACTCTAATCCCACCCCTTTGTTCTTAGGGGTGTGCAATACCACTAGAATTAATTCATCTAATTTATTGAGCGGAGTCAACCTTGCTATGATAATGCAGATGTTGTAAGGCGCTCTACTATAATATCGCTTGTTTACACTTATATTAAATTTTTACTAATGTCTTAATTTTGATTCCGCCATGTGTACACGACATTTAAATTTACAAAAAGCTCCAATGTATAAAATTAGTAGATAATCAAATTCGCCCCAATGTTTAATTGTTTTTAAGTGACACATCTTTAATCAAAATTGATAATTCACAATTTTTGTCATCTACGAATTGTAATTTTGATAGTCTGTCCGATTGTTTGTTAAATTAATATTTACGTCTATTATATAAAGAAACTCCTGACATTCAAGCAAAAACTCTGGTTATACTGCACATACAACAGGAATTTAGATGACCGCTATCCTCAAGACCCTACCTCGATCTATAGTGCCCCTGTCCTAATCAATCGACATTTCTGTGAATATATCAGAGTATACATCAATATATTTGCATTTGTTTCCCAGCGAGAGATTTAACCGCGTCCCACCGCGGAGGTTGGTGAGCGTGCAAGCCAGGGGCGGATCACTCTTATAGTACAAAATAAAGAAATTAATATTTTGCCCCGAAGTGCCTGAAGGCATTTATAATGAATCAGAAACAATACTACAAATAATTTATGAGTGCCCTAAATATGATATACAGTTCCAGAACTCTCTACCTATACTTTTAGGTATTGTTCTTGTACCGAAGACATCCCCAAAGCCTCTAGTCTTTTACACAGCCGCCATTTTGTTTTTTTCGCTTGTCAACTATAATCTCAAAAATGGATTGATGTAATAAGTTGAAATTTCGCTCATAGTTTGTTCACTCATTTTTACAAAACTAATTTATTTAATTGCTGCAGCCAGTTTTCAAGTTTTCCATAGATAATTCTCGACCAGCCATTGAACTTGGTAAAACATACCATTTCAAGCATCTTTTAAATGAGAGTTAAATTTTTGCTCATACCCATCCCATATCCAACTGAAGCCTTTCAAAAATCGAAAAATTCAGCTAAGTTTATAAAAAAATTAAAAATTTTAAAACTATTGCAACATTTTAAAACATGGCAACCTTTTTACAAAATTTAAAAATTGGATTAAATTCAAATTTAAAGTTCAATTTACATGAAAACGGCTAGGCTTATAAGAAATTCAAAGAATAAATTAGTCTTAAAACTATGTATAAAACACGTATACGGAATAAAAATAAGGGTTCCTTTAAGAAATTTTAACAATATTATGGCAGCCTTTAAAAAAAATTAAATTGGATTTTATTGTCTACATTAATTAAGATCTTATAATGTAATCAACGGATTATTCCATCAGGAAAACAGTTTATGCAGGATTTAAGATAACAAAAACTTGAAACATGAGAGTACATTAATATAAATAGATATGATTCTACAGTTTCTCATTTAACAGTGTACCTCGACCTCTGCCAATCCGCGTCTATTGTGATAGTATCGGTAGCCTACACAACCTACATACCTCTCCTCTAACGACTTCCTGTCTTTCTCTTTTCTTCAGTAATCTTAACAATTATTGTTAATTGCACAGTAGGCTATAGTCTGTCCTTTTAGACAAACCGGGTGGAATGTGCTTCAATCAGAAAACTGTTAAAGGCTCGGGTCTCTAAATTCAAAACGGCTAAGTTGGCTACCAATTTCAATGTTAAAATAACCTAACCATACCTTCACTTTTAAGCATATTTTTGTGTTATTTTCGTCAAAAAACGAAAGCTGTATTTTTTTTCTTAAAGTAAAATATATTGTGGGTGTTGATTGCTAAGGTTTTTTGCAATATCTCTTTTTGCCACTGAGTTGAAATGTAATAAAGTTTACTATTTATTTCATACGTTTATGAAAACAATAAAACGGTTTTTGAAAATGTATTCGGCAATCAACATCCGCATATGGAAGTACTTCAAAATTAAACAAAATCTTTAAATTTATTCTACGAATTAACGGAGAAAATTACTTATTCTGTAGCTTTGCTCTTATGGGAATCAGATTCAATATGGCGGACAGGGTATCCTCCCCTTTAGCACATAGTAATAGCCTGCCTACCAAATAGGAACATAAACTGTGCGACCTTATAACGCAAACATAAAAGTTCTGAGTCAGAAAGCAGACATGACAGAAAAAGTGTCGCATTAAACATTTTACTTAAGACATGAAATTCATTTTGGAAAACAAAATAAAAGATCGTACATTATAATCATAGATCTAGCCTACTTAAATTAAAGATTTGAAACCCAAATAATATTAAATACAGTAAATTAGGCAAAACTTAGTATTGTGCATTTTAAAATTCACTCGTCAGTAGGCAGTTAACTTAAGCTCAAAGTTTTATGATTCTATTCAAATAGCAATAATTCAGACCAATAGCCCTTGCGCATGTGCTATCCGTACATGTCAGGAAACTGACATGGCA
This sequence comes from Philaenus spumarius, assembly GCA_018207615.1. Taxonomy (NCBI): domain Eukaryota; kingdom Metazoa; phylum Arthropoda; class Insecta; order Hemiptera; family Aphrophoridae; genus Philaenus; species Philaenus spumarius. The sequence continues at coordinate 637,598 of JAGFPH010000276.1, read as the reverse complement.
GAAAGAATACGAAAATTTAACCTGAAAGTTGTAAACATAACTTTAACTAAATTTCATGTTATATGTTAACGAATAAATCAAATAATACAATATTACTCGTGCTCTATACTCTTTTGTTACTCATGGACGTACGTACACTATCTTTTATAGAAGTTCATAATACACGATTTTAGTTATAATTCTTTCACATCGGTAAAAAACTAAGGTTACAATGGTGTGTGTCTAAACATTTCCTAGGGAGCTTCCACACCTAATATGCACTTCGGCTACATGTGTGGTGGATGGAATTTTTGTTAACTTTTTCTATTTTGGCCTTTATTTTATAGAACTTCTTGCACAGCTTTAACTTACATCAATCGATTTTTGAGATAAAAAAATCATATGTAAAGAAATACAAAATAGGCTGTATGAAAAACTAATGGCTTTCTTACAATTTATTAGTGAAATTGTGAATTTTTCTTGACCCAGAAACAATAACTAAAAGTATTGGTACAGAGTTCTGAAACAATCTGTATATAACAGAGCTCGTTTGTATGTATGTGTGTGTGTTCATGCATGCTCGTATCGTTTGACGGATCGGACAGAGTTGCCAGATGTACAATAATTATCGTATTTGTACGATGACTTACCTCTGTAAAGTAACCTGTGATCCCAACCTCAGGATTGTACTCAAAATACGATAATTCCCTTATTTGGCTACTTGTATTATATAATTAAATCGTTCCACAAAGAAACTAATGTTTTTGATAAATTATCAAATATAATATGCTAAATTATTAATGTGTGGTTAATTTGTATCGTAAACAAATGATTGTCATGAAAAATGTATGTAGTAAACATGGAAAATAAGTAGGAAATGCTTTTATTTTAGATTTCAACTCAAGCAGGCAGTAGTTTTAGTTGGTCTATATTATAATATATGTATATAATTTATTTGCCTAAATTCATGTTCTAAATGTACAATATGTTCTTATTTTTTTGTACCATTATGCAGTAAACACGTTATTATATTCCAACTTTTTAGACTTTTGTTGATAATAAATAATATGTTTCCATGCCGTTACACCCCCTCTTTTATTTTCAATTTACCCACTTACTACCAACAACACCATTACCAGTGTTAATTTGTATCTGACTCTAGAATAACGTTTAATATACAAAATACCATAAATCCACAAAATTAACCTAGATTATAGTGTTTTGTGCTAACATTAAAAGTGAAATTTCATTATGTATCTTGTACGATAAGTTTGTACATAATACGATAGTTTTTGCTGAATATACGATAATTCAAATTTGTAGACTGGATCGGAACTAAACAGTGTTTTGTTTACTTGCGTTTAGGGAGTTAATACGCTAACACAATAAATATTTGATTTGTTTACTTAATTTGAGATTAGAGAGCTGAAATTTTGCAAATTTGTTTCTTTTGCAATAAATAAAAAAGTTAAGCTCTCGGATTTTAATTATTTTTGTTTAATGGATGAAAAATTGATAAAATAGTAATTATGAATTGTTTTACTGCTAACGAGGCTTTACTGTAAACCTGAAATTTTGAACATCTGATTCTTTAAAGATACATACAAAAATAAAACTCTCACATTTCGGGCACTAATGAGTAAAACATAGGGTACCGACTCACTTACGAATGGGTCAGAAGCAAAGTGGTATAAGCCATAATTATGTATTTTTCATAAAAAGTTTTGCGTTTTGTCGCCTTAAAAATAAAATTTTGATCAAAATGTGAAATAAAAAATATTATTTAACACTATAACAAACTAAAATTACCTTCTTGAAATAAAATTGTTTTTTGAATGACCTAAAATTAATAATAAATAGCCTAATTACCATGTACCACTTTGCCCTTATTTAAAAGTTTAACAACTTTGACTTCTCCCACTTTTATCTGTTATGTACTCAATTAGTTAGTATATTTTTCCAAAGCAAACATGTAATGTATACATACCATGTTCTACGCCATTTAAAAAAAAACATCAGGTTGTAGGTTTATATTTTGTCTGTGATAATTAGTAAAGGTAGCTCTAAAATAAACATGTAAAGTGTTACGTTGGTTTTTATGCCTTTCTTATAATTTCAAAGCCTCCATCATTTGGAAGATACGAATGACAACTTATCATGAAAAAATTATCTATTGTTTGTATGGACACACCTTCGTCTTGCAATAGCTTTAATAATGTAAGTGACACATTCCAATTTCGGTTTTGACCGGTGCTTGAATCAATGAAAAGAAAACGGTGAGTTTCCATTACCTAACTCTTTTATGTGCTTGATAATGCAAGAAGACATCTCCTGACTTCCTCTTTTCCCTTCTAACTCATCCTAACGTACATGTGTCCTTGTCCATCATGTTCACCATAGTTGATGTTACACTGTGCACGTCCATTACAACCAATGTAAATTTAAAACTTTAACTATAAAACCATCAAAAACGTCAGAAACAGACTGTGGGACTAACGACTTGGACAAGATGACTTACAAGTATACTGTCTACTGTATACTGACGCCCGGGAGGAAGAGTAGCGTTCAGACCTTATATTAATATAAGTGATGTTACCATGAGGTTAATTTTATAAGTAGACTTATACCATTGATCCTCATAACAGATACTGATGTTACCATTCGAAATAGTGGAATAAGTCAAAATGAAAATTGTATTGACTTATACCCGTTTACTTCTGACCCATTCATATAATAAACATTAATTCTACTAAAGTTTTTTTAATAAATTGGGAGGGAAATTAATCAGTTTTTACTATCAAACGGAGGGAAATTTTATAGGCAGAGAATATGTGTCCTGGTATATTTTAATTAGGGTTAATTTAACATTATGACTTACAGAAATTTCAGTTTTTTGAGTTTTGTTATAACTTATTTTTAACCCCCGACGCAAAAAGATGGGTGTTATAAGTTTAATCTGTGTGTCTGTGTACCTGCCTGTGGCACCGTAGCTCTCAAACGGGAGAAACCGATTTTGATTAAGTTTTTTTTTGTAAGGTGACTTGATCGAGAGTGTTCTTAGCTATGATTCAAGAAAATGTGTTTAGCCAATCGGGGTTTTTAAAATTTTTAATTTATCTGTTATTGTTGTTCTAAATGACAAACGACATTGATTTCCCGCCATTATATTTGTTTACATTCTGTTTTCATAAATAGTTTTTATAACAAGTAAAGCAAATCTCTTTTATTTTATAAAATAAATATTATCATAGAATTTTTTTTCGAAAAGCGATCCCATTACACTATCAATTAATTTTGTAAAATTATTTTTAAAGATCTTCGATCAAATATACGACAGTGTAATGGGAGCATAATCCAACCTTTGATTTTTTTATAAGCAAGGTACACGTATGCACTCTTAAGAAACATCTACTCTTGAAGAAATATTTCAACTGAACTTTAGTTTTTGTTGTTGGAGGGAAATTTGGATTCAGGAGGGACATTTTAAGTCATTTGGAGGGAAATTTGTCTTGGATTTCTTGTAACAATGCTGGCAGTACGGAACTACGACTGGCGCCATGACGTACGTGTCAATGCCATCGAACTGTACAAACGCCATTGAAATGTAGTCTCTGGAGTATATGAAACGTATTTTCAGAACATCCAATAGTCAGGGGAAGGATGCAGCAACGCTAAAGATTTTATCGGGTGCCTGCGAGATATTTTTCAGTCCAGTCATGCGGGGAAGTTTAAAGAACAAACACATTTGTACAATCTCTTTTACGACCTTCTATATTTACTATTCTAGAAGCTATTGTACCATTTCAAGCCTTTGAGGACACCCAGTCCTCAAGAAGGATATCATAACCATGTCCGACCGTAAACCAAAGAAGGATATCACTAGCACACCATCCATGTCGGTATGCAATTTAGTTTCTATTCCTTTTAGGCGACATATTACGTTTGTACTAGTTCATAAATCAACTGTCTCGTTAGAATGAAACCTGGTTTTAGAATCCTTTTTACAATTATAGTTCTTGTATCGTAACGCAGTTGCAACCCTAAATTAACCCCTTAGACTCGAAATATCAAAATACAAGTAGTTTCCTCCCTACAAGTCCTTTGAGATCAATATTTGCAAAATTTTAGCTTTCTAGCACCATCGAAAGTATAACAATTTATATTTATTATACACGGGTAGCTACCCTATTTTCCCCCACCCCTTAGATGCAACCGACCCAAATGCGAGATGTTTGCTTTTTCTATGTATCATTTTCGGAAAAAATGTACACAATTTAAATCTGTAGTTCCAAGCAAAGTATAAAAATTATTATGTTTATTGTTTTATGGAATTGATACCATTCCCATCCCTTAAACTCAAGAATTAAAAATTTAAGTGATTAAATTTGTCTATGTATCGTATTAGCAATACATGTGCCCAATTTTAGTTCTCTAGATTTAGGAGAAGTTATAAGAAATATTTGTGTGTATCCCATTTTCACCCCTTAAACTGGAGTAATCGATGTGCGAGTGCTTTGCTATTCCTAATTATGTACAAATGCATGAAATTGCTCTATTTTCATATGGCAAATGTTTATTGGGTTTTGCTAAACATTTTCACCCCTAAGACGCCAGTAAATCGAAATGTAAGGTTTTTTCTTATGTTACTTCAGTTTTAGTAAGTGCCAAATATCAGCGTTCTAGTTTCATAGGAAGTTATTGGAATTTATTTTGCAGAAACTACCCTATAGATGGAAGTAACTGAAATGTGAGGGGTTTACTTTTTCTATCTCAATTTTCATCCCTTAAACGACAATATTTAAATGTTTTTTTATGTATCATACTAGAACTAATGTACCGAATTTCATCTCTATATTCTCTCTATATTTTATGTTTCGGTAATGAACCACTAACTAGTGTTGGTCACGATGTGTCATACAACAAACTGTACATACACATACACGCTTTTATATATTTGCATAGGCCTATATACTAGAGGGCTTTGTTCCTGTAGATGATCCTTAAAATATGATTTACGGCGAATAATTGTAACCTATGTATTATCTATAAATAGAAACTAATAAAAAAATGTATTATGAGCAATGAATTAAACCCCAAAACTATTATGATTTCAAATGTTAACTTAAATCTTATGAATCCAAAGAAAAATGAGAAAAGTTCTTCATGAAAACTTTCTTGACCGGGATGGGTTGGTGGGGTAGTGGTGACCGTTGCGCAGTCGAGATAAAGTTTTTGGGTGAATGACAGGTACTTTTCTTTATATAATAGAGATTATGAAATTATTAAAATTGGTCTAAAGTTTACAACACGACAGCGCTGCCAACGTATGCGCAAAACAATGCTCTAATACGTAATTGTAATGTTCAATTCTATTTCTAAACCTCTTAAATAAATGCAAACAGGAAAAAATACACTTTAAACTTAAATTTACAACTTGTTTAATTTACACGAGTTAATACTACAAATAGTTTTTTCCTACAGCTAGGTACTTAATAAAGTGCGTTTTGCACACTCAAAGCAGTGCGCAAACTAAACTACATGTGTTTAGCGTCAAGTAATTATGCCTCTTTGTTTTACTTTACTGCACGGCGTAAAGTAAACAGCTGATGTAGGATGTTCTGAAAATGTTGATTGTTGTGGGACTAACCTCTGATGTAATCATGTTTTGTTTTGTAAAACTGATATTTACAAAAACTAAAACACTAATTTAAAATGTAGCTGTAGGAAAAGCGTTGTGTGTGTTACAGGTGCAAAGTTTACGAAGTCACAATCGAAAAACTTTTACGTCAAATGTTTATCTCGCGCGATAAACTTAACTTTGTACCCTAGATACACATATATATAACTATTACACAATTCGAGAAATATTAGACGAATCTTTTGAATGACTTCATACTGCGCATTCGAACGTACACACGATTGCCGGACTTCGCTATTCCTGTACTTTTACAAACAACTTATCATCAAATTGTACTATAACAAAAACTTGTTTTACCGTACTTTACTAAAACTACAAACTAGGGATATTCGATATACAAAGGGTCACGATTCGGTACATCGAATCAATCCGATGTATAACAAGGGCCCAAGTGTATTCGATGCATCGATGTATTTTCAATCGATGAAAATAAAAAAATAGTCTGAAATTCTAACTTAAAGTCAATAGTCACAGTTTGTTTCCACTTTTTAAACATACATATATAAGTTGGTACATCAATTAAGTTGTTATGTACAACATACATTTAAACATAAAAAAAATACAAGTTGGTAACACCTATTAAGGGGGCGCTCCCCTGTCCGCCATATTGAATCTGATTCCCATAAGAGCAATGCTACAGAATAAGTCATTTTATCCGTTAATTCGTGGAATAAATTTAAAAATTTGGTTTCATTTTGAAGTAGTAATGCCATATGCGGATGTTGATTGTTAAATACATTTAAAAAAACCGTTTTATTGTTTTCATAAACGTATGATATAAATAGTAAAAAATAGTAAACTTAATACATTTTTTACGCAGTTGCAAAAAGAGATATTGCAAAAAACCTTAGCAATCAACACACACAATCTATTTTACTTTAAGGAAAAAATACAGCTTTCGTTTTTTGACAAAAACAACACAAAAATATGCTTAATAGTGAAGGTATGTTTTGGTTATTTAACATTGAAATTGGTACCCAACTTCGCCGTTTTGAATTTAGGGAGCCCAGCCTTAAGTTGCTTTTTCATAACAGAAATGCAAACATGTATACAAAATTCCTGAATATCTAATTTACAATCTCTAGTCACTGTATGTATACCTGCAAGACTATACAATTCAACAACATGTAAATTAAACAATGTACAGATGTAGGGTGGCGTTTTGTAAACTTACACCACAAATTGTACAAATATGAACAATCCATCGTTACAAACCAGGGGCGGATACAGAATTTCATTTTGGGAGGGGTCATAAGAAGTAAAAAACAACATTACCAAGAATTTGACAACTTGTCTGGGGAATTAAAATATATATTAACTCTGTGAAATAGTTTTTTAAGAGTGTAGGAGTTTTGCCTACGGGTATCAGCTAGAAAGGGTCCCCATCCGCGAATTCCTCATACTGCGGAGTTTTGCCTACGGTTGGGGGTGGGCGCGAGAGGGGGAGGGGGAGAGAGAGATTCCTGTAGAGAAGAGAGACAAAGAGACTCTTCTAGCGATTATAAAAGAAAGAATTCTGCCAGGTACAAAAATTATCACTTTACAGGTACCGTATTATCACTTTATATAATTAGAATAAAAAAAAACGAGAGGACTTACCTAAACTGTTTAGTCACAGTATTTTGCCGATAACAGTATGATTATAATATTTATATAATTATAATATTTCGTCGTATTATTACTTTATATAATTAGAATTAAAAAAAAAACTAGAGGACTTACCTAAACTGTTTAGTCACAGTATTTTGCCGATAACAGTATGATTATAATATTTGTATAATTATAATATTTCGTCGTATTATCACTTTATATAATTAGAATTAAAAAAAACCAGAGGACTTACCTAAACTGTTTGGTCACAGTATTTTGCCGATAACAGTATGATTATAATATTTGTATAAT
>JAGFPH010000276.1:606008-625875 GCA_018207615.1 Philaenus spumarius | reverse complement strand
AAGGAGGATGTATCCTGGGGTTTGTCAAAATTTCGTAGGACTACTTTGGCTATATTGAACCAGCTTTAGTTTTGGGTTTGCCAGTTTTGGTGGGTCTCAACAATTAGGTATAATAATTTAGGTAGTTTCTTACTTGAGTTATTATTTTTAATGTGTTTAAACACGTGTTTGGTTGTTTTGTTTTGTTAATGATTTTATAGTTTAGGCAGGACTTACTATTTTTGCACAAATAGCGCCCCACTAATTGGGTTTTTAACTTATTGGCTTTTGCAACATCGGTTACTTATGTAGTTTTTGTTTGTAAAAATGTAAATTTAGATTGTCGCAATAAATCTTTTCCATTCTATTTGATACTTCTTTCCTTGTTTAATAACTAAAACTCAAGGCACTTCAAGTTTCGTGCCGCATTAGCTGGAATCAGCTGAAATTAAACAGTTTCGCAAGTGTACTTTGCGCATGCGCAGTTCTAAAATTTTAGTTCAGCGTAATGTAGTGTCGCCGTGTGAACTAGCCTTTGCGTACTTTCATGAAAACAAACAATGGTTATGTTCAAATATTCTAGTTGACTACAGCGGTTTCTCCAATGAATAAGCCAATTAGCGTGTTATGTCAACACAACTTTGTCTGGGTGTTGTCAAACTGTGGATGCAATAACGACGGGACTTTCCACACTACCAGCAGAGTGTGATTAGCTTTTGATATCTTCCGAAATAAAAATTCCGTCTAATTAATAAATCCCAAATATTTTGTTTTTATTCCGGCTGCATTACGTTAAGTGTTTAAGTATATGATGACAACGATCTTGCAAATAGACGTTAGCATTGTAAGCAATCTCTTTGTAAGATAATGTATTATAAATTATTAGGGATTCCGCCCCCTGCTCACCGAAGCAAATTCAAACAAATTATTGTATACTTTGATATTTTCACGGAAATGATGATTGATTAAGACTGTAGATACTTGGATCGGGTTAGGTTGGTGGGGGTAGCGGTGACCTAGGACCTGACGCATGCGCAGTAGGGCCATAGTGTTTGCGTGAATGACAGGAATATGTTTTATATAATTGAGTGATACTAACTTAACATGAAAAACTGTTGGTTGAGAAAAAAATTAACCAAATATAAATTTTCCAAGTTGGGTGCTATGGTAATAAATGTAGATACTTATGAAGACATGTGTGTTGGTTCAGTATAGGGCTACCTTAAATTGTGTTAAGCTTTTCATCCAAATCAGCTGTTTTATGTAACAAGGGAGGTTTAAATTGAAATACAGTAAGCATTTTTCATTGATTTTTGTTTGTTTTATTTTGTTTAACCTAAAAAAAACTGTTGGTTGTGAATAATAACAAACTGATTATAAATATTCAAAGTTGAGTTGTTATATATGACTGGGAGTGAACCCCCCCGAATGTTGACTATTTTTATATAAAAAATTTTCAAAATCTTTCTTAGGTTGCGTCCACCTGTAAATGGCCATTAATTTGTACTCTTTGCTACCCGGTAATGTGATGAAAATGCCCAAAATTCTTAATTTTCACATGATTTTAAAAGAATAAACTATTTTGGATTTGTCGTAACATTTAAACGAAAATTATTCTTATACATTTAAAAAAAATGTGTATTTTTTTGGTAGTATTAACTTGAAAAATGGCCGCCATTTTGAAATGGAAAGAGACAAAGGCTTAAACATTTTTGTAAATCTAGGCCCTAGCAAGGATGACATTCAACCAAGATTTAGTTTAAATTCATTTTGCAGATTTATTAAAATTTATATTTTAAAGTACAATTACAAACAGAAGGTAACCAAAACAAAATATACCCACGGTTATATGTCTTTTATCTGAAGTTTGTGCATGGAGTTTTTAAATACCCTGCATAGTCCAGGGCCGATCTTCCCTCTTGCTTGATATTTTTTTCATTAGATTTTTTTACGCAATATTACGCAAAAAGAGTCCCTTATAAAATATTCACATGTTGCTAGACGGCAACGATGATACAAAGTTGTTTAAATATGTTTTTAAACAAAACAAATGGTAAAATTCGATATTTTCGCATCGGAAAAATTTGTTACAGGTTGTGTGGACCATTTTATAAAACAAAGTTTTCTTGCAATGTTTCTGTAAAATTGATCGTTTTAGAGATATAAATTATTTTAGGTTTGAAAAACAAAATAAATAAAATTTTCAACGTAAAAACCCATATCCCAAATTGCAATGTTTAATGTTACCAAAGTGTTTAGGTATTCTTTAGACATACCTTAACAATATCCCGAAGAGGTATTGGTTAGTATTTTGTTCTAAAGGTTTGTTTCTTTGGAGTGTATACTTGGCATGAGTGCGAGAGAGAGTTTCTTGGTCGCCGCCCGAGTATTACGTCTCTCTCGCACTTACGGAAAGTATACACACATACTGCTGGATTGGCTCGTTTGCTTTCGACATTAACTAACAATTTTCCAATAACTTTTCGGGATATTGTTAAGGGATGCCTAAAGATTACTTTGTTTTTTTTACCTTAAACATTTTTATTTTTGCATTTTTCAAAATTAAAATAATATATATTAAAAAACTATTGTTAATTATAGATCAGCACCAGCATATGAAGTCGCTAAATATCTCAAAAATATTATAGAACAAAGCAACGTGTTGAAAATAAATATATAATAAAGAGTTCAACAGATCTAATTAATAATCTAAAGAATATTAAATTAACCAATAAAAGCAAACTAATTTCATACAAAAAAAAAAAAAAAACTCATTGTATTTGTATCCAAGTCACAAATTTGAATAAAAAGAATAATTTTTTCCGTCTGTGTGACTTTTATTTGTTTAAAGTAACTTACTTACTTGAACATGACGCGTTTCGGAATTTTATTTTATTCCATCCTCAGATTCTCGCTCTAGTGAGGTCGTTAGTAGCACATTAAAATAAATAAACAATCAATACAACACAAACACATTTAAACGCGCACAATAACACATAAGATATACTCCGCGTGTGCACGCGTCATGTTCAAGTAAGTAAGTTACTTTAAACAAATAAAAGTCACACAGACGGAAAAAATTATTCTTTAATTTCATACGACATTAAAAATGTATACCCTTCTATACCTATAGAAGAAACAATGGAAATACTAAAAGAAAAATTAAATAAAACAGAGAATAGTAAACAGTTAAATAAAAAATAATTCATACATTAAAAGAAATATTAAAACAAAATCAATTTCAATTTAATAATAAAATGTATAAACTAGAAGATGGGTTATAGGCATAGGGAATCCGCTATCGTCAATATTAAGTGAAATATGTTTACAAAATTTAGAAGACACACACTTAGAACAAATAATCCAATATTATAATTGCAAGATATACTTAAGATATGTAGACGACACATTAATAATAATAGACGATTGTAATGCAAACACAGAAGAGAAATTACTTGAACAATTAAACGGTATACATAAAAATATTAAGTATACAATGGAAAAACAAATTAACAATAATTCTATTATTTTTTTAGATATAAAAATAACCAATCACAAAAATAAAATTGAATTTGGAATATTTAGAAAAGAAACGTATATTATAGCCCGTCTCAGGTTAAGTTGAGGCAAGCAGGGCGGGTAATTAGGGTCGGTTTCAACCGTCATAAAAATGACCCTTATTAATACCGCCTGAGTGAACCTGAAGGACACTCTAGTTTAAAATTGCAAGTCTGTATATCTTAAGTGAAAATGAAAAAACGATATCATAATTCGTTTCATGATACTTTCCTGATAATTTTGATACCAAATTTGATTACATTTGGCCAACTTTGAGCTGTACTAGCATTATAAACTTTGTTAGTTGAATTAACTTTACTAATATGGTTTACAACAATAAAGCCACAAAAATGTACTAGAGAAGTTCATATTTAAATATGTAATAAATAATCATTATTTGAGAAAAAAAACTCGATACTGTATCGTTATTTACCATAATACACACAATTAATTGTGGGTTTGTACCATGTTAATCGGCCGCCATATTGAATCTGATTCCCATAAGAGCAATGCTACAGAATAAGTCATTTTTTCTGTTAATTCGTGGAATAAATTTAAAAATTTGGTTTCATTTTGAAGTACTGTCATATGCGGATGTTTATTTCTAAATACATTTTCAAAAACTGTTTTATTGTTTTCATAAACGTATGATATAAATAGTAAAAAACAGTTAACTTTATTAATTTTTTACACAGTTGCATTAAGAGATATTGCACAAAATCTTAGCAATCAACACCCACAATCTATTTTACTTTAAGAAAAACAATACAGCTTTCGTTTTTTGACAAAAACAACACAAAAATATGCTTAATAGAGAAGGTATGTTTTGCTTATTTAACATTGAAATTGGTAGCCAACTTCGCCGTTTTGAATGTAGGGAGCCGAGAATTAAAAGTGTTGTAATTGTTTTTTTGGTCAATTCAACAAATTACAAAATTAAATTTGTATTTATAAATTGATATTGCATTAATTAACATATAATAACAATTATCAAGTTTATTAATAATTCATTAGGTTTATTCTTATCAATATTCTTATCATCACTCACATTAGTAAACACCTCTAATGTTTCCCAAACACCTCTTCCTGCAGAGTCCAACTATTATAAGACAAACGTACTTAGCACTGTAAATATTTTGAATGAATTTTGATATATTATGATTGATTGATAAAGAAACAATGTACATTATTTAACTGTAAATATTTGTAAAAAAAATTAATACAAACAAATTATAAAATAAAAAAATATAAAAATTGCCGAAGATCTAACAGACTAAAACAGACCTCTGGCAGTCTCAAGTCTGCAAAACGAGCTATTTAATAATTAAATGAGCTCCGAAATGCAGAGAGAAAGTTTTAACTATCACAAATGGTAATTATAATATATTATTACTATGGTACAAACACACAATTGTGTGTATTATGGTAAATAACGATACAGTATCGAGTTTTTTTCTCAAATAATGATTATTTATTACATATTTAAATATGAACTTCTCTAGTACATTTTTGTGGCTTTATTGTTGTAAACCATATTAGTAAAGTTAATTCAACTAACAAAGTTTATAATGCTAGTACAGCTCAAAGTTGGCCAAATATAATCAAATTTGGTATCAAAATTATCAGGAAAGTATCATGAAACGAATATGATATAGTTTTTTCATTTTCACTTAAGACATACAGAATTGCAATTTTATACTAGTGTGTCCTACAGGTTCACTCAGGCGGCATTAATAAGGGTCAGTTTTATGACGGTTGAAACCGACCCTAATTACCCACCCTGCTTGCCTCAACTTAACCTGAGACGGGCTATAATGATATCGTACATGCGGAATCAAATCACCCAATGCAACATAAATTAGCAGCGTTTAGGCATATGATAAATAGACTACTGGCAACCCACTCAACAAATTTGAATATAAAAAGAATTAAACATTATAATGCAAATAGCAATCAATAATGGATATTCACCGAAAACAATAGACAAACTTGTAAAAAATATAAAATCAAAAAAGAAAATAAATAGGCCTACAGAGAATAATAATAAAAAGAAAAATGGACATCAATAACTTACACGGGTAAAGAAATATATAAATTTAAAAGATTTTTTAAATAATATGGAGTAAATATAGCAATGCAAACGAATAATACAATAAAATTAAATAATAATATAGAAAAAAGAGACAAACACAACCAAAGTGGAGTATACCTATTAGAATGCGATGCTAAATATGTTGGTCAAACTGGACGGAAATTAAAAACTAGATATAAAAAACATATAAAATCATTTAAATATAATAAAAAAGATTCAAATTTCGCGAATCATTTAATTAACGAGGACCACAAACCTAGGGATTTGCAGACATCTATGAAATTAATCCACCCAATAAATAAAGGAACAAGGCTTAATATAATAGAAAACATGGAAATATTTAAATTAAAGTTAAAAGACCAAAAAATAATAAATGAGCAAATTAACAAACAATCTAACATTATGTTTGAAAATATAAAATTAATATAAAAATGGAAAATTCTAGAAATATAGGACGTAGGTCAATGATCTAAAATGAATAGTTGTTTACTTGTTTACAAACAATAAAGATCAGGTAGTAAACAGGTTGAAACCCCCTTTGGGAGGGTTTGGGAGGAGAACAAGTATAAATAGGAGACAATGGTAGAGCGTAGATAGTAGCAAACAAAGCTTCTGAATATGGGGTCTACCCGAAACGCGTCAGGCGAAGAAAAGACAAAGCTAGGAAAGGCGGATAAACAAGAAGACAAATGTTTCAAGCATCTTAGCAGAAATAATAATAACAAATGCAGTGATTATTAAAAAACCCTCTGAGGATGATGACCATGTCATCGAAATGTACATAAGAGTAACGTATTAAACATAACTTACAATTTAGTTGTTTAGTTGTTGTTTTTTCCTTGTTTTGTGGTTCGGGGTTTTTATTCAAACCAGTGTGATATATTATCTCGTAAACCATACATTTTAAAGAAAATTTTAAGAGATATGTTTTACCTAAAATGACATAAACGACCCGTGGCGAATATCTAATTTTAGAATTTATTTTTTTAAATATGTTCAAACAATTTTTGACCACCTACTTCCAACATGCGGACTGTTATAAGGGGATCTTTTTGAGTAAAATTCGTGCAAAAATCGCAAAAAATAAATCCTAGACTAATAAAAAAGTAAAATTTAATAGAAACCACCACAATTTAAATCAATGATCGCACAAATATTCGTGAAAGTTCAAGTCGCTACCATTACAAAATTTTAAATTAATTTCCACTATCTTGTTAGCACTAAAACACAGTTTACTTTTTCTGTCATCCTGTTAAGACATTTTCAATTTAAATTTGAAGACAAAAACAAAAATTGGCCAACGTAACTAAACTTATTGAATAAAAAAAAAAAAAACATTTACGAATGAAACTCTTGTTTGGAGGTGAAATGTTTATATTGATTTAACTTTACCATTTTTCTGGGTCCTCAGATGGTCAACATCAGTGGTTACCTGGTTTGCGGGGGAGGACGAAGGGCTTGGCTGTCATTTAGAAAAGGTGCGGACTCATAGGCAGCCTCCTACGGGGCCATTTTTACATGGGTATGACGGGAGTTCCGAACTCCCGGAACTCTTTAACCTCTTTGTATAATTCTTCCTTAGGTAAATATAAGATAAAAAGTCGCAATAAACATTGGTTCGAAAACGTTTCGTTTTCCAGTTATCCGCCATTTTTGTTTTGTTTTTACAAAAAAACTTAATAGCATTGGGAGTAGATAAGATATCGAGTTCAAATTCGGTGTACATATTTGTTATGTAAATTTTTACCACTATACAACCAATCAGAACAGTGCCTTGTATATTTTTAAAATGACTACCGTTTATAATTTCAGAGATATTTAACACTAAACAGCCGACTAGAGACTGTAAGTAAATACTTCAGGACATATTTAGGATTACAATTCTGTTTTACAAAACAACGCTATTGATAACAGTATTGAAACAAAATTATGAATGTGGTTTTATTAATCGACTTCATATGTTAGTCTTAAATTATTTAACTATGAGGAATTATACACTAATTGAAGCAGGTAGAGAACCAAATGTTGGACAAATAATCCAACGGTCAATAAAAAAAGGCCTAGACTCTTTGTCCGTCTTAACGAAATATTCTTCTGGTTGTAGTAGTGTACCCGGACTCTTTATCCTTTAAGGGAGCTAACAATATAACTCCCGAGAATTCGTGTAAGATAATTGTGCAATTCGCACTGATTCTACTGAGACTTCAGTAATTAGTCTCAGAAAATCTAACGTACTGACGGAGGAAAGAGGAAAATGAGGACCAATAATAGGCACACAACTGTGTAACTGATAATTGTGAACTCGTATCATAATAAGGAAATAAGACAGCTAAAATAACCAGGAAATAGTATACTACCTATTTCACAACTAGTAGAAAAAGTGTAATTTTTCCTGGTGCGAGTCGTAGACGAGCAATTTAAAGAGAACGAGCATCTGAAAAGAACATGTTCCCACGAGTTTTGAACACTATTTTTCACGATACTACAGCTAACAATGAATTATTTGATACAACAGAAAATTATGATTATTACAAGTTGAAAAGTTTATTTACTCTTATTTACTACAAACAAACAAAACAATTATGTTTTTACAAAATCAAAATGTTACTTCATCGAATAACAAATAGGATTAGGCCTATATTTAACAAGAATTTAAATAAGTCTTGGCTTATTTCAGTAACTTTCTTCTTAAAAGCCTCTGGTAATTCTTCCATCTGTACATCAACTAAACACGAAGTAAAGTAAACACAACAACACAATGTTTTAAACAGATGATGGGCATTATTTCAATATTGTATTGTTGTAATCAGCTGATTTACCCTCACTAGTGAGAATATAATTTATCCTCAGTAGTGTGGATATGACGAACTTTATTGTCCGCGAGAGGAAAGAAGTCCCCTGAGCTCTTGCCTATTCAAAACATTGCAGGCGCTAAGCTTACGTTGCACACGGCATTCTGCGGTCACATTCACTGTGGCAAAACATGTAAAATAGCCAATTGAGGTTTTACTTTATTGTAGCTATTTAATTGTGTTAATAGTGTTGAGAAAACCATTAAGGTTTGATAAGCCTTCCTGTTTTAAAAACTAACTTTATTATAGTATTGAGTATAGGATTACTATAAAAAGTTTGTTATTAAGAAAGAAAGTTGTTACTATAAAATTTTTTACAGTTAGGCAGTAAGAAAAACCGTTATTGTATTTACAAGTAAGATTATATTTACACTTATATACATATTGTTTGCAAGTTCTTAAATTACTATACAATATTAAATTGTAAACCATTTTAAATTTATATACAAAACTAGCAAAAGCTTGTTGATAGGCCTACTAAAAAAACTGATATACATTAAATCCCTCGACATTAGCGGGTATGGTATTCGCGGTTTTGATTATTAGCGGTCACTAAAAAAAGAAAGACTACTGTATTAAATAGAAATGAAGTACATGTAAAATTCGTAAATTATTGCAGTGTTTGTACTGTAATAATTATTGTACGAATTTAATAACATTGTATAAAACCCACGTTGTCAAAACACTCACAAATACAACAAAACATACAAGATGGGATTTAAAAAATCTTTACTAGAAAAAATGCACTTAAAATTTTCAGAATAATGAGATATAAATAAATATATAATATTATACAAATAATTATAATCAAATTTAAACCTGAAGTAATACAATTATTGATGACAAAATAAAAAATAAAACATAATTTTAAGTTAAACTTGTAGACTAAGTTAAATTGCACAGTGTTAATTTAAATTTAAATAATTCAATTGTTTAAATTCAACTATTTAATTAACTATTCCCTAAGGCCTAGGGATGGACAATTTATATAAAGCAGATTTTTTTAAATATATTTTATGTCAGTAGTAATTATTATGTCATGTGCATATCTGCATATAAGCTACTCATTATGTGTAAGTATTTATAACTTTTATGTGTTTTATTTTATAAGTATTACACATATTTTATTAAACTGCAGTATGTCATTCAAGTTTTGGTGGTTCATTGTAATAAATACAATTATTTTCAATAATGTGACACATTTTGTTCAATTTCGTATTTATTTTTCAGAAATGTTTCAGAGAATCAAATTAAAAGTATGCTAACATTAGTATATTGTATATTATACAAATAATTATAATCAAATTTAAACCTAGAGTAATACAATTATTGATGACAAAAATAAAAAATAAAACATAGCTTTCCGTGGCCGACTGGTCTAGCCCAAGTATTCTATAGCTCTGCACTTAACGGCTTTTCTACAGGGATTCCACATTAGCAGAAACAAAACTATGGGGCGCGAAAGGTTTGGACAACGCGGAGCGCCTGCAAATGCCGTGCGGTAACATACAAACACTGCTGCATACCGTCCTGGCTCAGAGGACTTCTTTCCTTTCGCGGACAATACCTGACAATATACGCAATAGAAAAGCAACTGATATACCAGTAGTATCGTGAAATGGCAATTTTCCTCACAAATAATTATAGAGGAAAGAATATAAGTAGTACGTTATCATTATTGTATTTTGAGTTTCAGCCAACTATTTAGGACATTTTTTTTACTCACGAAGGCGCTGAGTAGTTGCCTGCGTGTACGATATATAATAGTAGTAGAATTTGTGTGTATCTCTCCCAGCAGCCTCGGCTCAAACACTGCTTCGTTTCGCTTGCAGTCGAAAACTAGCTTTGAGACCTTGCGGCTTCAGATTTGAACCGGGTACTTGTTTTTACTTTCTCCACCCTATACGTAGTATATGGAGAAAGTATTGTTTTCGTAAAAATGTTCGAATTTGAATTTTCAGTTGAATTATCTGTTTTGGTGCTCCCAGAACCCCAAAAAATTGTTTAGTGCAATTATCTGTGTTGGTGCTCCCTGAACCCAAAAATATTTTTAGTGGAATTGTTTGTTTTGGTGCTCCCTGAACCCAAAAAAGTGTTTTTAACGTGGTGTCTGTCTGTCAGTGTGTCAGTATGTATACACGACCAGAGGGGACACTATTGGTCCGATTTTCATGAAATTTGGTATGTAGGTACTAAACCCTAATATCTCCAGGCGTTTTTTTCATTTTTTGGAATTTTTAATTTTTAAGGGTAATTTACCCCTAAAAACCAATAAAAAACGACAAAAATGCAAATTTCTCAAAAACGGCTCTAACGATTTTGATCAAATTTTCAGTATTTATAGTGCTTAAGATGCCAAACAAAATGACACCACCCGCTTTTATCAAAACTTCGGCGTTTCATAATTATGAGGAAATGTTAAAAAATAAACAAGTTTATGTTATCAATCTAGCATCAAGGCGACGGCCGCACGGGGTAGCACAACGGTAGAGAGGACGGCCAGTAATTCTAAGGTCGCGCGATCGAATCCCGCCTGGGACAATAACTTTTTTATACGATTGACGTAGGTAGAATATTATTTTTTTGTTTTGTTCTAAAAAGTAGTAAATAAAATGATTAAAAATAATATTATTTTGACTACAGTAAGTTGGGAGAAAGTTTGTGTCAGTTAACTGATACCGTTTATTTACGTATTGATCGATGTTGGGGGGACCAGACTGGCTATAAGGTCGTGCAAAAACAAAATGTGTAGAATCGTCTCCTTTATGTTTTCAGATAAAACACAAAAAAGTTTCATCCTAGTACGAAAAATCTCCAACGTATTTTTACTTCCGGTCAAAATATGTGCTTCCGATTGTTGAATTTTTGGGGCTAACGAACTCTTCCAAGCGACTTGTACAACCAACGCTTATACAAAATTTGGACCAAATCGTGCGTAAAATGCAAAACATATAAATAAATTTTTTAATGACACCTCCTGTTTTGGGGACCATTTTGGAGCTCATTGACCACTTTCGACTTAAGTCTCACAAAAGTCACTGCAATAGCTCATGCTCATCCTATCGAAATTCGTTATAGTCTATACCACCTCAGGATGAGGCGGAAACACACGACTCACACAACAGACCCAAGGGTAAGGGTATTATTCCGGTCGACTATTTCCGCCTCACCCTGAGGTGGTATAGGCCACGGTAACTAGAACTAATACGGTAGCTCTCACGCGCATCTGGCTGAGAGGCCGTGACGTCATCTGCACCAAGCCGGCCGAAGTCCGCTATGTAGCTCCTCTGCTCTAATCCTAATAGGAAGCGATTTTATCAAGCTTATGGTTGGCAATTCATGTTACAGTACTTAGACTATTATTATTCTCAATAACACTTACTTATGTCAAGCAATTTGGTTTGAATTTATTTATTTTACTAAGTTTTGTAGGCTAAGATAGTTTACTACTGAAGATAATTGATTTTAATATCTTTAAACGCTTTTACAAGTATGTACAATTGAACTCAAATTGTCTTCATAGTGAAACTTCCTAACAAAAGTGTATTTTAAAAATGTTCAGGGGTTAAATAATAATTTCGTTGAATGAGATTGATTTTTCATTTGTAGTATTTTATTAATGAAAAAGTATCTCTAACATACACAAAAGCTTTTTTTGAAATACACCTAATTGTGACAACTTTTGCTACATCTTCACTAGACAAAATTTTACATTTTGCTTTTAAAAGTTGTTGTTGTTGACTTTTAGAAAATAGCAGTTCATATTTCATCAAATCATGTTTTAATTTAGTTATAACTTGTTAGCTACATTTTAGTTCATCTGTTAATAAAATTATTTTTCTTTTAGTTCTTTATTTTTGTTTATTAATTGGATGTTCTGCACGTCATGATTAGATAAATTTTGATCTTCATAAGAATCGAGTTGGTCTGAGGTTCCAATAATTTCGCTGCTTTTTTCTTCTGCTGAACTTTGTATTAACGAATTTACAGTTTTACAATTACGTTTATCTGCACGAATTTTTCTTTCACTAGATCCCAAAGTGTCGGTTGAAGTTGAAATTTTTGGTATTTTTTGTGTTGGTACAGTGAATTTTTTAAATTTATGTCTGGGTGGTAGGTCTAATAATTCCGATTTCAAATCTCTTTCATAATTGCTTTCCAAGAAATATTCGGAACAAATTCGGGCTGTTTTAGTGTTGAGCTCATCTTTTCGTTTGAAAAAATGCTGCCATTGTTTATGAAGATCTTTGTCTTTGGAAAAACGTGAAATGACAATTTCAGCATTATTGGTTCATGATTTGTGCAACCGTTAACGGCACAACATGGCATTTCAAAGCGAGATGAATACACAATCTATAGATAAAATTCAGTAAAAACACTACTAACACATTCTGAACACTACAAACACAACCGTCATGGTGACAGAACTCACTACAAATTGTTTTTGTAGTCATAACCGATTGCTATTTTATATAATATTATTATTTATAATTGCCTTAGCAGTTTGTAATATGATAGACGCATACTGTGACTCAAATAAATTCAACTAATGTTTTAAATGTTTTACCAACTGCCGTTTTGTGTTTTTATTTGTTTATGTGTTAAACGTCATAATAATCTCTGTTAATAAGTGTAACTGTGAGAAGTGTGTTTTTGTGTATTCGTTCTGATGATGCCTGAAAATGAAAAGGTGAAACTGCTGTAAACGATATAAAGACTTCTAAAAGGATTGCTAAGGCAAGTATAAATAATAATATTATGCACTACAAATAGCTAACTACACTAGAGCGCTGTATCGTGTAGGGCAGGTCGGTCCGCGTGACGTCATCTGAACGCAATCCACTGCGCATCCACCTCGTGAGTGTTACAGTGTTGTTCTAATTACCGTGGTATAGGCTATAATAATTCAAGCCTCATATATATAAAATATTCATGTATATAATGTTTGGCCATTCGGACATCCCAATCAACCAAACTAATTAGGAAATACTGTACAGCTATTGCGGTTAGTTTAACTTAAAATAGTAAAGACAGATTTATTATTTTTTAAAAAGGCTTACATTTTAACAGATAATCCTCCAGAGTGTGTTGCAAGTCTTACAAACAAAGCAATACCACCGTTCTATTTCACCACTTGAATACTCGTGTCGAGTCATTTAGTTTGTCCATTTTAAGTGATTACCAAATGGTTCGGCTTAACTTTAACGAACACCTGATTTTCGTCAAGGTTGAATGACTGTCAGACATTCGGAGGTGTGGCGGACCAGTGCCAGAGCCGGTGCGTCTCCCCCATTTCCTTTGTCTGGCTTTTTGTTTCCTGTCCAGTCAAATTATTTAACTATGTACTTCACTCGACCGTGAACACGAGTACGCCCAAACCATTTAATTTCTTTATTTGTTAGAGAACTAAATATTTTAGACATGAAAACCGAAAAACCGAGTAAATAAATAGTACATGTATACATAATAACCAAAATACAATTTTCCCACAGGTACTTAATAACAAAACGCGTTTCAACGACAAAGTCGTCATCCTCAGTGATACATGAACTACAACTAACAAATTAGATCTGAGTTTAAAAAAGTCTGCATACGTACAGAAACATGCACGCACATTTACATCTATTTTAAAATAGTGTAAAAATACAGTGAAACATTAAATATGCTGGAAAATTTGATTTTTTAACCTATTACAATAACTGCCCACTTCAAGTTAAAATAATTCGACCACGCAGCTGAACAGCTGACGTGAGTTGAGCAAATTTCCAAAATTAAGATTATAGGCCTATGTTTTAGTGTTTCAACCAACAATTTTGGAAATAGGTCTATTCACGACGGTGCTGAATAGCTGCAGAATGGCTCGCACGCCATTCCGCATATTGGGAGTATCTTCAACACACAAAACATTGCGTGCTTCGCACGCCAACCTCCGTATTGGGAGTATCTGCAACACACAAAGCATTCAGTGCTTCGCACACCAACCTCCGTATTGGGAGTATCTTCGATACACAATACATTGCATGCTTCGCACGCCAAGCCCACGCCCACGGTAGAATCCACCACATGGTTTTGAACCGGGTACCTTGGGTCTTAATCTAAGAGCCACTGCAATAGCTCATTTTTCCTATGGAAATTCGCTAAAATATGTAACGTACCTTAAAAATGTATACAATTTGAATTCAAGAAAACGGAGATGACATTTTTGTAAAAGCTATCTGCCACCTGCCTGGCTAGCGCCATTTCACAGTTTTTATTTTAAAGTTCCAATCGCAAACGGCCTTACTATAGCTGAAACTTTGTGGGAGTGGCGGTTTTCTTTAGCCCAGTCTGGTGTGTTTGAGGTGTGTTATTCTATTCCTTGTCTTAGGGTGTGCAACACCACTCGAGTACGGTTGAGTGTTAATTGCGAACAGTCCAAATCGCAAACAAGGGTAAAATCGTCCAGACTGCGAACACCTCAAAAATGCCGAGGACTACCTGAACATGAGTTGTCGAGACTGTGAACACATATTTGGAACACGGCCTATTAAGACAAGAAATTGTGTGGCGGTGTGTAAATCGTACAAGTGTAAATCACATTATATAATAAAAAAAAATAAAAAAAATAAAAGGTTCGAACCTATAGTATGTAGTCACAGTATGTTTGCTTTTTACTTAATCTGGCCGATAACAGTATGATTATATTTCATTATTATCACTTTATATAATTAAAATTAAAAAAAAACCTAAAAGGTTCTAATCTATAGTATTTAGTCACAATATGTTTACTTTTTACTTAATCTGGCCGATGACAGTATGATTACATTTCGTTATCACATTCTGTTATAATTACAATAAAAATAATAAATAACAATATGTTTGTACTTTAAAAACGTATGTACAACTTTGTAGTTGAGTTGGCGAAATTGTTCGTTTCTACGAAGTGTATAAATACTATATTTATCAAGAAAAAAGTTAAGGTTTGTGTATCTATAGTAGTTTCGATTGACACGCTAAAGTAAACAAATACCTTGCTGTTTTACGCAAGATATAGAAGACCCTTAATAAAAAGAATGCTGTTAATATATAATAACGGCCTGGGATTCTACGAATGGGTTGAAAACCCCGACCTCTCAAAATGTGTTCGCAATCAGGAATCCTCCCCCTCGTAAACCCAAACATGTTCGCAATCAGGAGGACACCCTCGAGTACAAGCATCGAATTCAGTGAGCGGAGTCTGCCTTGAGGACCTCCTTAGTACCTCCTTGGTAAGGCACTCGAGTTCGACTAGAATATATTCTGTATACACTTGCGTTTTTACCAATGGCGGTCTTATTTCCGCCATGTGCAAACGACATTTAAATTTACAGAAAGCTCCAATATGTAAGTAGATCAAAATACTCTCCGATGTTGTACAGTTTTCAAGTAATACGAATGAACATCATGTTTTCGTCTTGTTTATAAGCAAATGACTAAAAAATTTTATAATTTAACATTTTTCTCATCTCCTTGACTTATTATTTAGATGTTCATGAACGATTTACCTGCAAATGACATAAGAGTATCTTCAAAGTTAGGGAATGTTTCGACCTGGTTGCAAACTCTTAAGTACTATGGTCACAAACTAAAGAAGCTAAGCATAAAAAACACAACTTCGGATTACTGCATCCTTAAAAAGTAAGTAAAAAAAGCATGAACATTAATTTATGAACACTTTAAATTTGGCTTAAATTGGGAAAAGAACTTTTAACAATGGATTTCTGTTTTTGATGGTTCCTAAAACTAAGCTATAGTCCATTTAAAACGTGGGGGACGTAGTTAAATTAATGCCAGGAATATGAAAATGAAATGAAATGAATGAAATGAAAAAATGCTTTTATTTTTTAACATAAACAAAAAAAAAAAAAAATGTTTATGGGGGATGTTTGTTTGGAGATACTAAAGTGAGAGTGTTACTCTACGCTGATGATATTGTCTTGATAGCGCCCACAGCGGTAACATTACAGTATATGATTAATAACTTGGAAAACTATTGTGACACCTGGAAGTTAAAGATTAATTTAGAAAAATCAAAAATAATGGTTTTTAGGAATGGGGGTAGTTTGGGAAGAGAAAAATGGCGTTATAAGGGGGAGGAAATAGAGTGTGTTAATAATTATAAATATTTGGGATTGGTTCTTACACCTTCATTGTCGTTCCAAACGCATCTAAGTCAAAAGCTTTCTGCTTCTAAAACGGCTATAAATTATGTTTGGGCAAATTTAATGGGGAATAAATACGTGGCGTTAAATTCAAAATTTCAATGTTATAAAGCGGTTTCTCGGTCTATTTTGTGTTATGGGGCGGAGGTGTGGGGATACCGCCAATACGACACAGTCGAACAGTTGCTGCGTTTTTTTATCAAACGAATTCTAGGTTTACCGCCAAATACCCCTAGCTATATGTTATATATAGAAACAAATCAGGAACAGATTTATTTGTTTACGTTGAAGTTGAACATAAAGTACATGTTAAGGGTTTTTAAAATGTCTCCAAATAGGCTTCCTAACATATTAGCTAAGCAAATTATAAGTAAAAACTTGTGTTGGTTTAGGGAATGGCAATTGTTGGCAGAGAGGCATTCTGTTGCATTGTCTGTCGAGCCAGGGTTACAGGGAGGGTGGGGGGATCAGCTTTTTCGATTACTAAACGCGATACGAATTAATATGGGGCAAAGGTGCGTTCGATCAGCTGAGGCTTCCATTTATCACTCGACCTACAGAAATGTTTGTTTGCAGTTTAAAGACAGGGCTTATTTTAATAACGATATTAACATAAATGTAATTAGATGGGTTTTTAAATGCCGAGGGGAATTGCTTCACCTAAATTATAAGCCATGGATAAAAAATATTAATTATAATTGCTCACTGTGCAATCTGGGTGAAATTGAGGATGTTTTTCACTTTGTGGCTAGGTGTCCAATCTTGAGGTCGATAAGAATAGCATGGCTTAATTTGCCGGAATTATCTAGAGAGAAGTTTTTAAGTTATTTAAATGGTGAGGATTGGGTGCGGCTTGCAGGATTTCTGAGGCAGGCATGGCAGTACAGGTGGAATTGGATTAGTGAATTTAATTATTAAATTGCAGATTTAAGTTCTTTACCTTTGTTGGGGGGGGGGGGGGGTTACATTTGAAATATGTGCATAATTTGTATATTGGATATCTTTGCAATTATAATTATTATTATTATTTAAGTTACTTTTATTATTATTTGATTTGTTTTGTAAATTTAATTTAAGTATTTTTGTTTGTTTTTGATTCTCAGTAGTGTACCAACCAGGCAAGACGGTCGTATGATCATTGCCATCTTAATGCGAGCAATATAAGTTGTTGTTTTTGTTTTTAATGCCAGGAATAGAAACTACGTTCATTATATAATTTTGGGGTTTTGGGTTCATGCTCAACAATTGGGGTCTCGAAATCCCGAAGTTTATGCGCAAAAAAGCAACAATACCCCTTTTACTTTTTATTTCAATAATATTATTAACAACCTTAAATAAGTTAATGAATTGTCCTTATTTTAATAATAAATTATATTTTAATCGAAACAATATTAAATTGAGTCATTATTTTTTCTTAGGGTTAATCAAAGGGGGGTGAAAGCCACTTACTGAGTAGAAAAAAAGGTAAAATGCATGATAAAGCTTGTTTTATTACTTATGCAGTAGGGTTCGAACAAACATTCATTGTACAACTAAAAATTATATTTTCATCCCTTAAGAAATAAAAACTACCACTGAACTACCCCTTTAAGTGGTTGAAAACATCTAAATTTGAGTGCATGTAAAAAACGCGTTTGGTCATATATTTTTAATTTACCGTAAATTAGTGTTAACAAAATATTACAAATTATTTCCACCCTTTTGAGGAGTAAGACAACCTTTAAAACATCGTAAAATAAAAAGTACGTAAACAAATTTCTCGTTTTACTCTTTGCTTTCAGTTTCCAATAAATAGCCATTTTTACATCTAACATTCAAGTTTAATTTTTTTTCTAACCACTGAAGGGGGTAGTTTTTATTGCTTAAGGGATGCAAATATTATTTATTTGTGCAATGATTGTTTATTCAAAACCTATTGCAAAAAGTAATCAAAAAGCCGAGTCATGCATTTTACCTTTTTTTCTACTTGGTGAGTGGTTTTCACCCCTTTTGATTCACCCTATGAATAAATTTTGGCTCAATTTAATATTATCTCACTAAAGATATGAATTATTACTAAATTAAGGGAATTTCATTCAGTTATTTAAGAGATTATTACAAAAAAACCTAAAAGGCGTGTTTTTTACAATTTTCAAGGGTGATATCAAAACGTTGGGATTTTGGGGCACCGATTTTCGGAATCAGCGGTCCAAAAAACGTATGAAAGTAGTGCCTACTCGTGGCATTAATTGAACAATGCCCACTCCCGCGTTTTGATATTTAACCCGAATGCTTTTAAATCCAACAGTACATTCAGCGGCACATTAGATCTCAAATCCGAAAGTTTGATTTTTGAATCTAGAACGTTGACCTTTTTTTTTGAGGACAAGAACTTGTTAAGACTCGAAATGGTTTAAACGAGTGCTCCAATAGAGGTCAGACAGTTTATCAAGGAAATGTATAATTATGTGAATTAATTAGTAATAAGTCCGCTTGTGAAACCAGTTTAACCTTAAAATAAAACATTAATCCCGCTCTGGCGTTTGGTATTATTGCAAACTTACAAAACATGGTTTACCTTTTAATAGGGTTGGTCTACAGAGTGGATTAAACGGGTATTATTTAGTTTTTTGAGTTTTACATTTTATTGGCCTATCTCATCTGATTGTATGTTA
The DNA here is from genome assembly GCA_018207615.1 of Philaenus spumarius. Taxonomy (NCBI): domain Eukaryota; kingdom Metazoa; phylum Arthropoda; class Insecta; order Hemiptera; family Aphrophoridae; genus Philaenus; species Philaenus spumarius. The sequence continues at coordinate 606,560 of JAGFPH010000276.1, read as the reverse complement.
TATAGATTGTGCCCAGAGCGGTCTTTTTAAAAGTTTTACAGCATTTTAAGTCTATAATCCTGTTCCTTTAAGTACACATTCTTTAAAAAAATATTTCAAAAATCTATAATTTGTTTACGGATTTAAAATGGAGGACAGGTAATGTTTTGTAAAACTAATAGCGTCTGTAATTTAGATTGACAAATTTAAATAAAAGCCTTTTGGAACTATTTTTCGAAAAATTAAATACATTACTTTCAAATCGTTCACAGAAATGAATAAATGAGTGAACGAAATATCGGGTAAATATTGAAGGTATGTATGGAGTTTCGTCCAAATATATGTTTCCCGTGTAGACTTATATACATTACTAGCTGAATGCCCGTGCTTCGCTACAGGGGTTTTTGTATCACTATGTTACATTCATTTTTATGTTTTCTCTCATTTTCTTTCATCTTTTATTTCACATAAGTAAATTATTACACGCATTTTCAATTAGTTTTTTCTGCGGCTCGAGTACTATGAGGATCAATCTGTGTCCTATTTAGTAGTGCAAAAGCAATAATGTTTGCC
>JAGFPH010000276.1:585166-605908 GCA_018207615.1 Philaenus spumarius | reverse complement strand
ACAGTCCCAGAACGAACCGAGTCATAGTACGGAGTAAGGTCGAATTGCGCCGATGCGATGGTCGTGAAATCCTCATGAGTACATGGGCGCACATATAATATTTTCCAGGGGGTGCTAGACCGGGGTATACGGCTTAACACGTTCACTGCTAAGGACGCACATGTGAGCTTGACACTGAACACTATGAGAAGCAGCCGATGCACAGTGCATTGCACGCCAACCCCCATATTGGGAGTATTTTCAATATACAATGCATTGCGTGCTTCGCACGACAATTTTACCTATATGCTATGGACGCACACGTGAGTCCGCTTTAAAATGTTAGTGATTATTAAGTAGAAAGAGTCAAAAATACAAAATAAAGTAATTTCTACTCATTTAGACTATAAGTATAAAAATAAAAGGTCAGCTCCTGGCATAGCAAATACGAAATTTGCGTAGCAGTGAACGTGTTAAGAGTACCCTCCTCTCCTTCGGCAAAGAAAACTTTTAAAATTTGGGAAGATAATTTGGCTGTTTATATGAATTATTAACCCACACAGCATTCAGTCTGTACGTTTACACCATCAGTGAATACGCAAAGACCTATAACACTCCTAGAGGCCGCACCAAGTAGTGACCCAGCAGCTCATGCTTGAACTCTTGTAAAAAATAAAATAAGTATATGTAAAATCAAACGGCACTTATCATTTAAAACAAATGTTAGTGCTAATCTCTTTCAAAGAAAAATACCTGGCTATAATTAATAATATACATATTTTCCTTTCCCCGGGAGCTAGGGGGACCGTGGCCTCCCTCTGCCCCTAGGTATGGGCGCCCATGCATGTGAATTAAAGGTTATTCCAGAAAAGTTGTGTCGAATTGCTTTAATATACAGCTTGTAGTTCGTTGAAACAAGAGCATACATTTTCAAGGGGATTATGTCGAAAAGTAGAAAAAGCGTAGTTTTGTAAAAATAAATTGTTTTTTCTCCAGACCAATTTGTCTCTTTAATTATTGAATGACTCTCGTAATTACGTTACCTCGGGACCTAATTCAATTTTTGGTCCTGCAAAATCTAGCTAAGTCACATACATTTATATGTTAAAGAATGTATTTAAACTCCTTTAGTATTGACAAGATGAATACATTCACAACTGCAACACAAAACCAAAAGGTACTAAGATTTCTCCAACCTTATTTTGCAACATCTTAGCATTAACGATAAAAAAATAATTACCGGTATTACAAATTTAATTGCAGATTTTAATTTCTCTAAATAAGGCTCCAACAAAGATTTGGAGGTGGTAAATAACAAATTAGAACTAATTCTTGACTGTCGGGTTATTTACGGCCGTTTATCTCATTTAAACCAATTATTGTCAAATAATTCCGATTCTAAGTAAACAATGTATTTATAACGTCCAATTGTAATATCTAATACCTACTTGAAGATCAAATTGGTTTCGCTTTATGCATTGATAATGGTTCTGCATTAAGATTTCCTCCTTCCCTTCTCTTCCAAGAATACACCAATCTTAACAAAGCGCGAATGCTGTAATATTATGAACGCATACAGTTCTACACTACCGTTAAAGTCTCCCTTACTATTCGTCCAGTCCATCACCGGGGGTGCCTATTTCAGGAAAAAAATAAAGAAGTTTTTTTCTCACTTGTTCTATATGTTCTTTGGGGTGCTGAATCCGAATTTCAACTTTGCTACTTCCCACGGATATGGCTTTACAACGAAAATCTCGAAAAAACCTAAAGATTTTCGACTTTTTAAAAGTTTTTTCCCAAAACGTCATAAAACTTTGCACTTTTCGGGTGCACTATTCTATACAAAATTAAAGTACAGTATATTAAATTTCCTACAAAAAGCACCCCTCAAATTTATTTTTCGGTTGAACGGTTTGGCCACTAGATCGCGCTAAAAAAAAGTCAAAATTTCCTACTCTGTTTAAAACCTAGGTATTTGTTAGTTTTTCGCCTGTAACTCAAAAACAATGCTTGTAATTACAAAAAAGCTTGCATTCTGCTGAAATTACACTAAATCTTCTACAAATTACACACCTTAAACACTTATTTTGGCCAAATCGTGCAGCCGCTAGAGCGCATTGAAATTTTTTGTCATATTACGCGAAATGTCTAAGTCAAGAGTCCTTCACCCAAAACTCAGTAGTGACCTACATTATCACTATTTATTTATTAAAAACTATTTATTTGGGCTTTATAATTAATAATACGTGTAATTTCTTATTAATTATAAATCAATTTAATTACTACTTTTAATTATAAATGTCATTATTTATTATTATATATATCAATTTAATTACTACTTTTAATTATTATAAATGAATTTCCTCATTAATTATATACCAATTAATTACTTATTTTAATTATGGATGCAATTACTTATCAATTTAATTACTACTTTTAATTGTTATAAATGTAATTACTTATTAATTATATATGATTTCAATTGCTACTTTTAATTATAAATTTAATTAATTGTATATCACTTGAATTAAGTACTAACTATTAAATATAGTATATATATATATAACTGAACAGTTGTTATAGAGGTTGGTTTGTGGTTTTCAAGGGGGAATGTCCTCCTTTGAATTTGGTAGGTAGTTAAGTCCCTATTTATAATAATATGATCTCCGGTTCTCCGCCAGGCTAGATGGACGCAGAGGATGTCTACACTCGAGAAAAAAATGGAAGGCTACTGTTGAGTTTATTAGCTCAGAACAACAACACCAACTGCCAATACCGTCTAACTAAGGGGTTAAAACGAGGTAACTACCACCAAACAATAAAAATAAATTTCACTAACTTCCTACAAGTTAGCTGCTTAACTTGGCACATATTATTCTTGGGTGATGTACAAGAAAGAAAAAACATTTACATTTCGTTTACTTGAGTCTAAGGGGTGAAATGGGATAACTACCATTAAAAATAAATAATAGCTTAGCAATGGCATACATATGACTCTTTAGGTGTAGGCCTAATCATTGGATAAAACAATTGCATTTCGATTATTAGCATCTAAGGGTTAAAATATTTTTCCTAAACATTATTAAAGGTAAACTGTAAGCTACTCATCGAATGTGACATGAAATGCACTTCTAAACTTGATTTTTAATTTCACGTTCATTCAGAAGTTATGAGTAACAATGGCGGAAACAGGGTTTTGTCCAGGAAACTCGAATTTTCGAAATAGGTTTTGAATTTCAACACACTAAGAATAGTTTATTTTGATTATTTATTGCGTTAATATTCTTTCGTAAAAGTTAACCACTCTCCCCTAATAAAATATTCATTCAAATAATATTAGGCCTACAGTCGCTTACAACAAAAACAAACCCAAAACTTATGCATTTATTAAAATATAATTAATTCCAGGTAATTTAAAATATAATAATAATAATAAACCAAAGTTGAATGTTTAAAAGTCATACCGTACAGTAATTTCATTTAAACAACACAGGCTCCAAAATTGATCCTTGTGGAGGTTCATGAAAGGGAATAACCTAATCATTTCAGCATATAAATAATAGTTTGACTACTATTGCATTTATTATATTTTGGAATTAATTATATTTTAATGAATGCATGTTTTAGGTTTGTTTTTGTTCATATCCACAATGTTGAACCTCTCCCACCCCTAATAAAATATTCATTCAAATAATATTAGGCCTACAGTCACATACAACAAAATCAAACCCAAAACATATGCATTTATTAAAATATAATTAATTCCAGGTAATTTAAAATATTACAATAATAATAAACGAAATTTGAATGTTTAAAAGACATACAGTACTTTCATTTAAACAACACAGGCTCTAAACTTGATCCTTGTGGTGGTCCTGCAAGGGAAATAACTTTCAAATCATTTCAGCGTATTAATGATTTGACTACTAAAGCATTTATATTCTATCGACGATGTTGAACCTCTCCCACCCCTAACAAAATATGCATTTAAATAATATTAAAGTCGAATACAACAAACCAAACCTAAAACGTGTATTTATTAAAATATAATTATTTCCAGGTAATTTAAAATATTATTATAATAATAAACCAAATTTTAATATTTAAAGGCTCCAAAATTTATCCTTGTGGAAGTATGTGAAAGGGATTAACCTTCAAACAAAATATTCATTCAAATAATATTAGGCCTACAGTAGCATACAACAAAACAAACCTAAAACATATATACATTTATTAAAATATATTTACAGTAATTCCAGGTAATTTAAGGCATCATATTATTAGTAAATCAATGTTTATTGTTTATAAAACCATCCTTTCATTTAAAACAACACAGGCTCCAAAATCGATCCTTGTGGAGGTCCGGGAAAGGGAATGACCTTCAAATCATTTCAAACATTCAAAATGATTGTGTTTATACGTAACGTGTTGTTATTCTATCGTAGAGGTTAACCCGCCCCCACCCCTAACAAAATAAACATTCAAATTCAAATGGTAGACAGTCGCTTACAATAGCAAAACTATGATATAAGTTGTACATTTATTAAAATATGCGAGATAACAGATAATTTTAGGAATTATAATACTAGTAAAAACTTACCAATAATATTAAAAAAATATATCCAGATACGCTTTGTATATCACACACCCACTAAAAAGATCACAACACTAACAAACTTTTCTTCGAACTGGTAGGTTTAACAGCCTGTTGCATTCCTCAACATGTACACTCGATTCTGTATAAAAACAACACACATTAATGATCCATCGCCTACTTTAAACACACACTTTAACAAATCCAAACAAAACTTTAATGTCAATATCTGACAATTAAGAAACTAAGAAAGTTTAACAAGAGATAGTCACAACACGATCAACTGTTTCAAGTCGGACATTTTGTTTCTGGAACTTCCCCCACCCCTGGACAGGTAAACCGACTGGATCTGAACGGTACACGTTGAATAAGTACAGTCTCGGTCAGCACCAAAGTACAGTCTGTTTCTGACCGACATAGGTATGCATGCTTAGGTATCTTTCCCACAGTCAGCCTCATTATTTTATCGATTGTACTATTGCCTTCAAGGTTATTTCAAGGACATTTCTTAGGTTAATTGATTTCAGTGATCGTGAAGTGAAGCACGATGAAAGGATTTTCTCTTACTTATTTGCAACTGTTCGGAACTGGTTTGATTGTTTATTGCGTATTGCTGGGTAGAGAATATCTTTTTACAGAAAAATCTCGAAAAATGTTCTGAAAGCATGGTCAGTTTAAAAAAATTTATCATGGCAAACTATAACATGTTAGTTTTCTAATATTGTAAACATGAAATCTTAGTTTTCTTTGTATGTTTGTGCAGTTGTTCTAATCCAGGCACGTAGCCAGGGGGTGGGCTTACCGGGCTGTAGCCCACCCGAAATTTCCTGATACAACAATTTTTTATTAGGATTATAAAATTGTATTGATATAGATATACAGTAGTATTTTTGTAGTATGACGGTATTTACGAAAGAGTAACGTCTTCAAACCTACAATAATAAATCTGCTATGTTATCATATTGTTAGTAAGAGCTTATTAGACTGATAGAGAGAGAATGGCAATAAGCAGAGAAGTAAAAACATTGTCTCGTAGTGTAATGGGTGAGGAAAGACTCAGTGTCCTAGCCATGTTATCCATCCATTGGGACATTACTGTTGAACCAGATAAAGTGATAGACAAAATGGCTGGCAAGAAGAAAAGAAGGCTCTTACTTTAAGTTTTCTGTTTTTATTTTTGACATGTACTATGTAAAGCACTTAATGAATTATTAGAATACAGTTATTGTAATTACTCTATCACCAGAATTTTATTTATCACCAGAAGTTTTGGTCCAGAACAGTTAAGTAGGCTACTCTTTGATAATAGCTGGGCGACCGAGCATCGCTCTGTATAATATATTTTTTTAGGAAAATGTATGTAAATACGAATCGCATACTGAATAAATATGAATATTTTTCGATCTTACGTACATGTGAACTGTTTATTTAAATTTAAAAAAAAACGTGAGTGAATTAGTTCTAACATTTTATTCGATTTTTTTTGCAGATATATAACCTAGCGCATTCGAATCCTGACGTCCAAAACCCTCTATAGGTACATGTAGGTTATGTAACCTATCCAACGAATAGGCCATATTTGATATTGTTTATGTATTTTAGAAATAACAAATAATAATTATAATCATTAGATAATTTATATTACCTTTATAAAAATGCAAAGAATGCAGAAACTGGTGAAAAGTTTTCAAAACGGTTAATAACAGCACAAAAATAATGTTTTAGTTACGTTTGGTGTTTGAATAAAGAAATAAGTTGAAAACTATACCACCTGATACATTGTTAATGATTTATGTTTGTTAAATACTATATAAACATCTGGAGCTAAAATTAACAGATTAACATCTGTTTGTAAAACATCTTTATTGTATCTATAATGTATCTACTCGCCTATTCTTAGTGACTTCAAAGGTGGTATATAAAAGAAGTTCAGAGTTTAAATTTTATTCCCATTTTTGCAGACATAAGACCTAGCGCATTCGATTCCTGACGTAAAAAACCCCCTAAATGCAAATTTTCATCAAAATCGTTAGAGCCGTTAGCGAGATCCCCGAAATAAATTTATAAACAAATATACAAGAATTGTTCGTTTAATAAGATAAGATATTGTATTATAATTTTGTGAACTCAATTACTTGATGCTAGTAACACTGCTTAAAAATATGTATGATTCTTTCACGAGAGTGTGCTAAAAAGTCGACTTTATATACCTAAAATTTCAAAAAAATTCCCCCGGATCCCCCTCTTGATTGGGGGTATTCCGTACTCCCCAAACCCCTCGGTGTGGTTTACTACCAATCAGCCCACCCCAAACCAAAATCCTATCTACACGGCCCTGTTCTAATCTCAGAAATGAATGAACCTATTATTATCTGGAAATAATCAAGAGTTTACTATATATAGAATTATTGTAAGCATGGTATGTTCGTTCCTCAAGCCCATCAGGGTTATATGGTATAGTAGTCCTCCATGAAGAAGGTTTTGGTTTGAGTTGTAAGGGTTTTGTTCGGAGATATGGGTGTTAAAAAAGCACACCGCACCAAAGGACGTTTTATTGGAAGTCGGAGAAGTGACGAAGTGGCCAGAATGTTCCTGAATGTTCTAGAAGCTTCCAGAATATTCCAGACGGAATATTTTAGAACGCTCGAGAATGTTCTACCATAAAAAGGACTTCCAGTTCACGAACGTTCGAGAACATTCTATAATGTTCTAGACACCGGAAACGGTATATGAAGCTAGAAACCTAAAATGCGGCACATATTACTCTTAAGATATACAAATGAGAGAAAAACATTTTCATTTCAATTGTTTGCATTTGGCAGAGTGTTCTATATAAATGTTCGAGATTGTTGTAGAATGTTATAGAATCTTCCAGAAGGATCGATAATGTTCTAATATGTTCCAGGCAACCATGGAAGGGGACTTCCTATTCTGGAACGTTCTAGAATGTGGTAGGAACCAGAAACGGTCTATGAAGCTTTGACTTAAAACTTGGCACAAGCTCTTAAGGTATGCATTCGAGCGAAAAAACCACGTATTTGGGATTAAGGTGTAGAATACTGCTCGTAGAAAATATTTACACCTTACCGGCTCATAGCTGATCTATATAGTAGGCCTATATCAAAAACCCACTCACTCACTTACTCTCTCACTCACTCACTCTCTCACTCACTCACTCATCACAGAATTTCAAAAACCATACCTCCTAGGAACGTGAAATTTGGTACACATATTGCTAAAACCATATTGGTAAACGCGCACTAAAAAAGGATTTTAAAATATTTGGCTGATTATTATTTGTTATATATCTCAAAAACCATTACGCCTAGGGACGTAACATTTGGTAGACACAGATTGCTCAAAGGCGCTAGAGGAACAATAAGAAAGGATTTTAAAATATTTGGCCTTTAAGAGTTGAAACAACCCCATAAATCAGTACATATTGTTTGTTTTATACCTAAAACACCATACCTCCTAGGGACGTGAAATTTGGTACACATAATGCTCAAAGGCGCAAGAGACCAAGTAAGAAAGGATTTAAAAAAATTGGCATTTAGGGATTGAAACGACCCCTAAAACATTAAATATTGTTTGTTATATATCTTACAAATAACACCTCGAGACGTGAAATTTGGTACACATATTGATCATAGGGGCTAGAGGTGCAATAAGAAAGCACTTTAAAATATTTGGCCTTTAAAGGTTGAAACAACTCCTATTATAAAACAATAAATATTGTTTATTATAATTTCCTGAAAGCTGAATTTTCGTACATTTATTTTTTACAAGATACATAGCCTACATATAAAATGAAACCAGTTTTACATTTTGTTACATGCTGCGAAGGGGTGAAAATGTGATAACAACCTCTAAAACAATAAATATCGATTGTTATACTTCCCTTTGTACATTTATCGAGCTAATATTTTGTACATTTATTTCTTAGAAGATATGTATACAAAATAAACCTGTTTTACATTTTGATACGTGCTGCCAAGATGTGAAAATGTGATAACAACCCCTAAAACAATAAATATTAATTCTACTTCCCACATAAGTAGACAGCTGAAATTTGGCACTTAATTTATTAATTTTAAGTGCTGTATTATAGTAATAAAATATACAATTAAATAGTCTTTTTATAATAAAAATAAATTGTTATTCTTCCCATGAAGCTAAAGAGTTGTTGTTTGACACATTTGTTTCATAAGTGGTAAATTGGAAGATTATTGCACTAGCATTTCGATTACTTGCGTCTAAGGGTGAAAATTAAAAAATACTCGTAAAACAATAAATATTAAGTCTCATACTTTTCTATAACCTAGAAAGCTAAAACTGATTTCTTAAATGGTACTAAAAAAAACAAACTAAACGCATTTTTGTTACCTTTGACTAAGTTACATGCTGTGAGCCCTATATATAAAAAATAATTTCTATAAAGCTAGATAGCTGAAATTGTTTACCTACATATTATTATTCGTAAGTTATTTAAAAAAAAGAAACCCCATTGGAATTTCGATTACTTGCATCTAAGGGATAAAGTGGGACAATACCGCCTTTATGTAGCCATTACTTTAGGTAAAATGTAGGCAGAAATATAATGTATCCGTCCCTTTTAACGCAGGAAGACGGAAAAGGGACTGGATGCACTTCGAATCATGAATTTTAATAATTGCGTTCGTTTGCAAAACATGATTGTTAGCTCTTACCTTCACACAGCTGATCATGTAACTAAACATTGATTGTAGGGAAAACATTGATAGATTTGGATGTAACTCACTACACAGCAGGCCAAGATCTAAGATCTTATGTCAGATTTAAAACACAATTAGTGTACCCGATATTCATTTCATTTACTTTTTCTTTTTGTAAGCGAAGCCACGGGTACCAGCTAACAATCAATAGGCTGCATGTAGTACATGTACGCGTAGTTTGTCCATGCGTGCCACTATAACTCCGAAAACCAGCCCCGCAGCCTCATGGAGGCATGGTAGCCTTCCATCCTTCATCCGTGCAGGTTTTGGTTTGGAACTGCAGCGGCTAGGTTCTGAGTGGGCGACAAAAAAGCGCACCACACTAATGGTCTTCTTACGGGAAGCAGGAGAAGCAGCTGAGAATAAAGTGCCGATGTGGCCGATACTGCCCAGAATGTTCCGGAATGTTATAGACTATTCCAGATGGTTCCACAAGTTCTAGAATATTCCAGGCGGTTCTATTTAAAGGGAAAAGGACTATGAAGCTAGATACCTAAAACTTCTCATATATTAATTACTTTTAAGTTATATATAGGAGAGAACAAACTTTTGCACTTTGATTATTTGCATCTTCAATGTACTCATAGACGTGAAATGTATCTCAAACTGGTAAACATTATTGCTTTTGCACTACTAAATAGGACACAGATTGATCCTCATAGTACTCGAGCCGCAGAAAAAAACTAATTGAAAATGCGTGTAATAATTCACTTATGTGAAATAAAAGATGAAAGAAAATGAGAGAAAACATAAAAATGAATGTAACATGGTGATACAAAAATCCCTGTAGGGAAGCACGGGCATTCAGCTAGTAATGTATACACACGGGAAACATATATTTGGACGAAACTCCATACATACATTCAATATTTACCCGATATTTCGTTCATTCATTTATTCATTTCTGTGAACGAAGCCGCGGGTAGTATAGCTGAAAGTAATGTATTTAATTTTTCGGAAAATCGTTCCAAAAAGCTTTTATTTAAATTTGTCAATCTAAATTACAGACGCTATTAGTTTTACAAAACACTACCTGTCCTCCATTTTAAATCCGTAAACAAATTATAGATTTTTGAAATATTTTTTTAAAGAATGTGTACTTAAAGGAACAGGATTATAGACTTAAAATGCTGTAAAACTTTAAAAAAACCGCTCTGGGCACAATCTATATAACATACAATCAGATGAGATAGGCCAATAAAATGTACAACTCAAAAAACTAAATAAATACCCGTTTAATCCACTCTGTAGACCGAACCTATTAAAAGGTAAATCATGTTTTGTAAGTTTGCAATAATACTAAACGCCAGAGCGGAATTAATGTGTTATTTTAAGGTTAAACTGGTTTCACAAGCGGACTTATTACTAATTAATTCACATAATTATACATTTCCTTGGTAAACTGTCTGACCTCTATTGGAGCACTCGTTTAAACCATTTCGAGTCTTAACAAGTTCTTGTCCTCAAAAAAAAAGGTCAACGTTCTAGATTCAAAAATCAAACTTTCGGACTTGAGATCGATTTAATGTGCCGCTGAATGTACTGTTGGATTTAAAAGCATTCGGGTTAAATATCAAAACTCGGGGGGCGTTGTTCAATTAATGCCACGAGTAGGCACTACTTTCATACGTTTTTTCGGCCGCTGATTCTGAAAATCGGGGCCCCAAAATACTAAAGTTTTGGCATCACCCTTAAATTAAAAAAAAACACACGCCTTTTATGTTTTTTTGTAATAATCTAACTATCAATCTTAAATAACTGAATGAAATGCCCTTAATTTAATAATAATTTATATCTTTAGTGAGATAATATTAAATTGAGCCAAAATGTATTCATAGTTTGAATCAAAGGGGGTGAAAAATACTCACCGAGTAGAAAAAATGTAAAATGCATCACTCGGCTTTTTGCTTACTTTTTGCAATAGGTTTTGAATAAACAATCATTGCACAAATAAATAATATTTGCATCCCTTGAGAAATAAAAACTACCCCCTTCAGTGGTTAGAAAAAAAATCTAAATTTGAATGTTAGATGTAAAAATGGCTATTTATTGGAAACTTAGAGCAAAGTGTAAAACAAGAAATTTGTCTACGTACTTTTTATTTTACGATGTTTTAAAAGTGGTCTTACTTCTCAAAAGGGTGGAAATAATTTGCAATATTTTTTTAACACTAATTCACGGTAAATTAAAAATATTTGTCCAAACGCGTTTTTTACATGCACTCAAATTTAGATGTTTTTAACCACTGAAGGGGGTAGTTCAGTGGTAGTTTTTATTTGAACCCTACTGCAAAAATAATAAAACAAGCTTTAACATGCATTTTACCTTTTTTTCTACTCAGTAAGTGGTTTTCACCCCCTTTGATTAACCCTAAGAAAAAATGATGACTCAATTTAATATTGTCTCGATTAAAATATAATTTATTATTAAAATAAGGACAATTCATTAACTTATTTAAGGTTGTTAATAATATTATTGAAATAAAAAATAAAAGAGGTATTTTTGAATTTCTTTTTTTTGCGCGCATAAACTTCGGGGTTTTGAGACTCCAATTGTTTAATCCGAACCCAAAACCCCAAAATTATATAATGAACGGAGTTTCTATTCCTGGCATTAATTTAACTATGTCCCCCACGTTTTAAATGGACTATAGCTTAGTTTTAGGAACCTCCAAAAACCGGGATCCATTGATAAAAGTTCTTTTCCCAATTTAAGCCAAATTTAAAGTGTTCACAAGTTAATGTTCATGGTTTTTTTGTGTACCTTTATTTACTTTTTAAGGATGCAGTAATCCGAAGTTAGTGTTAGTGTGTGACCAGTTTGTTCAACCAGGTCGAAACAGTCCCATACAGTCCTCTTCAATACAACCATAGATCATGAATATCCAAATACAATGATACAACTTATCTTTCATCGAACTTTGAAAACACTCTTTTGTAATTTGCAGGTAAATCGTTCATGAACATCTAAATAATAATTCGTGGAGATGAGAAAATGGTAAATTAATTAAAGTAATTTGCTTATAAACAAGACGAAACATGATTTTCAGTCGAGTCAGTTGAAAACAGTTGAACATCGGAGCGAATGTTGTTATCTACTAATTATAAATTGGAGCTTTCTGCAAATTTAAATTGTCGTTTGCACATGGCGGAAATCAGAAATAAGACCGCCATCAGTAAAAACGCAAGTGTCTATATTCTAGTCGAACTCGAGTGCCTTACCAATGCAATAAGGAGCTTCTCAAGGCAGACTCCGCTCACTGGATTCGATGCTTTTACTAGAGTGGTGTTGCACACCCTAAGACAAGGAATACATCACACCTCAAAATCAGGATTTAAACCCACGACAACCCAGACCGGGCTATAGAAAACCGCCACTCCCACAAAGTTTCAGCTATAGTAAGACCGTTTGCGATAGGAACTTTAAAAGAATAAACGGTACCAGGAACTGGCACATACTTTCTCACAAACATATTTAAATTATTAAACAGATTCACTGTGACTTCATAATTGTAGGTGGGGTAGGAGAGGTGATTTATTAAAGTAGGAGATTAACTAATAAATATTATTATTAACTAGAGAGAAAACTATTCGATCGATTTCGAACAAAATTAGCTAAACGAGAATTTTTAGAAAGATGCATTTTTTTGCATAAGATAGGGTATATTAAAGGCTACAAATAAGCCAAATTTTATCAAAACCATTAGAGCCGTTTTTTTATTAAACAAATAATAACTGATTTTTTGGGGGGTTTTTTGACAAAAAGGGGGTTGCTTTTCAAAAAGGTTCAAACCCGTTTTTCGTGCATCTATAAAGGCCTAATTGACGTGTTTGGTCCAAATTTGTTTAAAATCGATCGATTAGTTTTCGCTTTATTTTTGTATACATACAGACAGACATTTTGTAAAAATCACTTTTTTGGACTCAGGGGTTCCCAAAACGGATATTTTCACAAAAATCTCAACATCGATTTTTGTTTTGCGATCACTACGTTCTACTATAGTAGGAGTGAGAAAGTAAAAACTGAGAAATGGCGCTAACCAGGCGGGTGGCAGATATCTCTTACTAAAATTTCATCTCCGTTTTCTTGAATACAAATTGTATATATTTTTTAGGAACGTTACATATTTTTAACTTGTAGTGAGTGGGAACTTATTGTAATAGGGTAAAAAATCTAATTTTCCAACATATTTTATGTTTTACAGTATTTTTACACGATTTTAAAATAGATGTAAATGTGCGTGCATGTTTCTGTATGCAGACATTTTTTAAACTCAGATCTAATTTGTTAGTTGTAGTTCATGTATCACTGAGGATGAAGACTTTGTCGTTGAAACGCGTTTTGTTATTAAGTACCTGTGTGAAAATTGTGTTGTGGTTATTATATACTATTTATTTACTTGGTTTTTCGGTTTTCATGTCTAAAATATTTAGTTCTCTAACAAATAAAGAAATGAAATGGTTTGGGCGTACTCGTGTTCACGGTCGAGTGAAGTACACAGTTTGACTGGACAGGAAACAAAAAGCCAGACAAAGGAAATGGGGGAGACGCACCGGCTCTGGCACTGGTCCGCCACACCTCCGAATGTCTGACAGTCATTCAACCTTGACGAAAATCAGGTGTTCGTTAAAGTTAAGCCGAACCATTTGGTAATCACTTAAAATGGACAAACTAAATGACTCGACACGACTATTCAAGTGGTGAAATAGAACGGTGGTATTGCTTTGTTTGTAAGACTTGCAACACACTCTCTCTGGAGGATTATCTGTTAAAATGTAAGCATTTTTTAAATAATAAATCTGTCTTTACTATTTTTAGTTATACTAACCGCAATAGTTGTACAGTATTTCCTAATTAGTTTGTTTAATCGGGATGTCCGAATGGGCAAACGTTATATACATGAACATTATATATATATATGAGGCTTGAATTATTATAGCCTATACCACCTCAGGGTGAGGCGGAAATAGTCGACCGGAATAATACCCTTGGGTCTGTTGTGTGAGTCGACTGTTTCCGCCTCATCCTGAGGTGGTAACGAATTTCGTTAGGAATAATAAGCTATTGCAGTGACTTTTATTGTGAGTCCTAAGTCGGAAGTGGTCAATGAGCTCCAAAATGGTCCCCAAAACACGAGGTGTAATTAAAAATTTTATATATATGTGTGTTTGTACTATAACGATTGCATTTTACGCCCGTTTCTTCCAAATTTTGTACAAGCGTTGGTTGTACAAGACGCTTGAAAGAGTTCGTTACTCCCAAAAATTCGACTATCGGAAGCACATATTTTGACCGGAAGTAAAAAAAGTTTGAGATTTTTCGTACTACAATGAAACTTTTTTGTGTTTTATCTGAAAACATAGAGGAGACGATTCTACACATTTTGTTTTTTGCACGACCTTATATCCAGTCTGGTCCCCCCAATATCGACCAACACGTAAAAAACCATAAGTATCCTGTTCAAATCCACGTAAGGCAGCTTCCTATCCGAAGCCGCAAGGTCTCAAAGCTAGTTTTCGACTGCAAACAAAACGAAGCAGTGTTTGAGCCGAGGCTGCCGGGAGAGATACACACAAATTCTACTACTATTATATATCGTACACGCAGGCAGCTACTCAGCGCCTTCGTGAGTAAAAAAAATGTCCTAAATAGTTGGCTGAAATTCTAAAATACCATAATCACAACGTACTACTTCTTTCCTCTATAATTTGCCATTTCACGATACTACTGGAATATCAGTTCTTTTTCTATTGCGTATATTGCCAGGTAAAGTTCGTCATATCCACACTACTGAGGATAAATTATATTCTCACTAGTGAGGATAAATCAGCTGATTACAACAATACAATATTGAAATAATGCCCATCTGTTTAAAACATTGTGTTGTTGTGTTTACTTTACTTCGTGTTTAGTTGATGTACAAATGGAAGAATTACCAGAGGCTTTTAAGAAGAAAGTTAATGAAATGCGTCAAGACTTTTTTAAATTCTTGTAAAATATAGGTCTAATCCTATTTGTTATTCAATGAAGTAGCATTTTGATTTTGAAAAACATAATTTTTGTGTTTGTTTGTAGTAAATAAGAGTAAATAAACTTTTCAACTTGTAATAATCATAATTTTCTGTTGTATCAAATAATTAATTGTTAGCTGTAGTATCGTGAAAAATAGTGTTCAAAACTCGTGGGAACATGTTCTTTTCAGATGCTCGTTCTCTTTAAATTGCTCGTCTACGACTCTCACAAGGAAAAATTACACTTTTTCCACTAGTTGTGAAATAGGTAGTATACTATTTCCTGGTTATTTAAGCTGTCTTATTTCCTTATTATGATACGAGTTCACAATTATCAGTTACACAGTTGTATGCCTATTATTGGTCCTCACTTTCCTCCGTCAGTGCGTTAGATTTTCCTGAGACTAATTACTGTAGTCTCAGTAGAATCAATGCGAATTGCACAATTATCTTACACGAATTCTCGGGAGTTGTATTATTAGCTCCCTTAAAAGATAAAGAGTTCGGGTACACTCCTACAACCAGAAGAATATTTCGTTAAGACGGACAAAGAGTCTAGGCCTTTTTTTATTGACCGTTGGATTCTTTGTCCACCACATTTGGCTCTCTACCTGCTTCAATTAGTGTCTAATTCATCATAGTTAAATAATTTAAGACTACCATATGAAGACATTTAATAAAACCACATTCATAATTTTGTTTCAATGCTGTTATCAATAGCGTTGTTTTGTAAAACAGAATTGTAATCCTAAAATATGTCCTGAAGTATTTACTTACTTACTTTTTACTTTTTTGTAAAAACGAAAAACAAAATGGCGGATAGCTGGAAAACGAAACGTTTACGAACCAATGTTTATTGTGACTTTTTATCTCATATTTACCTAAGGAAGAATCATGCAAAAGGTTAAAGAGAGTTCCGGGAGTTCGGGACTCCCGTCATACCCATGTAAAAAGGGCCCCGTAGGAGGCTGCCTATGAGTCCGCACCTTTTCTAAATGACAGCCAAGCCCTTCGTCCTCCCCCGCAAACCAGATGACCACTGATTGTGACCATCTGAGGACCCCGAACAATGGTAAAGTTAAATCAATATAAACATTTCATCTCCAAACAAGAGTTTCATTCGTAAATGATTTTTTTACAAATCAATAAGTTTAGTTACGTTGGCCAATTTTTGTTTTTGTCTTCAAATTTAAATTGAAAATGTCTTAACAGGATGACAGAAAAAGTAAACTGTGTTTTAGTGCTAACAAGATGGTGGAAATTAATTTAAAATTTTGTAATGGTAGCAACTTGAACTTTCACGAATATTTGTGAAATCATTGATCTAATTGTGGTGGTTTCGATTAAATTTTACTTTTTTATTAGTCTAGGATTTATTTTTTGCGATTTTTGCACGAATTTTACTCAAAAAGATCCCCTTATAACATTCCGCATGTTGGAAGTCGGTGGTCAAAAATTGTTTGAGCATATTTAAAAAAATAAATTCTAAAATTAGATATTTGCCACGGGTCGTTTGGGTCATTTTAGGTAAAAAATATCTCTTAAAATTTTCTTTAAAATGTATGGTTTACGAGATAATATATCACACTGATTTGAATAAAAACCCCGAACTACAAAACAAGGAACAAAAACAATAACTAAACAACTAAATTGTAAGTTATGTTTACTACGTTACCCTTATGTACATTTCGATGACATGGTCATAATCCTCAGAGGGTTTTTCAATAATCACTGCATTTGTTATTATTATTTCTGCTAAGATGCTTGAAACATTTGTCTTCTTGTTTACCCGCCTTTCTTAGCTTTGTCTTTTCTTCGCCTGACGCGTTTCGGGTAGACCCCATATTCAGAAGCTTTGTTTGCTACTATCTATGCTCTACCATTGTCTCCTATTTATACTTGTTCTCCTCCCACACCCCCCTTTCAACCTGTTTACTGCCTGATCTCTATTGTTTGTAAACAAGTAAACAACTATTCATTTTAGATCATTGACCTACGTCCTATATTTCTAGAATTTTCCATTTTTGTATTAATTTTATATTTTCAAACATAATGTTAGATTGTTTGTTAATTTGCTCATTTATTATTTTTTTGGTCTTTTAACTTTAATTTAAATATTTCCATGTTTTCTATTATATTAAGCCTTGTTCCTTTATTTATTGGGAGGATTAATTTCATAGATGTCTGCAAATCCCTAGGTTTGTGGTCCTCGTTAATGAAATGATTCACGAAATTTGAATCTTTTTTATTAAATTTAAATGATTTTATATGTTCTTTATACCTAGTTTTTAATTTCCGTCCAGTTTGACTAATATATTTAGCATCGCATTCTAATAGGTATACTCCACTTTGGTTGTGTTTGTCTCTTTTTTCTATATTATTATTTAATTTGCATTTTATTGTATTATTCGTTTTCATTGCTATATTTACTCCATATTGTTTAAAAAATCTTTTAAATTTATATATTTCTTTAGCGGATTCCCCATGCCTAAAACCCATCTTCTAGTTTATACATTTTATTATTAAATTGAAATTGATTTTGTTTTAATATTTCTTTTAATGTATGAATTATTTCTTTATTTAATTGTTTACTATTCTCTGTTTTATTTAATTTTTCTTTTAGTATTCCCATTGTTTCTTCTATAGGTATAGAAGGGTATACATTTTTAATGTCGTATGAAATTAGTTTGCTTTCATTGGTTAATTTAATATTCTTTAGTTTATTAATTAGATCTGTTGAACTCTTTATTATATATTTATTTTCAACACGTTGCGTTGTTCTACAATATTTTTGAGATATTTAGCGACTTCATATGCTGGTGCTGATCTATAATTAACAATAGTTTTTTAATACATATTATTTTAATTTTGAAAAATGCAAAAATAAAAATGTTTAAGGTAAAAAAAACAAAGTAATCTTTAGGCATACCTTAACAATATCCCGAAAAGTTATTGGAAAATTGTTAGTTAATGTTGCGTAAGTGCGAGAGAGACGTAATACTCGGGCGGCGACCAAGAAACTCTCTCTCGCACTCATGCCAAGTATACACTATGCATACTCCAAAGAAACAAACCTTTAGAACAAAACACTAACCAATACCTTTTCGGGATATTGTTAAGGTATGTCTAAAGAATACCTAAACACTTTGGTAACATTAAACATTGCAATTTGGGTTGTGGGTTTTTACGTTGAAAATTGTAATTTTTGTGTTTTTCAAACCTAAAATAATGTATATCTCTAAAACGATCAATTTTACAGAAACATTGCAAGAAAACTTTGTTGTTTAAAATGGTCCACACAACCTGTAGCAAATTGTTCCGATGCGAAAATATCGAATTTTACCATTTGTTTTGTTTAAAAACATATTTAAACAACTTTTTACTACCGTTGCCGCCTAGCAACATGTGAATATTTTATAAGGGACTCTTTTTGCGTAATATTGCGTAAAAAAATCTAATGTAAAAAATATCAAACAGGAGAGAAGATCGGCCCTGGACTATGCAGGGTGTTTAAAAACTCCAAGCACAAACTTCAGATAAAAGACATATAACCGTAGGTATATTTTGTTTTGTTTACCTTCTGTTTGTAATTTTTACTTTAAAAAATACATTTTAAGAAATATGCAAAATGAATTTAAACCAAATCTTGGTTGAATGTCACCCTTGCTAGGGCCTAGATTTACAAAAATGTTTAAGCCTTTGTCTCTTTCCGTTTCAAAATGGCGGCCATTTTTCAAGTTAATATTACAAAAAATACATATTTTTTAAAAATTTATAAGAATAATTTGCGTTTAAATGTCACGACAAATCCAAAACAATTTATTCTTTTAAAATCATGTAGAAATTAAGAATTTTGGGCATTTTCGTCCATTTACACCATTTTTGTCACATTACCGGGTAGCAAAGAGTACAATTAATGGCCATGTACAGGTAGACGCACTCTAAGAAAGGATTTTCAAAAATTTTGATACAAAAATAGTCAACATTCGGGGGTTCACTCCCAGTCATATACAACACATATATAACAACTCAACTTTGAATATGTACAATCAGTTTATTATTATTCACAACCAACAGCTTTTTTTAGGTTAGGTTAACAAAATAAAACAAACAAAAATCAATGAAAAAAGCCTAAATTGTATTTCAATTTAAATATCCCTTGTTACATACAACAGCTGATTTGGATGAAAAGCTTAACACAATTTAAGGTAGCCCTATACTGAACCAACACACATGTCTTCATAAGTATCTACATTTATTACCATAGCTCCCAACTTGGAAAATTTATATTTGGTTAATTTTTTCCTCAACCAACAGTTTTTCATGTTAGGTTAGTATCACTCAATTATATAAAACATATTCCTGTCATTCACGCAAACACTATGGCCCTACTGCGCATGCGTCAGGTCCTAGGTCACCGCTACCCCCACCAACCTAACCCGATCCAAGTATCTACAGTCTTAATCAATCACCATTTCCGTGAAAATATCAAAGTATACGATAATTTGTTTGAATTTTCTTTGGTGAGTAGGGGCGGAATCCCTAATAATTTATAATACAGTATCTTGCAAAGAGATTGTTTACAATGCTAACGCCTATTCGCGAGATCGTTGTCATCATTTACTTAAACACTTAACGTAATGCAGCCGGAATAAAAACAAAATATTTGGGATTTATTAATTGGACGGAATTTTTATTTCGGAAGTTATCAAAAGCTAATCACACTCTGCTGGTAGTGTGGAAAGTCCCGTCGTTATTGCATCCACAGTTTGACAATACCCAGACAAAGTTGTGTTGACATAACACGCTAATTGGCTTATTCATTGGAGAAACCACTGTAGTCAACTACAATATTTGAACATAACCATTGTTTGTTTTCATGAAAGTACGCAAAGGCTAGTTCACACGGCGACACTATATTACGCTGAACTAAAATTTTAGAACTGCGCATGCGCAAAGTACACTTGCGAAACTGTTTAATTTCAGCTGATTCCAGCTAATGCGGCACGAAACTTGAAGTGAATTGAGTTTTAGTTATTAAACAAGGAAAGAAGTATCAAATAGAATGGAAAAGATTTATTGCGACAAACTAAATTTACATTTTTACAAACAAAAAATACATAAGTTAACCGATGTTGCAAAATCCAACAGGTTAAAAACCTAATTACTGGGGCGCTATTTGTGCAAAAATAGTAAGTCCTGCCTAAACTATAAAATCATTCACAAAACAAAACAACCAAACACGTGTTTAAACACATTAAAAATAATAACTCAAGTAAGAAACTAAATTATTATACCTAATTGTTGAGACCCACCAAAACTGGCAAACCCAAAACTAAAGCTGGTTAAATATAGCTAAAGTAGTCCTACGAAATTTTGACAAACCCCAGGATACATCCTCCTT
>JAGFPH010000276.1:566042-585156 GCA_018207615.1 Philaenus spumarius | reverse complement strand
AAATCGATTGAATAGTTTTGCTCTAGCTTTGTATACATACAGACAGACATTTTGTAAAAACCACTTTTTTGGACTCAGGGGGTCCCAAAACGGATATGTCCACAAAAATCTCAACATCGATTTTTTTGCGATCACCATACTTTCTCTATACTATAGTATAGTGAGAAAGTAAAACAACAAACTTTACTAACTTGGTGAATGTGTCAAACTATAAGGATTAGGCCTATGTTAATTATGTAATTATGTAGGATTATGTAATGCATTTTCACGTGCCTACTCACGTTCAACATGTGTAGGTATTTTCAAAATGTTTTATAATAACTGCATATAGGCCTATGTTGGAAGTCGATGGAAAATGCATATTTTTTACAATCTCTTTTGTTTACTTCGTTCTTCAGAAAACCTACTTAGGCCTAACAGACAGCAGACTATATTTAACCGGGTCTAAGCCTTTATGGATTTTCAACTTGGTAAATGTACACAAAACCTAATACTTTACGGTGAACAATAGCGTATGTCGCACGCGCATGTGTGTATTGTTTTGATTAAATTTATTCGTCGTATTTAATGCGGATAAATAAAATTCGGCTCAATGGTTTTGAGCATTTCTTTTAATTAAAGTTCTAAACTTAAAGTTATTCTAGGCTTGGTTTTGTGTTGAATTTTGTATGCTATCAGATGTATCAATGCACATTATTATTTCTATATTAACAGTACAAAATTGAACCTAGAAGTTGTAACATAACCTTAAAAGTATTAGTACAGGTAGTGGACGAAATCAGCTGTTATATGCTAATGAATAAATCAAACAATATAACCTTGCACATGCGCTATAAAGAAAGCGTAAGTATTAATATTTTATTGTTTTAGGGTTTGTTATACCATTTTCATCCCTTAAAGCAAATGATCAAAATTAAGAACTTTTATTTTGTTATGCATCACATAAGAAACAAATGACCTATCATCCAATTGTTTTTACAGTTTCACCGTCTCGATAGTGAATCAAAAGGACTATAAAAAAGGAATCTTGACATTTTTCGTTAAAATGTACGGTTTTTGAGTTATTTACGTTTGAAATTTATTTAATGTATGGTTATGAAGCAATACAAAATGTATTACAATCATACATAGAGTATTTTTGTTTCTCCATATGCTCACGTTTTTATATGAATTGTATTTTAGTTCCACTGTTCATTCAAAGTTGGTTTTAAAAAGAAAAACTTATTTGGTGGTACAAGTTGGTCAAAATTGGCCGATTTACATAAAATTTAGTAAAAAAATAATCGAAATTTAATTACAAATCGTAATATGATAATGGTTTTTAATAATTTTTGACGACAATTTAACTGAATTTTGGTATTAGGCACCTAGTACTTGTTTTCATTAAATGCAGCCAAGCGACACTAATTATAGGGTCGCCCGTGCGGAAGACGCTAACCTTTTCTTGGTTCAGAGTTACGCTGCCCACAACTATAATGGCTAGCTCTTTAGGGACTTGGAAAGTAAACGTTTAGGCCTATGCCTTTATGGTGAGGGTTGTTACTCCCATTTTGACCCTTTAAAATAATCGAAACATGCACACGCATCTGTTCTCTTTTATAAACAAAGGCTAGTAAATCCCGATTCACTTGATAAAAATATAATTTCAAAATATTAAGTTCAGTCTGCTATAGAACTAATGTAGGCTATATGACTTGTTTTGAGGTTAGAAGTCGTTGAAAATGTATATTTTTTACAACTTTGATTAGGCCTACTTCGTTCTTCAGTAGAAAGACTTATTGGTCTACAAACAACAAACTACTATCTAACTGTGTATATGACGTTAGGGATTTCAACATGGTAAATGTACATAGAATATAACTAAACATTGTATCAAAGACCTGAAAAACATTTTCGAAAACAGACAAAAGATTACATTAAACCTACTTAAATCAACGTTCCAACTCGAAATATTTAAAATACAGTCATTTATTGCTCTTTTTCAGTCACTTAAGTTTGCATCGACAGTGAATATTATAGGCTATCGGCCTATATTTGTAAATTAACAGAAGCTCAAACTTTTATGATTGTATTAAAATAGCAGAAATTCAGGCCAATTGCCCAAGATAGTGGTAGTTTAAAATATAGTTTTGTGTGTGTAGGCCTAAGTTGTTTTTTAGGCTGTTAAGTATGAAATAAACAAAACTAAGCTAAAAGCCGACCATATAAGATATTATAACTTACATTAGTTATGTAACTTATATACGAAAACAACCAACATCCAGACATTATAAGAAGTTTGTTTTGATTGAAGTTGTACATATAATCCCAAAGTATAATCCAGCTGTTGTGAAATCAGCTGTTATATGTTTGAAGTGCGGGGTTATTGTTGACAGCTGCTCAATATCGTAACATATGTCTTTAAAATAATAGTTAATTTACACGATCTTGCGCATCCGCTATACTATTTTGCTACGTACTTACGGACGTACAATAACTTTTATGGGAATTCGTACTCGGCAATGCCAATGCATAAAGAAATATACAAGAACAAACTGTTAGAAATCTAATGGTTTTTCATTGCGTACTTTTTCCATACTAAATTTACAAAAGTATATAATATAACAAATTTACGAGCAAAATGGGTGCGTACCCACAGGTGTCCCTTGACCTTGATTTTATAACAAAAGTGTGGCGCCAGCTCCGATGCACCTTGTGTGTGGAGGTATAGGGGGGGGGGGGGGGACAAAGGAAATGCACCGTACAGTGTAGAAAGTTTAAAGGGGCGACGTTCTTTCTAAAGCAGGAATACTAATGAGTTGGTTGATTATATTCTGTGTTGTGTTTAGGGGTGGGTTTCATGATCATGAATATTTTAGGCCGTTTTTATAGAGAGCTTATTGGGGTAATTTACATTTTAGACGTATCGTCATAAGGCCATCGATCTGGTAAGGAATGGTGTCGAGAAAATAAACACATTCAGTGATAGTATTTCTAGGCTTGATTTCATCTATACTTTGTAAAAATAGTGTTTTATATTGTGAAATAACACTAAAATACCCCATAACATGTGCCTTAAAATATTAGTATTTTGTGCAAAAACATTAAATTTGTCCTCCTAAAATATATATACTGTACAAATAATATACTTTTTTATAGTCAAATGCAAGTCAGAGTGAGGCGGAAGTTCAAGCCTCCCGAGGGGGAGACTTATTAGCACGGTCGACTGGTTCCGCTCCATTCCTAATTGAATTTTAGTTTTTTATAGTAGCGTTATGCAAACTTTTTTTATAACAAGAAAATATAAAAATAAATCACATAACGTTGTGTATCGCGGTCGTCAGTTTATTTTGATACCAAATTTGAAGTAAATCGGTAAATGTTGAGTAATTAAATGGCATAGCTTTTAATGTAACTAAGAACTATTGAAGGTGTCATAAATACGTACATCGTACACTAAACGAAATATTTGTATTTACGTATTCAGGGACAATAACTTAAATTAGTTTTTATGTACACATCACATTTGTTATATTTACACGTAAAAATGCCCTACTAAAGGTAAAAAACATAATTGTAATAATATTAAAGAACAAGATTATACATAGTTAAATAATTATTATAGGTGTTTGCCCGTGTTTGTAAACTGAAACATCATTACATTAAATTAATAAAAGTAAGATATATATTGAAAGTGATAAAAATACTATATTCTAAAAATAAACAATTTTAAAACGTAATGGTACAGCAAATAATTTATGATTGTAATTTATTTATTTTGTTAGGTAAAAATCTCGTTATTAATAAAAAAAATATATATAGCCTACTAATTTAAAAAAATAGTTAAAAATTATTACATTTTTTTTTTATCACTGTCATGTACATACAAGTTTAGCTATTTGGTAAATTAAATAGTAATAATACTTACAATATGTACAAAAATGATCTTATTTACAAAAGAAGTGCCAACTCGGCACCCGAATCTGCGTTGTAATCCTCAATAGACCAGTGTTCATCCTCGGTATCCTCGTCATTCCCTTAGTAAATAGATAAGTACTAAGTAGTTAAGAAAATATTTTATTAAAAAACTTTAAAGACGAATTTAGGTTTTAACATGAATTTTAATCAGCTAATTAATATAAATAGAAAGAAAACTAAAAATTTAATAATACGTATTTTCTGATTTATAGATTAATAATCCATTTGATTTTATACTTCGAGTAAATTTAGGAGGTAAACAAATAAAACTTAAATATATATCTTACTTTTTTTTATGTAATGATGTTTCAGTTTACAAACACTTATAATAATTATTTAACTATATATAATCTTGTTCTTATATTATTACAATTATGTTTTTTACCTTTAGTAGGGCATTTTTACGTGTAAATATAACAAATGTGATGTGTACATAAAAACTAATTTAAGTTATTGTCTCTGAATACGTAATTACAAATATTTTGTTTGATGTACGTAGTATTATTTATGACACCTTCAATAGTTCTTAGTTACATTAAAAGCTATGCCATTTAATTACTCAACATTTACCGATTTACTTCAAATTTGGTATCAAAATAAACAGACGAACGCGATACACAACGTTATGTGATTTACTTTTATATTTTCTTGTTATAAAAAACGTTTGCATAACGCTACTATAAAAAACTAAAATTCAATTAGGAATGGAGCGGAAACCAGTCGACCGTGCTAATAAGTCTCCCCCTCGGGAGGCTTGAACTTCCGCCTCACTCTGACTTGCATTTGACTATAATATTTGCCGGGTAGCATGCCCTACGACTTTTTAAATTTCAATTCTGCTGCAAACTGACGAAGAAACAATTGATCGTAAACAATGTGTAACAAACTATTGCATTATGAAAACACTGGAGGGCTCCACCTTCTGCTCTCTTCGCTCACCAACCCGAAGTAAATCCTAACAGATTTTGTATGGTAGGGGTAACGGGGCAGGCATTTTTACATATTAGAGAGATGAGAACCGTAGAGGCCTAGAGAGGCTAAATGCGTCGCCCAGTTGGCTGTAGTTGGTACCTCATAGTTTCTAACTTGGTTTTTGGCGTTAAACACTGCTCCCCTCCATCACAACCGAAGAAATCTCTGTGCGGTGTAGTCTTTAAAAATAGAATTTAAACAAATACATATTTTGTTAATTCTATTGGTGTGGTTACATTCATAAATCATATACAGAGTGTTTTGAGAACTCTTTGCCTCTCTCTCTCTCTTTAGGTACTGTTTTGTGCCAAAGGCAATTCACGATATCATTATTAAAATGACCAAATTCTAAGTTTTATTTAGTTTTTTCACTTGTCAATTACTATCTCAAAAACGATTTGATATTAGTTGACATTTTGCATAGAGTTGTACAACATAATAACCAAACTACAAAAAATAATCAACCTTTTCTACCACGAAATTCAAAACGTTTAGTGTAGAATATATCGAAAAGCTTTAGTTTTCTAAAAAATCACAGGGGCAAAGAAGTTAAATTTTTTAATGGCAAGTAAAATTAATTTGATTTTTTTGTAGGTAGAACGATAACCGAGTTGGTGACACAAAAAGTGTATGAGACTCTCGTGAGTTAGAAGTGACACTTCTTAGGTTTATAGATACAGTTTATTTTATCCATTGTTCTCTTTTCGTTTGATGACTATTTTATTATTGTATAGTATACAACAAGGCCCTTAGCCAGGAAAACTTCAATACACAAAGCATTGCGTGCTTCGTATGCCAACCCCCGTATTGGGAGTATATTCAATACACAGCGCATTGCGTGCTTCGTACGCCAACCCCCTTCTATTCTATGTTATATGCGTCCGTTTTAAAATATTAGTGATTATTACGTAGAAAGGTTAAAAAACAAACAATAAAGTAATTTCTACTCATTTAGGCTATACATATAAAAATATAAGGTCAGCTCCTAGCACAGGAAATACGAAATTTGCGTAGCAGTGAACGAGTTATAGACCAATTTCCATGCTTATTTTAAAAATTGTGATAAAGTTACCCACGTAAAATATTATAGGTTGTAAGGATGAGGAATAATTTTGCTTTGTTTGAGTAAAGTATTTTTGTTGAACCTTTATAGTTTTCTTATTAAAAGATCAGATCAATTT
Source organism: Philaenus spumarius (assembly GCA_018207615.1). NCBI lineage: Eukaryota > Metazoa > Arthropoda > Insecta > Hemiptera > Aphrophoridae > Philaenus > Philaenus spumarius. The sequence goes on along the minus strand of JAGFPH010000276.1, from coordinate 579,046 downwards.
CACCACTCACAAGAGAGCCTTAACTCTAACCTACTGCATCCTTGTGTATTGTATGTTGTAGTTTAAGCAAGCAAATCTAAATATCAGTATGCATGCAATGCACAATGTTGTAAAATATGTTGTTGGATCCTCTGTTGTGTTGTCTATTTTATAATTTAATTTGCACTTTTTAAACCTAGTATTAGTTTTTACTGCTAAATTTCGGGATTTCGAGTTATAGAACTGATGAAGACTATAATGCGTAAAATATAAGGCTATGTGATCGACTTTGAGATTCGAAATCGGTTAAAATGTTTGTATTTTACAATCCTTTCTCAATAATACCTCATTCTTGACAGCTAAGAAACAAACTAGACCTACGAACATAAAACTATATTTTAAACTATGCTAACTTTCTTCGACTCTTGGTTTGAGTTATTGTTATTTTATTTTTCAAGTTTGAACTTCTGTTAATGTATAGCCTAAGTACTGTTATCTACCGGCGATGAAAAATTGAGTGAATTTTAAATAAAAATAATACAGTTTTGCCTAAATGACTCAATTTAAAATATTTGGAATTTACATAATTGAATTAAGTAGGCCTATGATTCAAATTTCAAATTTATGATCTTTTGTTTTTTTCCAAAATATATTTCTGGACTTTCAGTAAAATACTAAATTATAGGCTCTGTACATTTACCATGTTGAAAATCTCTAACGGCATAATCTCAGTTAGATAGAGTTTGTTGTTTGTAGCCCTAAGTAGTTTATTTTGAAGATCGAAGTAAACAAACAGAATTGAAAACAATAAACAACGACTCAAACACATAACAGCTGAATTCGTCCATTAGCTTAAATCAGTCAACAAATATTAAATAAATTTTAAAACGTGTTCACTTAATGTTCGGTTTAATACGCAAGCGTCTACTGGTTCTATGTGCTACGTTTTAACACAGTACGCACTGCGAATGCGTCTAGAGTGAGTATGGCGTATTTGACACAGAGAGTAGACACGATTATCCTACTCTTTCCTTTCAACTGCCGGTTGACATTGGAGAAGGGAAGTGTTTCACTTTTCGTCTTATCCTGGAAACTTTGCACTACCGCCCCTAAAGAAGTTTCACTTCAAACACTGGAATTTACCTTTTTGTACATGTAGAGAAAGATTATACAGTACTAGACATTGTCCACGCGTTCGTTGCAGTTGTAAGAGAAGAGGCGTTAAACTCGCCTACGATCGTTCCTCGGTGCCCTTAACCTTGTGTCTTACTACAAACTGCGAAGCTATATTTGCCAATCGGGTTCGTTGAATCCAGCAACAACACTAAACACAATCTTAAATACAAATTAGTCTTTAAAGTGTAATTAAAATAACGACGTGTCAAACGGTGCAAAGACCAAGGCCATATTGGCCGCAGAGGTTAGGTCAGGTAGTTTTATTTACTACACGCTGTCGGGAGACTTTAATTCCTTGAAATTGATGTCGGTTCCGTGACGATGTCGAATTGTCATCAGTCAAACAAAGGCTATTAAAATTAGAAGGTCAATTATGGTGGCACGTGATTGAACACGTGTCAATACGCAGCGGGGCCGGGACGGGTGGAATGCGGATTGGAAACGAAACGCGCGCATGCGTTCTTGTGATCTTGATTGTTACTTTAAACCATAGATATGAATAGCGCTAGAAACAATCCGGCAATGACACGGTTCCTCCCACCACAGGAAGGGCTTTCTATGTCAGTTGCCATTGTAATAGTATTTAGTTGGCACTGTATGTTTGTTTACCATCGTTTTGGAGCCATTGTATATTTTTATTATTTTGGAATACGGCTGTAATAGTCGATTTTCAAAAGGCTGCAGTTTATCGTTCCACAGTTTAGCTTTGGCTTACACCTAGGCTACTCTACTCTAATACGAAACTAATAGTAGATATTATATTTATCATTTTGTTTATAAATTGTTAATAAAGACAATTAATGTTTATAAATTTTCGTTCACAAACCCACGACTTTAGTGCATAAATTCTGTCTTACATTAGGCCTAGACCGATGAGTTTTAGAGCCTGTCTGTTTATTTGATCAAATCGTCCCAAGCTAGTCGGTTAAGAGGGAATTTGTGTAGCTGTATTTTAACTGTATACAATAAAGTGTTGAAAGGTTATGATAAATGTATGAGTAGTTTTGACATGAAAAGGTGCATAAATTATGGTATAAATCACTTTAGCGGTAATGTATTCCGTGAACACAGGGAGTTAGTAGAAATTAGAGAGGAAACTCATGAATTCAAACTAATAAATATGATTGGATTTTTATTTTTTAAATAAAAAGTGTTGATTTAGCAAAGAAAATAACCAGCTCAGAAAATACTGCCTCTACAGACCTACGACAAAAATTAAATAAGGTTATTTTGTTCAGTAACGTGTAGGTCTGTAATTTCCATTTCAAGTAGCCTACGTACAGTATGTCATTATATGTAATGATTTAATGTAGGTACTGCAACAATAAAGGAATATGTTTAAACAGACACAGGTAACTTGTTTTTGTAACCTTAACTATAAATATACTATAGTACTACACTACTATATAGTTTATATATGTTTACAAACTGGAAACACACTGTGACTAAAGACTAAACTTAGAACTTAAGACTATATTTTTTAAATGGTTTATTTAGATTGTACAAAACAATTTAATTGATGTAAAAAATTATATATGTTTACATACTATTTTTTTTAAATGTAGTCGGATAATGAACAGGTACCTTGGCTTCTAATGAATGGATTATATTTTAATGTAGGACCTACTATTTATAATATGTTATTATAAACAAGTATTATGATATAGGCTACCGATAGTATTAAAAGTCTAAAGTAAACTCTGGGACAGTTGTAAGACTGACTGTACGGTGTTTAACAAACGAAACAATGCCCGTCCATTGCTATCGCTGCACAGCGGAGCCCTTACAGTGGTGGGGGTAACTTGAGAGCGCCGGCTCGTTCTCGCAAAACGTAGTCAGCGATCCAGTCTTAGTAGTATATATATATCTATGTTTTAAACTAGTTAGACTATGATGGACACTGGGGAGCAGCGTATAGTGCTGGTTAATCGATCACCAGTAGTTAGGTTTCTTTCGGCCACCTCGCTTACATTCTGCGGTAGATGTTGTATCATTTTTAGAAAAGCAAAATACAGTAGACCAAAATAAACAGTACTGAAATTGTAATACAACGTAGTTGTAATTGTTGTATTTTTAGACAAATATACAAAGTATTACATTTTTGTAATAGTCTGCAACGTTCCACGGTATATTGGTAATAGGTTGCAACAACGTATAACTCACGGAAAGGAAGCTATCATCTGGCCGTTTTGTCAAAGTATTATTTTGTAATGTAGATCAGATGAAATTACTTGATGTTAAAATAACTGACCATCGTCTTTGCAGCGACCATCGTTATTTTGACTATTCCAAGTATAAGGGTCGGCTCTAGCTGTCGGCCATGTTGGCTGACACTCCATAACACCAATGTTAAATTAAAATCCAAATTATTTATTTTTTATCGCATAATTATGAACGATATGTCATTTAAAAGCTATGGCCAATATGCATGGAAATGGCTTTTTCAAAATTAAGAAAAACATTTTGTTTAATATTTATTAACAATTTAAAACATTGATTTTAAATATTTTTTTACGTTGTAACTATTAATTATAGCGAAAAATTACCAAGCCATTCGAATGAAGAATTTTGTCCCCAAGAGTTTGGTATTTTTTAAAAAACGCTATTTGAACAATTGCGGGTTTTAAATGGATTTAGGATGAGCAATGTCCGCGTAACCTACCGCCGCTACGCTGGAGTGGCAGGTTGCTTTCTGTTTTACTAGAGCCGACCCTTAAAACAAATATATTGCATACCTAAATAAAAACTACGAGTTTATTAATGACAAAATATAAAGAACCACATAAATTTAGAAAGTTATTTAACTTTTATTTATAACTTGATTAGATACAAATACAGCTCATAATACAAAGAAATAAATTATAAACCACTATTACTGTTCTTTATAAAAGTTTAACGGTTTTACATTACTGACTATACAGTATACAGTATTTCAATTCTTTAATAATAATTAAATTTAATAATTACGCAGGATTAGTTCAGTTCAGTTTTGTAAATTTAGAAATTAATATGTGTGTTGTAAGTATTATACAGGGTGTCCCCGAACTCTCTGGACCCCTTTTGTGGATATGTTCCTGGGATCCAGACAAACATATTTCACAATATAAACATGGATCTACGGTGCTTATTTTTTGTCTGTCTGTCTGTATGTGTTTTTTACAAAATACTTAATATTTTTGGAAGTAGAAAAGATATTGAGCTCAAACTTTGTATACCTATTTCTTGCGTAACCTTTTATCACTGTAAGAAAAAATATAACATTATTTTAAATATTTTCAAAATGGCGGCCGTTTATAATTTTTAATATAAAATATCTCAAAAACCGGTAACTTACAAAAAAATTACAAGAGACAAAAAAGTTTACTTTTTTAACGGCAAACACAATGATTTTTTATTTTTTTTGTAACTCAAAGGATAACAGAGATATTGAAAAAAATGGGAAAATATATTTCTTGGTAGTTGTCAACAATACCCAGAATTACTCTTGAAACAAAATATTTTAAAGTTATTATGAGCCAAACTAATAAATTATTTGCATAATGTTTCGAGCACTTTTTGAGCTGATTCCACTGGCAAAAAATAATAAAAATGTTCATATATTCATAGGTCTGGAAATGCTTCAATTAGAGAGAGCTGGCGAAAGATTTCACCCGTGTTTCAGATTACTCACAGATCTCATTAAAAAAAAATTACTGAGTTATAACATATCCAACTTTTAAGTACAAATGTAACTGTAGCTTAATTAACAAAATTTAATGAGAAATAACAACAATGTGACCATGTTTACAAATAAAAGTATTAGCTGTTTACTAAGACCTAATTTTGCGTTTTGGGCCAAATATCGCAACAATTACTGCAGTTACAGAACTGAGACCTATTTTATTAAATTTATCTGCTCATTTTACGTAAATTAAATTAAATTTTACACCTTAATTAACGCCCTACATATTTCAATATTGATTCATTTGTGTGAGTAATCTGAAACATGGGTGAAATCTTTCGCCAGCTCCCTCTAACAAAGCATTTCCAGACCTATGAATATATGAACATGTTTATTATTTTTTGCTAGTGGAATCAGCTCAGAAAGTGCTCGAAACATTATGCAAATAATTTATTAGTTTAGCTCATTATAACTTTAAAATATTTTGTTTCTAGAGTAATTCTGGGTATTGTCGACAACTGTCAAGAAATACATTTTCCATTTTTTTGTCAATACCGTATCTCTGTTATCCTTTGAGCTACAGACAAAATAAGAAAAACCATTGTGTTTGCCATTAAAAAAGTAAACTTTTTTTATGTTGTAAATGTTTTGTAAAGTTACCGGTTTTTGAGATATTTGATATTAAAAATTATAAACAGCCGCTATTTTGAAAATATTTTAAATAATGTTCTAATTTTTCGTACAGTGATAAAAGGTTACACAACAAATAGGTATACAAAGTTTGAGCTCAATATCTTTTCTACTTCCAAAAATTTTAAGTATTTTGTAAAAAACACATACAGACAGACAGACGAAAAAATAAGCACCGTAGACCCATGTTTATATTGTGAAATATATTTGTCTGCCCAGGAACATATTCACTAAAGGGGTCTAGAGAGTTCGGGGACACCCTGTATAATAGGCAAGTAATAGTTTTGAGTCAATGTCATCTACTGGACTCGGGATTAACATTTAAGCGGAACGTTCCACAGACCCCTTCACCCCCCCTGCTTTATCACAGATAATAGGGTGTTCCATGGAACGTATTAACATGGCAATAGTCTGCAACGCATTAACAGTACTATTTTTACTATTACTTTAAATAACTCCCATCTCTACATGTTCCATACGCTTTCTTTTGAGTTTTAGACAACTCTAGTACTGTAGCGTTATTGTAGATCTTCGAAAATGTTGAAAAGGAGTTGTTGTATGCTTCTAAAGTATCTAGTTATTTCTTCACGAAGCTCAGCAATGGTAGTCGTGGCTCATTTCACATAAGCGTCAGACGTTGAAAGTGGAACGTGTATGAAAAGTGTTTTTCCCGTGAAATCAGGCGGTTTGCCAAACATTCTTTGAAGTAAATAAATAGTGGCTACAGCGGTGTGACTGGTGGCGCCATCTTGCTGGAACCAAAAGCCAGATTGCTAGCACGACGAATCCTCTTCCGGTGTCTTGCAAAAGGTTGAAGGATGTTAAAGTTGGTGGTGCACTAGGTCGGTAGAGAGGCGCGGCGCCGTGCGGACTTGGCGTAGAGAGCCTTGTCCACTCAGAGCGCGGCGCTTTCCCATCATTCTGGTCACCTGATATTCAGTCATGGTTTGACAGTATTCAAAGATACAACGATGGACACAGAAAGTTTTTTCTTGCAGCGTTAGTTGAAGCAGAAGAAGAGAATGTAAAAAAACGTAAGATGTGGGTTCATGGAATTAATTCAAAAAGACATTACGTTTTTGAAATGAACAACAATTGGTTGCACTGTTGTACTAATTCAACTAATAATCTACAAATTTGTCGCAAAAATTTTCATTTTGCCTAAAAATAGAAATTTTTCATCACAATTATAACATTTTCTACATTTTGTATGAAACAAACCCTTACTTTTTACTTTCTCCCCCTATACCATAGTATATGGAGAAAGTATTGTATTCGTCAAAATTTTCGAGTTTGAGTTTTTTGTGGAAATATCCATTTTGGGTCCCCCTGAACCTAAACAATTGATTTTCGGAGTGATGTCTGTGTGTGTGTCTGTATGTGTGTCTGTGTGTCTGTGTGGATGTTATCAGACCTAGAGCCTAAACCAGTCGTCCGATTTTGATGAAATGTGGTATGGAGGTACTAATCCAAGGTATCTCCAGGCGTTTTTTTTTCATTTTTGTGAATTTTATATTTTTAAGGGTAATTTTCCCATAAAACCCTTAAAATAACAGAAAAACCAACTTTTCTCAAAAACGGCTCTAACGATTTTGATTAAAATTTTATAGTTTATTAGGGACCTAAAGTACTATAAACTGTAAAATTTTAATCAAAATCGTTCAAGCCGATTTTGAGAAAAGTTGGTTTTCCGTTATTTTATGGATTTTTATGGGAAACAACTTTAATACAAAATCACCTCTCCTACCCCACAATACAAGTCACCGTGAATCTGTTTAATAATTTAAATATGTTTGTGAGAAAGTATGTGCCAGTTCCTGGTACCGTTTATTTTATATTATCCATAGTATTTTCTAAAAGATGAAATACTTTTGTTGTATGAATATTGTATGCGAGTAGGTAAAATTAATTGTAAGGAAGAGAGACAAATAATTTTTTGTTAATAATGAATCTAGAAAATAGATTTACCTTTGAATTGTGACACGTACAGAAAGACTTTGTTATTACTGTATACCACTTGCCTATAAGAGAGTTGGATAGGTAGTAATGTTGCCGAGTACAGTCGAAGATATTCGAACCCAACAAATTCCGACCATAGGCGCGGCGCGGTACCGACCTCCAACAGTTTTTCATTTATTAGAAAACGTTGCCGCGCCGCGTAGCGCTAACCTCCTAGTGAACGAAGCCTTTACGTTAAAATTTAATTAAATTTTCTTTTTTCTTGGAAAAATTACTCTTCTAATTTTTCAATTTAAAAATTAAATTACCCAGTTATTGCCAAATGTTCGCTCTAAATAATAAACCATATTAGGTTGTTTTAGCTCGTAAAGTTTTAAAGTAATATGATTCTAAACAAAATGATTATTTCGTCGTGAATAAATTTTCTTCGAGCGCGGTAGTTTTCCGCCCCGAGCCGCACCTCTCTACCGACCTAGTGGATGACCAGCTTAAGTTATCTGGTTTCCCGTTAACATCTTCAACGAAATACGATCAGCACGTCTCTCCCTGATACTATGCATGCTCTTACTATGTTGTGACTTCTCTACGACATTGTCAGGACTTTGAAATCAAAGAAAACACGTTGTTTGCTTGTTGATGAAGTCGTTTAGGTGTACCTACGTGAAAAACCAATGCTCATCAGTTGTGTGAACTGTTTGAGAAAAATTGACGCTCGCCAGCTCTAGGCGGAATAGCGGTTTAAAATATTCATATTAAAGTACTTTTATTCGAATTTGTTATTCACAGGTTACATTCCTAGTAATTATAAGAACTGTTCGTCTACTTTAAACATAATTTATCTAATCACTTTATATGTAATTATTGTTAGTTAATTGACTTAATTTGACAACGCGATTATTAATAGTTGCTAATTGAATGCGAGTATTTTGTGTTGGATCTCAGCCAACAATTAAGTGGATGTCATCTTCTGTTGGCTGGAAGATAAAAAAGTAGAATTATAGAACTGGTAAATCGCTTTGGAGAGGAATTCGTGTAAAAAGCTGCATTGGAGACTTTATAGTAACTTAGGACAGAAAGTGGGAAATTACCAAAAATAATCTATTCTATGTAAAATATAAATTCGTGACGTTTTTACATTATAATTATATATTTGACGTATAGTACGTCCGGAATGTCCCGGAACAACTTAATAAGTTAGTAACCGTTAAATATTAGACTACGATTGTTGATTTTTGAAAATAGTTGAAAAGTCAATTAAACATGTCTTAATCTTAAAAAATATAATAATACAATATTTATTTTCCTCCAGTTATTTACAATTAATGCAATTTATTTTATTTAATGATCAAATTCAACCTCCGTCATTAATACATGATATCGTCAAACAGAGAACAATGTATTTGTTGGAAATTATCTAACCATCACTGCCAGCATTATTTGATGGTTAGAGTAGGCTATGTAAAAATAACTATGCTAAATATAAAATAAAATAAAACTGTAATTAATTCAAAATAATAAGTCCACTTTTAATACCTAATTTATAAACTAATGCGTAAAACCCTGCGGTGGTATTTCCTAGCAGACCACTTTATATACAATTAAGTCGAAAAAAGTAATTCTAAATACACATAATTGCTTAGGTAATATTACACTTACTCGCATACACTAAGAATTTTATAAACTACCGTACATATGAATATAAACACATGCATTCCAACTTAACCAATGCATTCACTAAACCAGATTCTTAAACGATCTATCGCAGGACTCGAAACCCCAAACTCGTGACTTATACTTTATCATTTTTCTTTCCTGATTTCTAAAGGCAATCAATTAAATATTTTAGGTCCAACAAATAAAAATAACTTTTCGCTGTTTGTCTTTTTATTTGCATCTGGGCAGTAGTATTCCTTGTTATATAATACACTAACTAGCCCGATCCGGCTTTGCACGGATAGACAAATAAAAGTTAAATGTATATTAACAAAAAATATATATCAATAAATATATTACACTATTTACTTCTTATGGGGATTTTTAGTTACTTTGACCCCCCTCAAACCCCCTCTAAAATTTCGATTTTTTTTGAAAATTTTTCTTAGCGAGCACCTAGGGCCCTAGAGGAAGCACCTACCAAATTTTATTCCAATCCGTTCGGTGTTTTTTTTTTTATTAACTTTGACCCTCCCAAAACCCATTAAAATTTCGAATTTTGTGAAAACCTTTCTTAACGATCACCTACGGCCCTAGAGGAAGCTACCTACCAAATTTCATTCCAATCCGTTCGGTGGTTTTTGAGATGTCGTGTTGAGTCATTGAGTGGTATTTGGATTATATAAATATTATATATATGACATTGCAAGTGTTTCCGCTCCTGCTACAAACAATCTGTAGAAACCGTTTCAAGAGCTATTAAGTTGATTAAATAAAGGAAAAGAATGATGGTGCTTGTTCTTGAAAAGTAAAATGTGGATGAAATGTTTTTGGGTGGCAATTAAATGTGTAGCCGCGGCCTTACTGCACTCTATTCCGTATTGTAGTCTGGAATGTTTATACAGGATCACTACGCGTGATATAACATTCGTAGTAGGCTACTTTTTAAGTTACAGATGTTTCTCAAATAATAGAATTTCCCTATGTTAGAATGTAATTTAAAGTTTAATTTTTGAACGTCCTTCTTCATTGCAATTTTACTGTCAAGTTAAATGCCGTCATTTGTTTGTTGGACCACTCTCAAAACCCAGGACTAGGATTCATGTTATTGTGATAAAATACCCTCCAAATTAAAATCCCTTCAAAAAGTACAGTAAACTTCCGATTTATTTTGGTTAAATGTAGGACATTATTGTGCACATTTAGTTTTTTTTACACGATCTTATAGCTCGCTTGATTAGATCAAAACGTAAAATACCATAATACCATAAATACTATTATGGGTACTATTATCCGAGGCCGACGGCCGAGTTTGTGTGCTACGAGCGAAGCGAAGGCTGGAGGCTTAGGTGCAAACAAATTCTACTAATATATTTCGTACAAAAAGCAGCTATTCAGCGCCTTCGTAAGTAGACCAATTTCTCAAATAGTTGGTTGAAACCCTAAATTTTATTTTGGAAATTCGCTAACCTTGCGTCAACGGTTCAGCTGCGTGGTCAATTTATTCTACTTTATTAGCGAATTTCCATAGGAAAAATGAGCTATTGCAGTGGCCCATATGGTAAGACCCAAGGTCGGGAGTAGCAAATGAGCACCGATGATGTTCCCCAGAAAACGTTTTGGGGTGTCATTAAAAATCATGTATATATATGTACATATGTGTTCGCACTCTAGCGGCCGAATTTTACTTCCGATTTGGTCCAAATCTGGTACACATGTTGGTTGTCTATGTCGCTCGGACGAGTTCATTAGCCAAAAAAATCCAACAATCGGAAGCACGTTTTTGACCGGAAGTAACTATTTTTTTAGCTTTTTCCTACGAGAATTAATTTTTTTTTAGTTTTTTCTACAAATATAAATGTAGGATGCTATTCTGCATATTTTGTTTTTTTTACTCGACCTTATAGCTCGCTTGGTTCCCCCAAAACATAAAATACCATACAAGTACCCGGTTCAAAGCCATGTGGTGGATTCTACCGTAGGGTTGGCGTACGAAGCACGCAATGCATTGTGTGAAGATACCCCCAATACGGGGGTTAGCGTGCGAAGCACGCAATGCTTTTTGTATTGAAGATACTCCCAATATGCGGAATGGCGTTCCAACCATTTTGCAGCTATTCAGCACCGTCGTGAATAGACCTATTTCCCAAATTGTTGGTTGAAACCCTAAAACATAGGCCTATATACTTAATTTTGGAAATTTTCTCAACTCACGTCAGCGATTCAGCTGCGTGGTCGAATTATTTTCTTACTTTTTACAAACAAAATCGGTTGATTCTATTCGTTTTTCAAAACACATCTTTGTTATTTGCGAGTGAAGTTCCTTAGTTAGCATTATTGTTGCCTTTCTTTAAATGTGTAATGCCGTTATTTAGTGTAAAAGAGGTCTGCGGATAGTCGGGAGTTTACTGCTTTTGTGGTCTTCCACATTAACGATGATATCGTTACTTGGACACCAATTTTGTAAAGTTGTTAAGTCGAAAATCATTTTCTGTCCTGCCAATTCCCAGGTATTGCTCACATAATGGAGAGATTACAAAGGCGCTGATTACTCCTTCAAAACCGTTATATGTGTAGTAAGTAGATACCATCGGTGTAATGCAAAGCATCCTACCTTAAATCATACCACTCAACAATCGTGCGAGCGAAGCTAGTGGGAGTATAATGTTCCCACTTGGCATTTTATTTTGCTTTATGTTAAACTAAAACCTGTTAATATGACTAGTAAACGGTATCATATTAGGTTGCTTGTTTACATTAAGTTTTCGTAAATGAAATACTGTACTAGTAATAAATCACCATACAAGTTATCATGTGAAAAGAAACTTCATATCAATATGCAAACAGACAACAAAAGCAAAACAAGAGGATAATTCAAATTTGAAACCTAATAAAAAATCGCATCAACAAAAAATTACTGTATAGTCAGATTTTAAAACAATAGACATCAGAAGCAGTAAATAAAGTAGAAAATTAATGTGTGCAGTTTACACTTTGGAAGTGTAAACGGGTGCATACACATTGAATAGAATTCCTTATCATATCTACTGTAATGATGGTTTCTACACAAATATTTACACTGCCTGGTTTGTTGGTTTATGTAACACGAGCTCTGATTGGAGTAAGGTTGACATGTAATAGTGAACAGTGAACGATTCAAATTAATTTATGTTTTCAGGCAACATGGCGACATTTTAAAATTCCACGAATAAAAAGTCGTGTGCTGCGCGTAATACTTAAAAAGAGCTGCATTTAAAACGAGATACAGTTTTTCAACTAATGCTTTTAAATTACTGAGTTTAAGGCAATTGTTTGTAAAAACCCCTCGAAATTTATATAATATGTAAAAATTACATTAATATTGCCGTACAAGTTGATAGTGAACGATTAACGCGTTCTTCCAAGTTCTTTAGAAAAAGGACTAACAAGTAAGTAAAAACGTTTCTGTCACTATCTCTTGTTTTATATAGCACATTTTTTTTTTTAAATCCTTCGTGTAAGCTACGTCTGTTTAAAAATTATATGTTATTTAATTTTAAAAGGCATATTCATAAATGCCTGTTTGAATTGGGGATGGATAGAGCCGAGCAGGATATCTAGTCCAGGGAAGTTAGGAAATAAATAGGAATCTTTTAGAGCCAGCATATATCGAGATGCGGTTTTCTGCATTGTGTTTAGACAGCTCCCAGGAAAAAAGTCTATACGGTGTGGTTATGCCATTTTTCGAAAAATGCATTCTGGTGCAATAAATGCATTTTGCAATTGCATAATTACTTGCAATATTATAAGAACGACTGGAAACTCGGAAAAATCGCTCGAAAATCGTTACTCGAGGGTTTTCGGGGATGCCGAATTCAATTCTGGCATTAGAATTACCCGGGGACGC
>JAGFPH010000276.1:543392-566032 GCA_018207615.1 Philaenus spumarius | reverse complement strand
TCGGGGGTTATCGGGGATGCCGAATTCAATTCTGGCATTAGAATTACGGGGGGGGGGGGGGGCGCACGGGTGTTGCTTTGCGGGGGTGCCATAATAAGGACTGATAAGGAAAATCAGTAGCCTGCAAAAAACGATCGCGGGTACACGTAATTCCAGCTCGCGTAAATTATAAATCAAATTTAAATGTGTTGTGTTGTGCTGTGTGTTACATGTTGTTTGTGAATGTTTTTGTGAAAGTGTTTCATTTTATAAACTTGACGTGCATCAACGAATTTAAAAAACCAATAAAATATAGGTTTGATAATGCCTAAATAAAAAAGGCGAAACGCACGTAACCAGCAAATAAAAAATAAAAATAAATGACTGAGAGTTGTAAGTATACAAAAAACTAAATTTATAATATTATAGTTTTGTTGTTTTGAGGTTTAAGCTTATAAATGCTCAAAATGACCACCGTTAACTGCAATACACCTACGACAACAGACTAATACAGACAATTGTACTGTATCTAAAAGGATCCTTTAGTCTGTAGTGTCCTTTTTTTTGTACCGTACACAGTGTATTTTAAAACACCCCAAATGTACTTGCAGAAATTAAACTTTTCCATCACCATAAAGGTTCGGTAAAGGTGCAATAGTCTTGTTTTTTTCATTTGTAAATAAGTTTCAACGGTGACTGTTCCCTCAAAGAAAAATGGACCAACTTTACCCATTGAAGATAGACCACATCACACTGTTCAGCCTGGTAAATTTACTAGCTTCTGTTTAATTATGTATTATTATAACTAAACACCCACCCAGTAAACACAGTTATGCCTGTTGATTGCTCCGTTGAGTATAAAGGTGCTTCATCTGACCAAACAATTAAATCCACAAACCTTTCATTTGCCACACTCATGTTCCGGAACCATTCACAAAACTGTGTTTGCCTGACTGGATAGTCTTCATAAGCAGAAGTTGTCTGATGTATGGTGTCTACTTTTTAGCTTTTAAAATTATTTCAACACCATCTGTTTTAATCCCAGTCTAATATTATCTGAGAGATTTGTTTGGGAATCGTGTAAATTTCTGCATTACCACATCGACATTTTCATTACTTGTAAAGATTGTTCTCTGTCCAGACCGTTCCGTGTTCACATTTCTTACTGATACATGAGCTTAAAACTTGTTACAAATCCTTGCAGTTGTTACTCTTGTCGGTAGTTGTGTTCCAAATTTCGTTTGCCAACGTCTTTTGGACCTCTTGAACATTCTCAGTCTTCCAATAACACTTCAAAACGTAAATCGAAAGACAACTGAACTTCAGTCATATTAATCACATATTAAATGAAAGAAATTAAAGCAATGAGATACGTAGCTATTTTCAATTATCTGCTGATGTAGGTTTTCAAACACAAATGTTTCCTTAAGGCATTCTGTATGATTATAATAATGTGGTTACTGTAGCTGGTGTAACGATATTGTTAAACGCGTTTGAGTGTATGAGAAACGAAGTTTTATTCTACCAAGTCACATTACAAGTCAAGCTCATTATTTACTATATTCATCACTTTATCAAACTATTATATATAACATCGATTTGGCTGATGTAGTTAATTCCCTACAACAAATTATTACTTTGACAAACTCACAATATCCATTGTGCATAATGCGTAGGAAAAGTTTTAATTTTCGAAGAGAACTGCTACTTTAGACAAAAAATACTATTGTTTATGAATAATGACTGTACAGAGTATTTAGTTAATCACTGTAGGCCTACCAGCTGACGTGGGCATTTTACATAATGACTAGCGATTGTACATAATCGCTGATTAACTACTATATCCGTAACAGTAACAATCGTTAAACTACATTAAACTCGAGTTGATGTTATTTCTGGATAGGAATAGGCAGTGGTGTATCCATACGTTGAGGAGCCGTGGGAGATACGATCTTGCGGGCCCTCCTTGGTTAGGCCGGAATACTAGCAGGGGTAAAGGGGTATTGAGGCAAAACGCCAGCATTTTATGCCATTTAAGCGTTTAAAATTTACTCTCAAAACTCTTGCCATGGGCTGTCACCCCCTGGACCTCTTCTAAGATTAAGTTACTGAAAATTAATTGTTCGCAATCCCCGGAACAAACAACCTTCTGTCAAACTTCTTTTCACGTTCGATGTTTTTTTCTTAAGTGTTATTAGGGTAATTTAAAAAAAGACAATGATCGTGGGAGAGTTGGAAGGCGTTGAAACCACCCCTATCTCAGTAGGGGAGAAACTGAAATTAATTCTGATCGAAAATGAAAAATAGCAAATACATGACAACGTTTAAAAAAACTTGTTTATGCATTTTACACTCACCACCGTCACCTCAGGAAATATCCATAGCAACATTGCCACCCCGTAGATAAAACTCTAAAAAGGGACGAACATGAAAGGATGGGGGAGGGTGGTTTTGGACAGATTTATTCCCTCGTGTCTACTTGAACCCACCAGACCCCTTTCTCCACGAGACGTGTCTATCAGCACTATTTTTTACCCGGATACTCCGGGGACTGTCATCGGATTTTCATACATACATTCCTGAACTTTTTTATCGTGTTGGTTTCCGAAGGTCTGCAAATATCGACATGTCAACACAAATCTAAAGTGCATAAAAGCATTTACACAGTTCCCTCAAGAACGGTAAATTTACTGTCATTCACCGTATGATAATTTTTTGTATTGGAATTTCTCCGTTATTCGGTCGTTTAAAGTGGTTTTGAAATCCGACATTTGTAATCTTTCAACTCGTATGTTTTATTTTGCATGTATATAAGTTAAAGTTAAATTGAATACGTCGTTAGACAGTTGATCGATAAATCCGTACTTTGATCAAATCATACTTTGATTATCTCTCTCTCTCTCTCCCTCTCTCTTTTTTTACATATTTGTAGGAAGTTGATAAAGTAACGAATACATTGAAATATCAAAACATACAAAAATGTGTAGAAGGATAGAACCTTTTAATTGGGCTACTTTTAAAATGTAGTCCACCGTATTGGAAATATGTTAAATATTTAAATGGCAATAAGGCTGTGAGATACATGGTCTTACAGTTTTTTTAATAATGAGTTCTAGGGTGAAACCGTCTTACGTAATTTTGTGTTATTATAGATAATCCATATATCTATATATACAAGCGGCTTTGTAATTACTGACTGACATAGAATCAACGCAAAAAAAACTACTTAAAATGAAAATATGAAAATTTAAAGGCATATTCTTCTGTGGCAATAGTGCACTCTAAGAAAGAGCTTTAGCAAAAGTTGATTTTAAAGTAAAATATGTGGAAATTCGGGGGTAAACTCTCAGCCCTATATCAGATAAAACACCTGATTAGGAACAAAAGCTTAGCAATACATGTTTGTTTATATATATTCATTACCATAGCAACCAATTTCGGGTGTAATTGTTTTTTTTTTTGAGCTGCTCCGTTCAATTATTTGTGAGTAATTTTTCTCACCTTGAATAGTTATGAGAAAAACAATGACGAATGTACGAAATTGTCAGCTGCCTCCTTATTGAAACCAAAGGAAATGCTCCATTATGCGTCTGCGCAGATGTGTAAAACGTTAACGTTAGGTTAAAGGGTGGTTGATAAGTATGAAGACTGTAATATAAAGCAATATAATAAAATAGGTAGGTATTTGTAAAAAGGCTTATTATTAAATGATTTGACATTGAAGTGAAACTCATCAGTCAAACCTAGCCCTTTGGTCAAAGGTTTCATGATTTCTGCAGGGGTGCCTTGAAGTTTTTCTACACATAAAAAAGAAACTAATAATAATAAAGAAAGAAATTTAAAATAATTTCTGAATAAATAAAGAAAAAAATAGTTGGAGTTGTGTTTGATATGAAACTGACCGCCATCTTGATTGTTAGCCCAGTGAACAAAATACTGAAAAACTAAAGCTAAGAAATAATTCCATCTGTATATTTATTTTAAAGTTTATTGAAGGATTTTAAAATAACCTATAAAATATTCCAGTTCATCAAAGTTGCCAAAAACCTTTTTATAAAATGTATTTTTTTTAATAAAAACTGTATTTCTTTTATGAGAGAAAGAGTTTTTAATGAACAAAAGTATAGGGTGAGGTAGAATTATTTATACCAGTGTCACCAGTAGTTAAACAGGTGGTCTGCCGACCTTTGCTTCAACTTAATTAAACATTTTGAAAACAATTCAATCTTTGCAAATTTATTTACTGTCTTAAGTCAGAAAAGTGTTGCAGCTCTATTATACACACAAAATTTGTCAGAGAAAAAAAAAGAAACAGAGGGAGAGAGAGGGGGAGAGAGAGAGAGAGAGAGAGAGAGGGGGAGAGAGAGAGAGAGAAAACGATATATAAGCGCTAAGCCAAGACATTATATGAGCGATAAATATTATATTCACGTATTTTAGAACATATACATTGGACATTGAATTTATTTTAACAATAGGAAATCAAATGATCCACTCATTTATTCAAATTCTTTCAGTGTATTTATGTGTAATCAAGGGTTTAATAAATAACTTATTTAATAAAGGGTTTTGTTTTTGTTTGGCACATTGGTATACTGTGAAATAGAAAGTCACTAATACAACAATAGAAGCCAGATAGGCTAAAATATTCAGTGTTAAACTAATTTAAAATTCATAATTCCTTTCAAATTGTACGGATCGTTGTCGTTATTTGAAAAGTAAACTATTTAAATAGCTCTTTTTAACCTAGCAAAAGTGGTTTGACGTATTTTACCACGGTTTATCCATTAGAGTCGGAACATAAATTGAATGTGATTCCGGAGAGAGACAAGGTGCGAGAATAAAATAAATATTGCGTCCATGAAAGCACTTTGGTCTAATTAGATACAAGTGGCGATGCCAGAAATAACAGTACCGGCACTAACTCCTGATGACGAGGGTCGCCTCTGACGTCATCCGATGGAGGTCAAGAGGTCCTTGGCTTGGATTGCGTAAAAGTTTAATTTCAAGCCTTCTGTTAATACTAAATTATATTCTCCCGACAGGTGTTTGTCGTCACTCTTGTTTATGAAATTTTAAATTTTGTGAAAGCGATAGCGTAATATTTTACTTGGGATGACTCATTAGCCCTTTACAGTATTGCGTGGTATAATTGCAATTGAAATAATTATAGGAGTCCGGGTGTTGAGTTTCGAAATTATTCTTTGCTAAATGCAATTACTTTAGGTCGAACGAATCGGGGTTGAAGTTCAAAATAAAAATTATGAATTTTCGTGTTTCAAAATATTTGGTAAACGTGAGAGTAGATTTAAAGATTTAATTTTGTGAGCACAGAGAAAAGAGCGTATACCCAGAGCAAACAATACCGTGCTAAAAACTGTTAGGCGAAAATCTGTAATATATAGCGGTGTTTGTAAAATAAGTAGCTTGCAAAGGAAATATTGTTATGTTACAAGTTTTGTACTAATTTGATCACGCAGCTGAACCGTTGACATGACTTGAGCGAATTTATAAAATTAAGTTCATATTATGTATTATGCTTTAAGCCAACTATTTGGGAAATTAGTCTATCCACGAAGGCATTGATTAGCTGCCTCATGTACGAAACATTTTAGTAGTCTATACACCTTGCGGCCTTTGGTTATGGACTGTAACGCTTCGCTCGCCGCGGATAAACTCGTGGCGGCCTCAGATCAGAAGTTCCCTCACGGTAAAATCCCCAAAGTGGATTTGGACTTTTTTGGTTAACGTATTCGTCCGAGCGACTAAGAAAACCAAATTCGAACTAAATCGGACATAACATGCGGCCGTTAGAATACGAACGTTTATATACATTTATATAATATATAATAGACACACACATAGTATATACATAACATTTTTATTGGCACTGCAATACGTGTTCTATAAAGTGTGTCCGGAGCCTCAAGATTCCCAGAGCATTAAGCCACCCTCGCACCTCGAAGCGCACACACCCTCACACGCGCAGTCTGACTTATCTGCCGTCATTGTTGTTTCGATGACTCGCATACTATACCTTGTTCACCGAGAGTTTAAAGTGAAGCACCTCCCTCTACAATATTTATGGGCAGGGCAGACAGTGTCACACGCGGACCTACCGCAGGGACGAACGTGAACGTTAGGGTGGGCTAGTGAAGACAAAGTTTGTTTACTAAGAACTACTGTGAATCATACGCAGAGTCGCCCTTCCCACACGTGATGTTCGTTTTCCTCATTGGCCCAAATCCCTAACGTCAGCCATTGTAAGGTGGTGCTTCACTTTAAACTCTCAGTGTACTAGGTATAGGCTTTAATCTGCAAAATTGCTATTTTTTACATTTTTTATTTTACATTAATATTTTTGTAATTTTTGAATTCTACATTTTATTTCATAAAAATAGAGTCAAATCACGAAATGACTACGACATTCTTTAAGCCGCGGTCACACTAGGCTGTTTAGCAGCCGCTACTAACTAGCCGCTGGTAAAATCGCCAGCAGGCAGCGTAGCTGACGCGGCTGGATAATGCCAGCGGGCTAGTATTCCCAGCCGCTGGTTCTGGGTCAGACTATGGTGCCTGCTGGCGATTTTACCAGCGGCTAGTTAGTAGCGGCTGGTAAACAGCCTAGTGTGACCGCGGCTTTACTGTTAAAGGATTAAAGGCGTCAAATGATCAACTCGACTTTATAATATCAGTTTCTTATACTTTAAAAACTTTCGACCAATGACAATAAAAAATCATAAAAACCAAAATGATAACGGTATTACTGTACTGTTAATCTAATAACGAAAATTATTGATCTCTTGATTGAGCTCATTGAACACTCCCGACCTGTTAAGTGTTAAGTGTTAAGTATTCATTGCCTGAGGTCTTACCATAAGAGCCACTCGAATAGCTCATCTTTCCTTTGGAAATTCGCTAAAAACGTAAAATAACAATAATTATTCAACCGCTTTTACATAATTGTATACTGTTAGTAAAAAGGCAGTGGGAGCCGTAGCTAAAATTAGTGGTGCTGTACATGTTTAGCCTTTGTTTTAAAATTGAGTAAAAGGAAACAAACATGTATGAAAAGGATAAAATAATAAAAGAACAAAATCAAACATTTTTTACTTACTTTAACATAAATTATTACAGTTTAAGCTTGATCCAGTCATTTAACATTTTCTTCACAAATAAAAATCCATTCATCATGTTTTAATTTGTGCATTTGTTTTCTCGAATTAATACGAATTACTGGTCAATTCAAGCATCACGAACACACCATCAGGGAAATGTTTCTGGTGTTTTATCTGTCAGGTAAAAGTCAATAAGTTCTAACCCTCGCCAACACCACCCAACTAAACTTTATATTCTTGTTTTAAACTAAGATATATTTTAGCACTTTAACAGTAAAACCAAGTATCTTGTTCTGCTTGTGCAATGCAAATCTGTTACTTTACCTGTCTGATAAATGTATAGTAAACAAATTTGTTCCTTCTGAAATCATATCCTCATTACCACAAGCGAAGTAAAAAAAACTTCCAAAAGCATGCCAGGGTCGGCACTGCGGGAGCGACAGTGTTCTACCTCCCTCGCAGCCCCTATGTGCAGCTTCCTATGTGCGCATGCGCATATCAACTAAACATTGTATCGCCCAGAGAAATTTCCGTCAATCTGCATCCCTGGTTACCACTACCAAAAAAAAACAACCCCAGCATCCTGACTGAAGTGTACAAACTTCAGAGAGAGAAGATAAGTTGGCAAGTTACAACCATGTACTACATAAATGAAATGTCTGTTTGGACATCAATTTACATAAAACCACTGTACTGGTAATTGTTTCGAACTAATTGAATATTCTAAAAATTAATTATTTGACTTATATCGTTTAACCGGGTTTTGCACTTGTTACAAAATGTCGGCAGAGATCGGATTATCATCGTGAGAAGTAGTTCACGGAGGACGCGTACCAGAGTTTGGGAACTGGAGTAGCCGGGTCAGTGTTCATGGATGAAGAGACAGCAACAAGCTCCTTGCGGAATCTCATAATCCGTATGCAAATACCCTCACAGCACATTACTAGTTCCTTATTTCCTGAATATGTAGAGATCATAATGTTTTTAATTTGTTTTTATATTAAACATTGTTAAGTGCTTGAGATTAAACATTGTTTGAGAAATCGTGATCAGTGAGTCAGTGGATTTTGCTTTTATATATATATATATAGATGTAACAACCAATGTTTGAATTGAATTAAAATATAGTAAGCATTAGTTGATTTTTGTTTTTGTTTGCTTTATGTTGGTCAATCTAACCTAAAAAAGCTGTTTGTTTTGAAGAATAATAAACTGATTATAAATGCTAAGTAAAGTTGCGATGGTAATGAATGTAAACAAAATGACGTGTTGCTAAGCTTTTCATACGAACAGCTGTTTTCGTGCGTTACGGTCTTGAGTCCATACAAAAGAGGCTGTTTAGTTTTTCCAAATTTGAAACCTTTTCAGGAAACTTTTCAAATTTGTCTTTATATAAAAACTTGGTTCGGACTATTACGAACATTTTAAAACAAAAAATTGCCAAACTGGTGCAGCCGTTCTCAAGTGATGCGCTTACAAAGGAACGGCAATTCATTTTTATTATATAGACTAGAAGGTGAGCCTGCTCGCTTCGCTCACCAACCTCCGCGGTAAATCGTGACGGTACCATTAGCTCCTCATGTACACGAATCAAATACAAACAGACTATTGTTTACTCCGATATTTTCACGGAAATGACGATTGATTAGGACAGAGACACTTGAATTGGGGTAGAGTGGCTTGGTTTGCGGTGTTTTGGATTCTGACGCATGCGTAGAAGGGCCAGATTCTTCATTAGGTCAGAGACACTTGGATCCGGGGTAGGGCGGTGAGAGCCAAGGTGTTCTGGATCTTGAGGAATGCACAATAGTTCCTGAGATTTGAATAGGAGCATGGATTAGGAGGCACTTGGATCCGGAGTAGGTTAGTAGGGATGGCGGCGAATGAGAAGCAGGGCCAAATTTTTGCGTGAATTTTTGCGTGACAGGATTTTATATATACAATAAAGACATTATTCTACTTCCGGAAATTAGTATTTTTTATTAACCGTTTAGATAACATCAATTATTTTGACTGTCAGCCATTTAAGCTGTACAAAAATGACTCGAAATACGATAAAAATGTAAGCATTTTTTAATCAATGACTTTTTCCAACTTTCGAGTGTTTAAGGGACATAATTTGACACGTTATTTATTTTGTAAATATTATTTTAAAAATTAAGATTGCTATTTCGCAAAGTAGTGAAAAACGGGTCAGAAAATGATTTGTACCTAATCACGAATTATCTTGGTGTACCTATAGCGGGCAGAAATAAGACATGTTTGCTAACCAAGCACACATAGTTTTGAACTAACTTCACTTAATTGTATTCTGTAATACGTTAGAAGTATTTTCGAGGAAAGGTGCAAACTCTTATTGCAAGGCATCTTTTTTTGTCCGTGTTAAAATAATCAAGTTATCCAAACCTTTTCTTAGAAAACATTAATTTGTGAAAACAACATTAGTGTTAAAATTGGCGTGCATAAAACTAAGGAAATAAAGGAGAATTTCCTAAACACAAAGTTCACCCATTCATAATGCATAGTAAAAAGATTAGGAGCATAAAAATGTCGGCTAAACTTCAGAGTAATAGAATGTACGGATAAGAGAAAGCTTTTGCAATATTTGTGCAAGTTATTAGTACTAAACTATATTTCTTCCTCACCGTGTAGGCAGTTATTCGAAGGAATGTAGGCCTATACAATGTGACAATATTTACGCCGATTTAAAATTATTTCTGCTTTTCACTTTATGTCATGCTTCCGTTCGTTCTGCCAGTCATTGCACATGCGTAACACAGCACTGTAGAAGGCTGTGAAATGAACGCCGATTAAAATATACGTCGGTTAAAAAACAATTTAAATCATAAGCAAATAGTTAATACATTATAATTAAATATATAAGTAATTCAAGTTTAGGCTATCTAAAAGAAAAGAAGAAAAGTCTGTGTGTACGTAGGATCCAATTTGATGGTGTGTTCGCTATGTATGTCCAGACAGTTTGAAGGATGGGGACCAAATTTTGCATATTGGTTAATATGAACAAGAGGGAGCTAATGCCGTAAAATTATTTTGATTACTTACATTCAAGGGGTTAAAATGCGGTAACTACTGTAACTCCTTTAATTCCCGTGAGAGCTGAAGTTTTGCACAATTGTTTCTTATGTGATACATAACTAAATTATAGCTCTCGTATTTTGATTATTCACGATTAAGGGATGAAAACGGATAAATCTCTAAAATATAAATATGTTATTCATTATTTTACTACCTTTGGAGCTAGAGTGAAGAAATTCGGTACATTTATGTCAAAAATGTTACATAGAAAAATAAACGGTACCAGGAACTGGCACATACTTTCTCACAAACATATTTAAATTATTGAAACTTGTAGGGTGGGATAGGAGCGGTGATTTTTTATTAAAGTTGGAGATTAACTAATAAATATTATTTTTATTATCTAGAGAGAAAAATATTTTATCGATTTCGAACAAATTTGCACCAAACACGTCAATTATTCCTGTTTAGATGCACGAAAAAAGGTTTTGACAAAATTTGAAATCAACCCTGTTTTCGGTCAAAAAACCCCCAAAATCAGTTATTATTATTAGCTAAACGAGAATTTTTAGAAAGATGCGGTTTTTAGCATATGGTAGGGTACATTAAGGACTTAAGGGTATATTAAATTTTCAATACACAATGCATTGCGTGCTTCGCACGCCATCCCCCATTTTGGGAGTACTTTCAATACAAAATGCATTCCGTGCTTCGCACGCCAACCCCGTATTGGGAGTATTTTCAATACAAAATGCATTACGTGGTTCGCACGCCAACCCCACATTGGAAGTATTTTAAATTTATAGTGCATTGCGTGCTTCGCACGCCAACTCCCCTATGTAACCCTAACTGTGATTTCATAATTGTATTAAAGTAGGTGAGGGGATAGTTCATTAAAGAAGGAGAGTAAATGATACAAATTATTATTATTATTGGCTAAAGAGGAAACTATTTAATCGATTTCGAAAAAAAATTTGTACCAAACATGTCAATTAGGCGTATATAGACGCATGAAAAAAACTTTTGACAAATTTTGAAAAACAACCTCCTTTTCGGCCAAAAAACTCCCAAAAATCAGATGTTATTATTATTAGCTAAACTAGAATTTTTTGAAAGATGCGGTTTTTGCATATGGTAGGGTACATTAAGGGCTACAAATAAGCAAAATTTTATCAAAATCGTTAGAGGCGTTTTTTATAAAAAAATTATAACTGTTTTTTGGGTTTTTTTTATCAAAGAGGGGGTTGTTTTTCAAAAAAATTTAAAACCTTTTTTCGTGAATCTTTACAAGCCTAATTGAAATGTTTGGTGCAAATTTGTTCGAAATCGATAGAATAGTTTTCTTTCTAGCTTTGTATACATACAGACATGTAGACAGACATACAGACATTTTTTACAACCTCTTTTTTGAACTCAGGGGTCCCAAAACGGATATTTCCACAAAAATCTCAACATCGATTTTTTTTGCGATCACTATACTTTCTCTATACTATAGTATAGTGAGAAAGTAAAAAGTGTAGGCCTATAAATAGTTTAAAAAATGTCCATTTAAAATACATAGCGTACCTTAGTCTAAGGAGTGAATGCAATAACTACCCTAAAAAATTAATTATAATTCGTACATATACTATGAAGCTATTTACCATAAACTTGGAAAATATGAGAAAAAACAATTGCATAATTAATTATTATTTGCGTCTTAGTGGTAAAATATTCTTTTTATCCAATATTTTAGATAAGATGTACTCACAGACTTGAAATGCATCTGAAATCCTGGTTTTTAATTTGTACGAGAGTTATGAGAGCAAACTGGCCGAAATTGTGGTTTTTATGCTGTGTATCTATGTCTAAAATGGAAACTTAGATCGATCTGGGCGAAACTCACTACCATGCTTTTTTGGAACATGGAACTCGGATTCATTTATTCATATCTGCCAGCGAAGCCGAGTGTATCTGTTAGTAATATATAAAAGAAAGTTTACAACTCGTATTTTCTTCTCTTTAAATTAATTCAAGACTCAGGGCGTAAGACAAACTGGAATTTTACCATTTGAGTTATTTTGCTCGAGTTATTTTTCCTGCAAATTAATAGGACTACTATCAGGTAAAAGATTTTCCATATTCCATTGCTGAAGTACATACTGTTGGTAAAATTAATATCTTTTACATTTTCGGATTACTTTCAAAACGATAAAGTAATATACAATGTAGATGATCAAAGTTTGCAACTTTATTAAATCAGACAACGCATTTTTCTATTACGCCACGTTGCTCCCTAAACCCTACCCAAGCAAACGTATTCAGTATTAACATAATTCTTGACAATGCATTCCAATAAGAGGATATACTGGACGGCTGATGATAAGTATTAACCATTGTTTGCTGATACACTACTTGTTACTGGTGACAAAAGTGTATACTTAATATTTGTTACTGCCATGCTCTAGGAATAATAAATATTTTAAGATTTGAAGAAAAAATAGGTACTTGCGCACGTAAAACTGTATTTTTTTAACTATTCAAGCTTATTTTGTTACGTTTGACACCATTTGCAGAATTTACATAAAATATACAACGGGAATAGCTTAAAATAATTTAGGTGTAACAATGTTATGTGTTAAAAGTTATCGCTGAATTTCTAAATTTGTAATCATTGTACAAACATCTCTCTTATGGTATAGTTTAGAAGGTGTCAAATGTAATTGAAAACTGCCGGGGTAAATATGCTTTCAAATAATGTAATACAACTTTCCGTTTGTTCCTCTTTTAAAAGAATATTTACAACCAGAATACGAAAAAACAAAATACTGTAAGGATACCTTGTTTTAAATAGACAAGATTGAGATTAAATAGACAAACCACTTCAATTATTCAAGTAATTATTCTCTTTACTAACTTTAGGCATTGAACCAGTTTCGAAGAAGCGTTGGTGAAGTCTTGTAAACACCAGTAAACTGATAGGGTTCACGCGAAAGTTTTGCAGTTGCGTTAACGCCGTCTTATTTTCTAGCCGCGTTTATTCAGTGTGTGTGCTCAAATGGGGCGGTTTACACAATGACGTTGCGTTAGCTATGCATCCGTGTTGAAGCGGCCACAAGAATTGTGACGCTCGCCACTGCCTCAATGCAGCCTCAGCGCCAGTGCATCAGACAGTGCACACGTCCATCGGCAAAGACGTTCATTGCAAAGACGTTGAAAAGTTCATCGAAAAAGAAACGTCCTACAATATGGGATCCATCTTGCGAGGACGAATTCATCGAACGACTTAATGTAATTCGAAAGTAATTACAAAATTTCCTTCCATCTTCTCTAAGGTAGCCTATGTAAACATCGTAATAAAGACACCTTTCATTAGCCTAGCACTTGCAAGCGGGTAAGTCCAATACTTCCATTCTCGTCTTCTGAAAACGAAACTGTAAACAAGGTAAGCGAAGAAAGTATGTCTTCTCTCCTCCACCACGGTAAGTCTTGAACTAGAAGTCAACAAACAGAGGAGTTCTAGTGTCGCAGCAAAGCGTTAAACGCCGTAACTACGCTATGTTTGTATATACTGACAACTTGCCGCAACGCGGCGTGAACGACGCTCGTGTGTACCGGGCCTAAGATCAGGATACCGAGTTTGATATACTCTCTGAGCGTTTAGCGCATTCCCGTTGCAAAAACCATACACAAAATGTATTTCTTCATATTCCCGATTTGAAGAAGTCGTGGTTATTACTTTACTACCTAACAATTACTGACCCACATTTATATTATCTTACTAGTAAATCCCCGTGAAAAATCATAGGCGGATAAATTAGATACACACCAGAAATACATCATTTATACAAAATACTATTTAAACAACACACTTTATCTAGGCCTACCTAACTATGCAGATGGGGATTTTTAACTCGGTAAATGTGTGAAATTATAAGGACTATAAAACTTAAGGAATATTTGTTAAGATTTTCTGTTTATGTATATTATTATATATATTTAAAGAAAGATAAAAATATTATATTTTAATTGCCTTTTATTTCATATTGATAGATCAAATGATTTAGAAGTTATTAATATTATAGGCTATATTATTGATTGAAGTTGTAAACATAACCCCAAAGTATAATCTACGCTAGGTTTTGTTTGTGTATTACAGATGATGGGTGAAATCAGCTGTTATATTATTAAGTTAGACTAATATTTATTTCTTCTTTATGTTACGTACGTACACTCGCTTTTATAGGAGTTGATTTTGTTGTAATAATCAAACTTATTATCTTTTCAGTTTGTGTATTTGATGCTCATACCGTACAGTACTTGTTTCAGCATACCTCGTTTTTTCGTATTCAGGCTGTAAGTACTCTTTAAAAAAAGGGTTAAAGAGAAGGTTGTATTACATTATTTGAAAGCATATTTACAAGGAAAGTTTTTAATGACATTTGACATCTTCTAAACTACCCCATACGGGAGATTTAAACCTTTTTATCTTCTTAAACTTTGTACAATGGTTACAAATTTTAACTTCCAGTGATTAATTTTAATATTTAAAATTACTACAACCACATTATTTTAAATCATTCTTGTTGGAAATCGTATGTAGATTTTGAAAATGGCGTTAAACTTAACAAAACATGCATGTATAGACAAGAACTTGTAGTTTTACTTGATCAAGTACTGATTTTTTAAACAAATCTTAAAATATTTATTCATCCCAGAGTATGATAGTAAAAATATTAAATATGCACTATGTTGTCACTAGTACCGATTAGTGATCACCAAAAGGTTTTCAACACTAAACTTATCATCAGCTACCCTGTATATATATATGTACATATTCCAGGGAAATGTTATTCAACGAAAACGTACTAATTTCTCTCCATTTACGGTTATATAACCTTTCCTGTAGTTGACATTTGAAAAAAGGACAGTGATTAAGAATGTTTAGATACAGGAAGTGACATTTCCTTCGTATGATGTATTCAGTCAGCTGAGAGCGGCTCAAGAAGGAAAACTCGATTGATATAGAAACATGTGTAACAACTCGGATCGCTTCCTGAACTGTCAGCGGTCTTGAATTGACAACTGGAGTTTAGTGATGTCGGTTCCGATACGTTATGTTAACAGGCTGGTTTAGGCCTACATTGGCGGTAATTTAACTGGAAGAAAGTTTGTTACATATGTATGTATTTCAGGCGTATAATGTACTGTAATACCACAGCGAGAAATTAGATTGGCAACAAGTGGAAAATAGGGGAAACTTTAGTTGTACTTTAATATTACGTACCTTATGTTTTTGGATCGTTGAATACAAAATCTGAGGTTTGTCAATTCCGATGTTGCCCGGAAACTTATGTTTTTTCTTTTTTTTTTTCTAAAAAACGTAAATTTTGGTACTTTTTTAAATTTTTGCGTATACTTTGGAAACTATACTTTTTTTCTAGAAAGGACTACTGTATTACAAAATTAAAGTAAACTAAAATGTTCAACATTTTATGAATGTAAAAAATGTTCTACTATCAGCTGCGTTTAGCCCGTAGAGCACTCTGAAAATAAAGTATTTTTATTTGTATTTCATCCACTTAAATTTCATACATGGTCAACATATGCGTCGTGTAAACGTGACGCAAAGTGTGTCGTAAATCACACCCCGCCACCACCTTATTTCACCTTTTCAGTGCTGTATAGCGGCCAAACGGTTGATCGTAGAAAAAAATGTCGCACACATAAAATATAGAAAACATATTCCAGACTTGAATTTTATACCGAGTAGTTTATCGAAAATAACTCTTAGTCTTTGAGAGATGGGGGGGGGGGGGGGCAATAAAAATGCTAAAATGTACACGTTTTGAAAAAGAAACATGTTTCCGGCCATAGTAGGAATTGGCAAATCTCCGGTAATGTTGAAGAATTCATGATCTTCGTTAGCAATATTTCAGTAAATTAAAACTAAATATAGTCTACAACTAATCTAAAACGTGATTTGATGGAACATAATTTAGTGTTTATTGGTTAAAAAACTGGTGATTACTACAATGACATACCTGACTTTGTATCCTTGCTGACCTTGAACGTACTATAATTAGACTTGCCTTGCACAGCTGATTGCGGGAATAGCCAGCAATTGACATGTTATGGCTGTTTAAATTAATTATGGTCAAATCATACAGTGATGGCAATGTGTTTGTCTTACGGTCACATTCAGATGATGTTTGTATTAAAGTTACTGGAGTTTTATAAATGTTCGAACAGACAGATAGAAATGATTTTTGCATTTGTAAAAAAAGCTTTTCTGTTTAACATTCATTGTAATAATCTTTTTAAAAGAAAGAAAACACTATACACCATTATCATACTGTAAATAAATTAAAATTAAAATATTTAAGCAATAAAATCTACTACATAATCACTTTTAGTTTAATCCCATTCTTGGTAACTTGATTGCCA
This sequence comes from Philaenus spumarius, assembly GCA_018207615.1. Taxonomy (NCBI): domain Eukaryota; kingdom Metazoa; phylum Arthropoda; class Insecta; order Hemiptera; family Aphrophoridae; genus Philaenus; species Philaenus spumarius. The sequence goes on along the minus strand of JAGFPH010000276.1, from coordinate 549,473 downwards.
TAAAATGATTCACCTATCGTAATGTTTACGGCGCTAGGCACGAGCATATACACGATAAGGTTCAATTGATGTTGTAAACTACCGACCTTGCCGGTAATTCCTCTTGAAAAGAAATTAATGTTTACTGCGCTTTAAAGTTTAAACCGAACATACAATAATAGTTTCGATATTTTCAAGGCTTGCTTTATTTATGGATTTTTAATTACGAGGCTACACGATCTCAGGGCAAAACCATTCTACATTTTTAATACTTTTTCTTTATAAGTCTTTACATTTACACGGATTTTCCAGATGTACAGACAAGTTTAGAACAAAATTGGCAGAATTTTCGGACGCTTGTTATGTTTAATTAAAAAATGCGTTCCCAATCGACCTCAGGGTTTGCCGGCACCGAAATGGGGTTTGCCGTTTTTTTTCTAGTCTTTGCTAAGCAGAAGAAAAATCTGTGCCAATTTGAAGACTTATAAACAAAATTGAGTATATTTATTTGCAAGAATGAAAAAATAATATGAGTGTGTATTTGCCCTGTGATATTGTTGACAGTCTATTCATCCCTTTTAGAGACAAAAAGCATCTTTTTAAAAAAACGTTTCAGGACTTATAAATTTAATCGAAAATAAGTGGTCTCTAGTACCGTGTGAAATAAGTACAACGATGTATTTTTTTGTCGGACATGATCATTACTCTGAAATAAAACTTACTGAGTAGGTTGTGAGGCAGCCATTGTTGCACAACGCTCGGCGATCCTAAGACAAATTGACCCCGCCTTAAAACGGAGACTTAATTGCATGCCACTTTATATTTTATTGTCAAAGGAATAGTATACATAATGCATTACTAAGTTCTTTATTCCACTAATCCCCGGGTGTTACGATCAGCTGATGCACACGTGTGAGGTTCAAGATATGGCTCGGTTATTCAGATAAACTCGGCCTTGAGAAATGTCATTTTAAAAGTAACCGAGCGTAGCAAATCGTCATTTTGATAATTTCTGACTGTGTTATCGTTATATAATTGCTTAGGCTCTTATACACATGGACACTTATTAAGAATTTTTATGTACAGATATTCACGTTTGTTCATTTGAAGGTCATTTGTGTGCGAACGTTTCATTGAATGTAACGTAAAGAACAAACACAATTATTGTTTGTTAATAAGTAATTGTTTTTATTTGTTAAAAACACTAATCAAAAGTGTTTTTATTTTCATTAGTAAAACCATAACTTTTTGTTACAAATACTACACCTTGTTTCGTCTTCTCCTGTCCTTTTCCGTCTCCTCCTGTATCTCTCGTCTCCTTTTGAATCCTGTTTGCTGCCATCATTTCTAGTCTTAACATGCCCTTTCCCGTCTTCTCCTATCTTCTACCGTCTCCTCTTGAATCCTATTCTCTCCCGTCCTCTACCTTCTCGTGTACTCTCCCATCTCCTACTCATCTATTCTCCCCTTGACCTTTCCCATCTTATCCTCTTCTCCTGCCTTCTCCCTATTTCTTTTGTCTTCTCATATCTCCTGCTTGTTTAGGAATATCAAAATTATCTTTTAAATAATTTTGTGTTATGTACGTTCTAAAGATGTACTTCAATCATCAAATCATTCGGATAGGCTTAACAATTTCCGACTCTGTTCTTCATTTTAACTGCCGAATCTGTGCTATACCACGACATTATTAATATTAAGTACTCTTACCTCTAAATTTTCACTTTTGTTTATATCAATTCTACAAATTAAAAGTACATTACACAAATCTAGTCAGAAGATACTTTCAACTTTGGAATAATTCGCATAGAGCTGAAAATTGATACAAACCGTAATAACACCATTACAAATGAACTGTCAAAAATCTCGATCGACCCCACTTGTGCTAAAAAATTTGATTTAATTCCAAATGCCCAAAAAATTAGTTTCGCATATAACTCTTAATCGGAAAGTGTTATCGTAAAAATAGTTGTACAAAAATTATGCAATTCTCTACAATAAAGTCATGAGAGATCGCGATTTCAGTCATATTCTGAATTTTTCTTTCTTAAGCTATCACCATTATAATGTCGCAAAATGTGATTGGATGCCAGAATAATAAGTACATAATTTGCTGGAAAAAAAAAGATTTAATGTGATTTAATATAGAATACGCCTTTATCACAGAAGTTGTTGCTCCCGGTAACCCATGGAATGTTACCAAACAGTTGTTGAATATATGTTTACATTGTTCATAATATCCAGTTAAACGTGCCGCATGATTGTCACCAAATATCACTAGGTTGTTGGTGTTTTGAGGCTTAATTTCACTCACATTTATTTAATTATATTATTCTGAAACATATGTATATATATACATATATATATTTTATAATAGATTTAGAATTTATTATTATTTTTTTAACATAGACTATTTAAAATTAAACTAGTCCGTATATTTAATATTTATTTTTTATTTCATATACATCCTCAGAAGTAGGCCTAGGTCTAACAGTTTAAATAATATAAATCTTAAACCTGAAACAGGTTAGGTTAGATGTTCATAATAAAATACCGTGCCTTTAAAACTATTCAGTCTAGATCATCATACTGCAAACATAAATTACACAGCAAAATACACTTTTTTTAAATTTAGAAAAAGGTTAAATTAGGTTTAGGTAATAAAAATCAATTGACTCAACCAGTAAATATCACATTACTTATAAAAAAAACTTCCCTTTAGTCCTATTTAATGAAAGGTGAAATAGCATCTGAAGAAGGAATTAATTATAATACGTTAAGTAGCCAATAATAACGCAAACTAAATTTAAAATACAGTAATATGAAAGGAAAATAAATTTTGAAAAAGTTTTTTATCAGGGATTAAATTAGTGTCTAGTGCAAAAATGTTGAAATTTTAAAATGAGAATGAACTCGGAAATGTATCTATCGGAAATAGCCACGACTATGAGGCGTTATAGGCAAGTAAGGCCAAGAGCTTGAAGTTATAAGTTATACAGTCTGGGGTTAAAGGAACTTTAAATTAAGAAGAAAACTACTGTCACCCGTTTAACGCTATTTAACTTACGTTACGGGACTAGTTGCAGTCCAGCACAGTAGTCTTAGCAGGCCGTAATTATAATATTAAATATGATCATCAACATTTAGGCCGTAAGTCATAGTGGGTCCCGTCGAAGTCCGTCCAATTGCTGAAAAATTATGATTCGAAGTGATGCCAATCCTTACCGGTTCTCACTGCCTTTGCCTACTTGACATAGATATACCGTGACACGCTCATTGATTGACACCCAATCCTATCCCTGATAGGCCAATCACAACACTGTAGGCATAACTACAATCTAGTCTGAACAAACTTGTCTAAAACGGATAATCTGAAACTTGATATTAAAATATATAATAAACTTTTTAAAAGATTTTACGGCAGGTCATGGGGAACATATGAGTGCCCCCGGCTATGAGTCCGGGGAAATTGTTGACCTCCGTCGGAAAACCAATAAAATTTGGTAAAGCCAATGTAGCTGTTTAGGTGAATACTATCACACAAAAGTTGAAAAATTCACTCCTGTTATTAATCATACTAGATTACTCATACTACCCTATAAAATAAATGTCGCCTAAGAAGACGGAGACTTTCTCCCATAATTTCACTTCCAATATACTAAATACTTTTACAGATAAGAGATAGAAATAATTTAATAAAAATTACTGCACCGTTTCTCGATTGCCTTCGGGGACTCAAAAAATGTACGTATTAAAAAAAAACATTAGTTCTGTACTTTTGTTGTTGGTTTTTCCAGGATGGAAATAATAACAATAATTTAGTAGTTTTGTTCCATTTAGTAAGGGGAGGGAGGGGGGGGGGTGATGTAAGTAAAACGGTACATAACATTTAAATGCTATTTTTGTCTTAATCTAAACCACTTCTACGAAATACTGACTTTTAAATAATTGTAAAAAAAAACACCAGACTATAATTATTATTATACTTTTTTTGGAGGGCACAGCAGGCTGTATAAGTTTTTCAAACATTCCAGAAAGATTCTCTCCTATTTACGTCACGTAATTTGTCGGCATTCATTTAATTTAGATACATTAAAACCTATCTAACCTAACTTACAAATATTATTTTCAAATGATGATCAAAGTGTGTATGAAATACTGTACAACAATTATTTAAGTTGGTTCAATAGGCTAAGCACAACCAGTGCTATTAATCAAAAGTTTTATTCTTGCATAATTAAAGACAGGATAATTGCATATAATTTGTTTTTCTCACATCTCGAATTAACCTTGACCTAGGAAATTAATTAAAGATTTAATCATCGTTCTATCTCTCCCCTCCCCTCCCTCCCTCAGCCTCTTCACATTGTAAGCGTAGGCTATGACTTGGTAGAATCAACATCCCGTAAGGTACTTAAACCGTGTTCAACCTAAGAATAACACTGTCGAAATAGTAAACACAAAATTAGCTTTTAAAATTTTTACCAAATTTATGAATCTGGCCACCATGTTGTTATTTGTGGAACTGATACAAATCCATCCTCAACTAACTCAAAAGGAACAGAACTGCCTTCAAAACGGTGACAAATGTTCTGCCGGTGAACGAACTACGAGTCCGGCCATAAACATTGGTTACCTGGTTTGCGAGGGGAGGACCAAGAGTCCAATGTTATATAATAACTAGTGTCAAAATTACATAGTATCAAAATCCCCCCGTGAAAAATCACAGGCGGATTAATAACATACACATCAGAAATAAATAATTTATACAAAATACTATTTAGAAACAACAGACTTTATCTAGGACTACCTAACTATGCTGACGGGGATTTTTAACTCGGTAAATATGTATAATTATAAGGATTATAAAACTGAAGGCCTGTTTGTTAAAATTTTGTATTTATGTATGTTAATATATATTTAAAGAAAGATAAAAATATTATCTTTTAATTGCTTTTTATTTCATATTGATAATCAAATGATTCAGAAGTAATGAATATTATAGTGAAGAAATTAATAATGGAATATATTTTTGTACGTTTTACGAAGATGTACGAATGTTTCCGAAGTTAAACGAATAGGAATTATTTCTTTAAATTTTTATAAACGAATATTTTGATGATAAAAGGTTGTATTTATATACAGTTTATAACCTCAAAGCAAATATTATAACGTAATATATATAGCATACATTAGTTCTATAACTCATATATTTAAAAAAATCAACTTCATAAGAAATTATAATGATTGAAGTTGTAAACATAACCTCAAAATTTAATCTACTCTGGGTTTGTTTAAGTATTACAGATGATGGGTGAAATCAGCTGTTATATTATATGTTACTCAAGTATAGGAATGTATGTAAATACAGACGTACACTCGTTTTTATAGGAGTTGATATGTTTACAAATGGAAACATACTGTGAAGAGACTAAGTAAATACTTCAGGCTATTTTTTTAGTATAGCGCAATTCTTTTTTTACAAAACAACAGAATTGAAAAAATTCTTATGGATGAGGTGGTATTAAATTACTTATTATTTTAATCTTAAATTATATAACATTCTGGGAATTAGACTCTAACTAAAACATGTAGAGACGCAGGTACAATCGAATATCAGGAAAAAACAGACTTTTTGTCCGCCTTTCGAAATATTTGTGCGGTCGACCACAATATGGAACGTATCCGAACTCTCTGTAATACAATCGTTCTGCCTATATTATTTGCAGATGGAATGACTCAATGCTGTTTTAATTGACGCAAAACGATTTGAAAATGTCTTACACTTGAATGTATTTGACAGCTTAATGTAGCGGTTCGCTAGACATTTAAAAAGGGCAATACAAGATTTGCTTACCTACAGAGTCTTAAGTTAAATGGTTCTGTACATATTTTACATTTTTTCAATGATTAATGTAGTGGTTAATTTGTCTAGAAAAACGCAATACCCCTTTTTGCTGAAAAAGTTTTACGTTTCATTGCTTACCAGTTCTTAAATTTCATACTTCTGTAAAGATATGTCAGTCTTGTCATTGCTTAATGTAGCAGTTCAAGTGGATCAAGTTTGACGATTCAGTGGTTACCGATTCTTAAATTATATAG
>JAGFPH010000276.1:508708-539360 GCA_018207615.1 Philaenus spumarius | reverse complement strand
TTTTCCCACCTTGATAAAATGGTAGTAAATATACTTCAAAATAGCTGAAATTTTAGTGGAAGGGTCCTTGTAGGATGTCCCAGAAACTGATATTTTCATTTTTCGATTTTACACAAAATGGCGGCTTGTTTGATTTAAACCAAAATTTCAAAGTTAGAGCGAGGAAATTGCATTATTACTCCCACCCATAAGCCCTTGTGCAGATTTTGAGCTATATCGTTCAAAAGGTAATTAAATTTACTACAATCCTGTGCAAAGGTATTTCAGGTACAGTCCCCGGAACAAGGAACAAAATTGATAGAAAGCTCCCGATAAATTATTTTTTCATTATAAATGTCAGGTTTTTGCGCGATTTCTCCCACTCATAAGCCCGTGTGCAATTTTTGAGCTATATCGTTCGAAAGATAATTAAATTTACTACAATCCTGTGTAAAAGTAATTTAGGTACAGTCCCCGGAACAAGGAACAAAATTGATAGGAATCTCCTGATAAGTGATTTTTTCATTTTTGTTGTCAGGTTTTAGCGCAATTTCTCCCACTCATGATCCCGTGCGCAATTTTTGAGCTATATCGTTCGAAAGGTAATTAAATTTCCTAAAATACTGTGCAAAGGTATTTTAGGTACAGTCCCCGGAACAAGGAACAAAATTGATAGAAAGCTCCCGATAAACGATTTTTTCATTATAAATGTCAGGTTATTGCGCGATTTCTCCCACTCATAAGCCCGTGTGCAATTTTTTACCTATATCGTTCGAAAGGTAATTAAATTTCCTACAATCCTGTGCAAAGGTATTTCAGGTACAGTCCCCGGAACAAGGAACAAAATTGATAGAAAGCTCCTGATAAATGATTTTTTCATTATAAATGTCAGGTTTTTGCGCGATTACTCCCACTCATAAGCCCGTGTACAATTTTTGCGCTATATCGTTTGAAAGGTAATTAAATATACTACAATCCTGTGAAAAAGTAATTCAGGTACAGTCCCCGGAAAAAGGAACAAAATTGATAGGAATCTCCCGATAAATGGTTTTTTCATTATTCATGTGAGGTTTTTGCGCAATTTCTCCCACTCATAAGCCCGTGTGTAATTTTTTAGCTGTATCGTTCGAAAGTTGATTTAATTTACTACAATCCTGTGCAAAAGTAATTCAGGTTCATTCCCCGGAAAAAGAAACAAAATTGATAGGAAACTCCCAATAAATGATTTTTTTCATTATCCACGTCAGGTTTTTGCGCAATTTCTCCCACTCATAAGCCCGTGTACAATTTTTGAGCTATATCGTTCGAAAGGCAATTAAATTTCCTACAATCCTGTGCAAAAGTAATTCAGGTACAGTCCTCGGAACAAGGAACAAAATTGATAGGAATCTCCTGATAAATGATTTTTTGATTATCTGTGTAAGGTTTTTGCGCAATTTCTCTGACTCAAAAGCCCGTGTGCAATTTTTGAACTATATCGTTCGAAAGATAATTAAATTTAGTACAATTCTGTGCAAAGGTAATTCAGGTACAGTTTCCGGAACAAGGATCAAAATTGACAAGAAAATCCCGATAAATGTTTTTTCATTATCAATGTAAGGTAATTAATAAGCAATTTCTCCCACTAATAAACCTCAGTGCAATTTATGAGCTATATCATTCGAAAGGCAATTAAATTTACTACAATCCTGTGCAAAGGTATATTTGGAACAGTTTCCGGAACAAGGAACAAAACTCATAGTAAACTCTCATTATAAAATACTAATTATTCCCTGATAAGAAAATTCGGCTATAGTAATGCGGCAGTGCTGCTTACGGGGTTTTTTTTTCTATCAATAGAACATGATTTTCTGCATAAATGGAAATTATAAAATATATTCTAATGCAAAAATTTACATTTTTGACATTTTTTTACTAATTGCTTACAATAACTTTAAAAAATAATAAATAATTTTTTCTAACAATTATTTTATTATATTTAAAAAAATAATTTATAGTTGTAGATTATAGTATAATTAACTAACACAAAAAAATTAAATTGTTGTCTCATTTAGTTCCAGAGAAAATGGTACCTAACCGTTGAAAAACATAACTTTTGGAAAGCAAGCAAAAACAAAATACATGCAATAAAATGGATAAATTCTTACTTTAGTAAGAACTGGTAATTGGTAACTGCAGGTTAGCCAATACAAAAAAACTTATTCATTCAGACACTTTAGATACACGAGTAATAATACTGTATGATATGTAATGTTTTAAATTGCTTCAGTGTAGCAGTCTACTGATACTATCACTCTACAATTAATTACCCTTCACAAGGTTCAACCTACCATGGAAAATATTTTTTTTAGCATATTAATATAATAAAATACATACAAATTATATACCATTTAAAAAAGGAGATTTTGGACTACAAAAACATAAAACAAAAATAAAAAATGATTTTTTTACAATTTTTAGCAAAGTGACCCCCTTAAAGTGAGACCTTGCAATGAAATGAATGGTTTTTAAATTTATTGCTCTTATGGGTTAAAAATCTGGCCAATATGGCCGCCACTGAAACAGACCCGACCTAACTGTAGCAGATTGGACGTCGCTTTTAGCCTCTCGGCCAATCGACTTTCTAAAAATCGGGCTAGTGATTTTCGAGCGAAATCTTAATACAGAATTAAACGTACAAGTGTTGACTCTTTATATATAGTTGACGGGACTGTAATAACTAAATGAAGAGAAAATGATTCTAAAATGTTATCACATGTTGTGTTGAATAGAAACTATAGAATTAGCAACGCTTCGACTAGCTGCACACATTAGTTAATTACTATTATTATTTTTAATTAAACAATAGATTTAATACAATAATTAATTACCTGAATTACAATTTACTTGTTTTATAGTCTAGAAATTTAACTTCTGAATGGATTCTGAGTATGAAAACTGAGTTTAAAAAATACTTTATGGATGGTTTAAGTTTATTTCTGCAGTAAATACGCTGGCGAATAATCATTTTGAACGCCTGATTTAGTAACATTGCAATAGTAAGTGAATTACAGTAATTAGTATTTAATGGGGGCATGATGACTGAATATAAAGTACGAATAGAAGGAGAATTACTCATTTAAGGTTCGTTCTAGGCAAGGTTGGTTTACATCATTCTTATTTGTCGCTTCTTAAAACATCTCTGGTTTTGTTATTGGTGATCTCTGCTGATCGCCTTTATTGGTAAATTGAAAATGAGCGGACAAATCAACATCAGCACCTTGGCCCAAAGCTTTGATGTCAGTAAAGTTAAAAATAAATACATCCTGTTAGTATTGTTTGTACGAATTTGAATAAAGTCAAAACCTAACTGTTGGTAGGTCCTAACCCATTAGGATGGTTTGGAATTTCTCTCGCTCCTCAAAATATAAAATTGTAAGAGGTACGGTACCCAAAATTTTCAAATGGAAACCAAAAATAGAAAACTGTAAGAGGTACCCAAAATTTTCAAATGGAAACCAAAAATAGAAAACTGTAAGAGGTACACAAAATTTTCAAATGGAAACAAAAAATAGAAAATTGTAAGAGGTACCCAAAATTTTCAAATGGAAACCGACATCTTAAATTAGAGAGCATAGAAATACTATATTAGGAGCGATCATGAATTTGTTTGAGACGACTATTACCTAAATAACGGTACAAAATGTATTGTAGACCTATGACAAGTCTGAGCCGATCAGTTCAGTTAAAAAGTTTCTAAGGGATAAACTCATATAATGGCACTGTACCGTTAATGAAAATTTGATATTGAAAATAATTGCAGTAAGAGCTCGTTAATCTGGACCCCTGTAAACCGAACTTCGCGTAATTCGGACAACCCGATAATCAATAATACCAAAGTCAAACAATAGCTAGCTTCTAACCTCCTGCCAGCGTATACTTCTAATTAGTGTATCTGTAGATTATGGAAAACTTTAGTAAAAAGTAATTTTTTTAAAAATCAGGGTCACTTGAGAGATCAAGAAAAAGAAAATGGACACAATCAAGCATGGTAAAAAAGTTTATGCGATTGAGATTCTTTATAATGATTTAGGCTGAAAACTCGTTTTAAAAACAAAAGTTAATTTTAAAGGAATGTTGACTGACCAAATCACTACAACGCTGAAATTCAAAATGACGTCAAAGAGTGGATGTAGCAGCTATACGGTTACATTTTTTTGCATTTTTCCTCGGACATTCGGGATTATTAAAGAAAATTATACGACTTTTAGAAAGTATAAATCAACTTTCGTTGTCAATTGAACTAATACAGTCAAATCGTCTCCGGGTGGGCCTATTTCAGGAAAACAATGTAGAAGTTTTTTCTCACTCGTTCTATGTGTTTTTTGGGGTGCTGAATCCGAATTTCAACTTTGCTACTTCCCACGGATATGGCTTCACAATGAAAATCGCCAAAACCTCAAAGTGTTCGACTTTTAAAAGTTTTTTTGCCAAAAAGTCATAAAACTATATTCACTTTTCGAGGTAGGCTATTCTATAAAAAAATAAAGTAGGGCCTACATTACATTTCATACACAAAGCTTTGGTTGAACGGTTTGACCGCTAGAGCTTGCTGAAAAAGGGCCAAAATTTCCTACTTTGTGGAAAACCTACTTTTATGTTAGTTTTTCGCTTGTAAATTTAAAAATATGTTTGTAATTACAAAAAAGCTTGAATTTTTCTGAAACTACATTAAATCCCCTACAAATTGCACACCTTAATCATTTATTTTGGCCGAATCGTGTAGCCGCTAGAGCGCGTTGAAATTTTATGTCATATTACGCGAAACCGCTAAGTCAAGACTACTTCACCCAAAAATCAGTAGAGACCTATATTATCACTATTTACTTATTAAAAACTATTTAAGCGAAAGTTTTTTGGTATTTTCGTTGTGAAGCCATATGCGTGGGAAGTATCAAAGTTGAAATTCGGATTCAGCATCCCAAAAAACATATAGAACGAGTGAGAAAAATGCTTCTATATTTTTTTCCTGGAAAAACACCATTTGACTGAACTATAGGACTATGTCTGTCGTCTAACCTAAAAATAATTCGATCACGCAGCTGAACAGCTGACAACATTAAGTTTATATGTTTTATATTTTCAACCAACTTAATTTGAATCCCGGCCGTCGGAAGCGCTCACACGGTAAACTCCCACGTCTGGATTTGAATAGGTTACTTTTATGTTTTCATCGATTTGGGGGAACCAGGCGGTCTATAAGGTCGTGTAAAAAAACATAATGTGCATAATAATCTCATACTTTTATTTTTTTAGGTAAAACCAAAAAATGTTTCATTCTAGTACGAAAAATTTAAACAAAATTTTACTTAAAAAATTGTTCTGGGGACCATAACTGGTGCTCATCGACCACTCCTGACCTTAGGTCTAACCTTAGTCAGTGCAATAGCTCATCTTTCTTAAGGAAAATTCTCTAATAAGAACAAGTAGGAACACAGAACTAGAACGCTAGACCTGCGATGTCAAGAATATTTAAAAACTAAATACAAACAGAAGGAGAGACAGCACTGACACACACGAAGAATGACAGGTGACCAAGACAGCAAAGTCTTTAGGTACCACAATCCTATTACTCTAGGTTTATGTTTACTATTTTGGTTGCATATTGTGTTAGATTTTTTCACTTGATATCGAGAGTTGATTTATACTCTCGAAATGTCACGTATTATTTCTTTAGACATAAACGATGACAAATGATCGATAAAAAAATATATGATCAATTCATCATTGGTAAGCCTAACTAAATTTGAAGCTAGAACATATGGTTAAGTTTTTGAAAACGCACAAAGAACGAAAAGTCGTAAAATTAATTTGTCTATCTAAATTCGACTCAAAAATAGGTTTCCACAAGGAATTTTCAAGTTGGTCGTCTTGAAAATGGTGGACAATTTTGTAAATGTTAATACACCCTTTGAGTGACTTAAAAATAAGGGAACCCCCGCATTAGAAGAAAGCACATATAAAAAAGGAATATAGCTAGGTATCAGTTCATCGATATGAGTTGTAAATGACAACCAATTAAAAGTGAACGCAACTAAACTTGCTTTGGTGCCTCCGTTGAAAAATTAAAAGTAGTTTTTAACAGGGAAAGCATTACCAACAGTTTTAAACTTTCATTTTTGCGAATGCTAATTTTGAACGTGTTGGCCTATAATATAATGTTTAATACATTTATTTTGTGTTGGTATTCAGGTTGATAATTCAGGTTGTAATACAGTACAGTACAGTACCATTTGTTTATCCGTCATAGACCTTCTTTGACGCGATTCGGAATGTCTATGCCATTATCCTTGTTGAGAAGAGGTTGTCAAAACTCTCAGATGAAAAAAGTCACCTTGTCGACAGAATACGGCAGCATTCTTCCTAAGTTAATCTCATCCACCTTCAAACAAATTAGTAGGACAATCGCCTTCCGCACTAAAAAAATACTCCACTCCAAAAACCCAAGACCGTTGGAAGATGAAACAAACATGTAACTTATAAAATAACCTATGATAGCTGTGACAAGTGTTTGAATGAATATTTTAAATTATTTTGTGGCAGTTTATCTGCAACAGGTTTTACCTGCAGATAATATTGAATTCTTTTCATGTCAAATCTCTGTTTCTAGGTTTGGGAACATAAAAACAGACTTTATTTATAAATAAAGGAAAAACTACGTCTTTAAATATTTGTACAGTCAGTTAGGAATCCTAAATGAAGAAGACTTTTTAAAATGAATATTCCAACATAAATACTGTAATGTCACGTTCTCTGACTACATCACTTTTAAGCGAGACAGGAGCAATATAAGGACTCTAAGAGAGTTTTATTTTTGAAATTTTTTAAAGTTTTAGCTTTTATAACCTTATAAATAGTATGGTTTGTTCATATTCTTTCTAAAATTCATAAAATAATCTCACGCCCAAATGCATTTTGTAATATTTTTAGTAGTTGAAACAAATTAGTCATCTTGCCCAACGTACATTTTTAGTCAAGATGACATTTACTATGAGGCAAGTTGATGATCACACAAAAGGAATTGGAAATAAAATAAAACGTTCAGTTTGGTTTAGTGTATATGATGACAAAATCCTATTATAATAGTGGTTTGAAATTGCTTTAAAAAATAAATCTTTAATTATTAATTTAGTAGCTGACCCGTGCGAATATTTCGCAAGTTAGGCCTACTTACCTGATTTAATACATTGTTTTAATTAAGTAAATTACGTTTATTTACTTACATTCGTTTAATTTTTGATTGATTTGTGTGATTACACTTGCATACAAAATGTAAACAATATAACTAACAGCTGTCATGTTAGTTAAACAGATTGTTAATAGATGGCGTCTTACATTAGGACACCATATGAAGTATAATATAAAGGATTTTAATCAATTTTTGTAACGAAAACTATTAATCTATTTTTCGCCAATAGTGGGAAACAAAAGTTTTTAAATGAAGGTTGAATAATTAATTTTAATGAAGAATTAAGGGAGCTATCGCTTGCGTCAAAAACTCATTTGAGAACTCGTACGCGTTTTTCAGTCTGACGGGAATATAAAGTTCAGCCTTATGTTGTATAGAACTGTCTTAGAATTACTTAGTATATTTATGTATTTTTAGCACTAACCACAAACAAAATTCCAACAATCATATAAGCTGAACATCTTTCGTCCCACCATAAGAGGCAATCTGAATACTGAACCGAGTGTAGGCTTTGAAATGTTCATCACAACCTGAACATTTTATTTCCCAATCTTTGGAAGTTCTTGATTGTACATTTATTTAAAAATAGGTTTTCTTTGTTGGTAATCCTTCTTTGCAGAAGAGCCTGTAGAGCCAAACTTCAGTTGTTTCCCCATTTTGTCTTTTTCTTTTGTTTCTTTTTTTTCTTTTTTGTGTTTGTTTTCTAATTGATGACTTAACAGTTCCAAATAACTACCGGCACTTTAAAAGGAACAGAAAATAAACCTGACTCATCTGCGATGTAAAACTTACTAAATAGAAAAGCTCGGGGAACGTTCACGAGGTCGCCATCTTGCCCCGAGTTACACTAAACACATGTTTTAGGTTATGCAATATAAAAAATGTAAGGATTTATCAAGTGATTCCATATAAATGTAGGATATGAAACTTCTTTCTAGTTGATATAATTGATTAATTGTACCTTTCTTTGACTAAAAACTTAATTAATGACGGCGAAAATTACTGTATAACAAACAACAAAGACTAGTGTCCTTGTGCTACCGTTTCACATAATATATGAAAGCCGATGGCATCAAGTATTTTATATTTCTGTCGTGTGATGAGCCATCGTGTTTTATACAATGCTTCTACCTACGTCCAACTTTTCAAAACACGGCATTAGTTATCTTGCCCCGCTCGTCATCCTGCCCCTGCCTCCCCTACGTAATATTTTATACACGTCATAAACATTTATCATTTCAGTTTTAATCTTTTTCGTTGGTATGCAAAATATGTGCTTTGAATGCGTAACAGGCAATGACGGAACTTGACCTTTTACTTGGTTTTCAATGATATACATTGAATTAAGTTTTAATATTATTTTTCATTCTTATCTTTACTAACATTGTGGAGTGACTGATTTTTAAGTGCGGATGTTTGAGTTTTATCTCATATATTTCAGAACATATTTGAAAAAATGTTTTATTGGTGGATAAATTAGACTTTCCTGAAGAATATTTGGCTGATTCATTTTCTAGACAAATTTACTTTAGTATTTAAAAAAAATATATCTTTCTCTGGAAGTTATAAACACATTTAGTCGTGTTCATATGGCAACGAATATACAGTGTGTCCCATGAAAAAACGGAGGGACTTTCAAGGCTAGTGAAAAATGGTCATATGTATAGGTCTGGAAACGATTCTACCAGCTATCCACCCTTTTTTTACTAAATAATTTATATCTCTAATACGGCGTAACCAATTGAGTTGAATTTGCACGTTACTCATCAATGTAAAGACCTAGTTTGGCAAAACTAATATTTTTTTTCAATAATACGTTAAAAAAAACCGTCGACAAGAGTACATTTTTGTAGTTCATTTAATTTCAAAACTATCGAAGAAAGGGTAACAATAAATCAGCGTCCACTGTAAACTAATTATTGCCTACGCTTTGTTCCTGTGGATGTTGAACCCGTCAAACTAATGGAAGTTAAAATAACTTTCGAGTTACCTCGCTCTCCAGCTAACATAACCTCAATCGCAGCTCATTAGTCTCTCTAATAAGTTTTAATTGTCGCTGTAATCTGTTTTAATTACATTAAGTACCATTAATCGTATTTAATTATGTTAATGTTGAAGTACAATGAACCGGAAACAAACTACATTAGTTTTGTGAAAACGGAAGTTGAGTACTAACGTGTGATTTTCCTGTGTAAAAATACATTCGAGAATTCCTATACTAGGAGCTGATGTTTTATTTCTTACATTTATAGCCTAAATGAGTAGAAATTACTCTATTTTTTATTTTTGAACCTTTCTACATACAATGCACTGTGCGTCAGCCACTTATGATAATGTTCATTGTGATTGTGAAGCTCATATGTGTGTCCTTAGCAGTGAACGTGTTAAAAGGGTTTAAATTCAAATCCCCGGTCCTGACATGATCCCCCCCCCCCCCCAAAAGTTTCCTGGCTACGGTCTGGCTAAGAACAACAAACTTTATGTAGGCCTACCTAACTCTGCTGTGGGGATTTTTAACTTGGTAAATGTGTTCAATTATAAGTATAATATCATAGTCTAATAATACCATTTTGGTAATAACAAAATATTAAATTTAATGCCCCTACTAAAGTTAAACATGTATAGGTATTTTCAAACAACAAATGTTGAAGGCTACATGATATGTTTTAAAGTAAGAAGTCGTTGAAAATGTATAATTTACCAGGTCTATTACAATCCTTTTTGTTCACTTTGTTCTTTAAAAGAAACTATTCAGACCTTTAAACAACAGACTAGGCTATATTTAACTGGGTTTATGCCTTTTAGATTTTTATCAATAAATTTAAAGAAGTAGGCCCATTTAGCGGTTAATAACTTCATGGTGAACAAAATAATGGTTGTATTGTTCGATTTATTCGTTCTAAAGTGTAATAAAAAATCTCCTTCGGGCAGCAGACATGATAGAAAAAATGTTACTTAAAGACCTGAAAAACATTTTGGAAAACAAAACGTCATGCTTTTTAATCATAGTTCTACTGAAATCAACAATTTTAACAAAAAAAAAAACAAAAAAAAAAACATAACATACAGTATATTACTTATACTTTACAATTCACTTAAGTTTTCATCGACATTAGGCCTATATTTTGTAAACTAGTGGACCCAGCAATGCTTCCCTATTGCTTGATTTAATTTAAAGGGTAGTTATTCCAATTCATTACATTGACTTAAGTAATCGAATTGCAAAATGGTTTTTATGCCACTTAAGAATATACTACACAAATGTAGATTTATAGTTTCTAAACCTTTATAGATAATACAATAAACCTTTTGTTTGCTTTATCTAATCTAAAAAAAAACTGATAGTTGTGAAGAATTGTAAAAAAACAGATTCTAAATTAGCCCAATTGGTTGCAAATAAAATAAACATGTTTTATTTAGTTGTACGTATATACTCGCATACTACATACACACAGTTGTTTGTTTGTGTTTATTGTAGGCCTAACCTAAAATTATGTCCAGTTTTTAATGCAAATCAGTTGTTTTATATACAATATGTAACAACCACTGTTTGAATTGAATTAAAATAAAGTAAACATTTTTAGTTGATTTTTGTTTTTATTTACTTTAAGTTAGTCAATCTAACCTAAAAAGCTGTTGATTTTGAAAAAATAATAAACTGATTACAAATTTGCTAGTAAAGTTGCTGTGTAAACAAACATGTATTACTAAGCATTTTATACGAACAGCTGATTTTGTGTGCTATGGTCTTGAGTCCATACAAAAGAGGCTGTTTAGTTTTTTCCAAATTTGAAACCTTTTTGGGAAAGTTTTCAAATTTTTCTTTATATAAAAACCTAGTTCGGACTATTACGAACATTTTAAAACAACAAATAACCAAATTGGTCCGGCCGTTCTCAAGTGATGCGGTTACAAAGGAACATCAATTCTTTTTTATTATATAAATTAACAGAAGCTCAAACTTGTATGATTCTATGAAAAAGCAATAATTCAGACCAATAGCCCAAGGCAAACCGCGCGCATGAGCAGACTGACAGAACGAATCAGATTTTAAATCCGAGTTCCGTTCAAAAACGTACAGTGAGTTTCGTTAAAATTGTCATCTATGTTTTCTTATTTAGGCCTAAATACATAATCAGCTATGTAAGCTAATAAGCGCTAAACTCACGTTTTCCGCCAATATGTTACTCATAACTCCTGAACGAATGTGAAGATTGAAGGTTTTGAGTTGCATATCACATCTATGAGTAAACTTACATTTTATCTAAAATATTGGCTATGAAAATTATCTTACCCCTTACACGCAAATAATGAAAATGCAATTTTTTCGGCTATACATGGTCATAAGTAAAGTGCCAAACTTCGGTCAAACCGTTCTTTAGATAAGAATTATTTTGTACAAAAAACAAAATGGCGGATATCTAGAAAACGAAGCGTTTTCGGGTCTGTGTTTATATGAACTTCTTTTTTTTATTTTGACCCATAGAACATTCAACGAAGTTTGGCACTTTACTTATGAGACATTCTGTATAACACTTTTGTTTGATAATTTGTGCCAAGTTTCAGTTCTCTAGCTTCATAGGATAGAGTGCGAATATTTTTTTAGTTTTAAATGTACTCATCCCATTTCACCCCTTAAACTCAAGTAACCGAATGGAAATGGGTTTTATTTCCTGTGTATTGCAAGAATAATATGTAACACAATTTTAAGAAGTTTTGAAATAATAGTTTATTAATAAAATTAAGATCAACAATTTCTAATGTAGTCTTAAAAACCCATCGCATTAAAACGGCCTGTGTACTCGATCCTTTGCACTACTAAGTAAAGTTGCAATTAAAGTTTGGCCGAGGCCAGCAAATCAATCAAGAATCAGAGATATCGATATTGATGCTCTCCACTAAGATAACGTTATCAACCAGCTGGAGCAATACAAATTATCAAAGAAGGCGGAGCAAGTGTATAAATGAACCGGTGTTATTGTTTATCTCAGAAATTTAATCCGTCTATTACTATCAAAACTTCCAATCAGCAGATACAGACAATAAATGCAGAGTACAATCGTCGATTTAGGTCATAAATACAAGCTATAAACATCGAAATAGCCAAAGTCGATTATCTTTTCCAGACAGTCAGACATTGATGTAGTCCAGTTCAGATTACAAACACGTTTATTGTTGTCACATCCTTCATAAATAGATTTTATATTATAATGGTTTTGTTTTGTTTCTCTCGCGTGAAATGTTGGGGCCTATCTTACCTTGGCATTGAAGTCTCCGTGCTCATTATTTTAAATCAGCTATTATCCAACACAGAACAGTAATTATCTTACATTAGGGAGATATCGGGTTTAATGATCGACGGCTGATTGCCGTATTGATCGAGTTGGTCGGGCTTGGGCGATGGGAGGTTATATTTAGTGTTTATTATGAAAGTTTTATTTATGTGCACCAAGTTAATAGAATCAAGTGTGCTCGCTGATTTATTAAATTTATAATAATATTTGAATTTCTAACTCCAACATTTTTTAGTTAATAATGAGGTATTATTATCAAAGTATTCACAACTTGCTCCATTTTTCCAATATGGCAGAAAGCTATATTTTTCGGAATCTTTAACTTTATATAAATCATTATTTTAATGTTTCTAAATTCTTTGGCAATATAGCTTAAGATTTACAAACTAAAAAATTAAAGTTTTTTTTCAAGGACGCGATCGCAATGTTATAGTAAATAAACGGTACTAGGAAATGGCACATACTTCCTCATAAACATATTTAAATTAATTATTAAACAGATTCACAGTGACTTCATAACTGTAGGAGGGGTAGGAGAGGTGATTTTAAACTAGGAGATTAACTAATAAATATTATTATTATTAGCTAGAGATAAAACTATTCGATCGATTTCAAACAAATTTGCACCAAACACGTCAATTAGGCCTGCACAGATGCACGAAAAAAGGTTTTGACAAATTTGGAAAACAACTCCCTTTATGACCAAAAAACTCCCCAAAATCTGTTATTATTATTATTATTAGCTAAACGAGAATTTTTAGAAAGATGCGGTTTTTTGCATATGCTAGGGTACATTAAAGGCTTCAAGTAAGCCAAATTTTATCAAAATCATTAGAGCCGTTTTTTTATTAAAAAAATAATAACTGATTTTTGGGGTTTTTTTGTCAAGAAGGGGTTGGTTTTTCAAAATTGTTCAAAACCGTTTTTCGTGCATCAATTATGGCCTACTTGACATGTCTGGTGCAAATTTGTTTGAAATCGATAGAATAGTTTTCGCTCTAGCTTTGTATACATACAGACATACATACATACATACATACATACATACATACATTCAGACAGAAATACAGACAGAAGTTTTGTAAAAACCACTTTTTTGGACTCAGGGGGTCCCAAAACGGATATTTCAACAAAAATCTCAATATCGATTTTTTTGCGATTACTATACTTTCTCTATACTTAAGTATAGTGAGAAAGTAAAATCTGGTAAAAGCTTTAAGAATATTTAGAACAAAAGGAAAGTTAGTTGCAAACATTTTAGCAAGCGAGTTTAAAATGTTCTATCTTTGTACCAGCAGAAATTATGCTAACTTTACAACCATCTATTATATAAAACAATTCCTGTGATTCACGCAAAAACTCTACTTTGCATACTTTAAGAGCTAGGGACCCATTCGATCCAATTTCCATGCAAATATTAGAGTGTACAATTATCTGATGGTTAAGGGTTGGTGAGAGTTCACATTTCGTTATGGTGTCGCGGCACGTTCGACTTTTGCTGCTAGCGACCACTACTAATTGTGTCGCCAAAGACTACGACACAATATATGTTTATGGTAATTTAAATAGTCCAAATACGTATTATTTACTAACATTTATTGCTAAAACAATTTGGAAAAGATCAAAGAAATTTTATAATTACACCAATGAGGATATTGGTTAGTCTGGCGTACAAGTTTTATGTCTTGGATTAATATGAAATTTTAGAAAATGCAGAAGGACCTCGATTAACCGAGGTGTTGTGGAGCGGCCTAACTTTAGTTAGCTAAAAACTGGAGTAATATGGGCTTTTTGAGAAATAAGGCTCTACAGTACTCGGCGCCCTGTTCGTAACAGCCTAAAATCACGTGTTCAGGGATAACTGAGATGAAAAAGGTACACGAAGTATAGTGTAAAGCTGGGTTTCTATCTTAACAAAAGTTGTGCCCAACAATGTTGGACGCAAAGTTGGGCACTTTGTTTGTTTCAAAGTTGAAATGGAAATACATAACTTTTACTCGGCGCAAAGTTGGGCCTATAACAATGTTGGGGACAAAAATGTTGAGGCACAGTGTCTTGCGGGGGCGGGGCAATGTTGGGCGCAAAGCAGCTCATGCGCAGATCACTTTTTTGTTGTTGCCATGGTTACCACGGTTTAGTTATTATTTTATCAAGACTGTTGTAAGCACAGAATGGACAAAGGTCCAAGACTTACAACATTGAGCCCAGCATTGTCGGGCTCAATGCAAAGATAGTACTTATAGGCTCGTAACATTGCGCCCAACAAAATCCCCAACATTGTTGGACGAAATGTTGAAATGGAAACCTAGCTTGAGATGACTTTATAATGACTACAACAGTACTATAACAACAAATGCGGAAAGCAATACAACATAACATAATCTTATAGATTAACAAAAACTACTGAACAGTGGTACAAAACTAATATTGTATCAAAGAAAACTCGCATAATATTGTAATGTAGATAAGATTGGCAGGAAAAGTGATCCTTCAAATTCTTCTGTTTGATGACGCTCTTTCCATTAGTTGGTGCTATTTCACGCCAATAACGCAGTAACTTGGAGTAACTTAACACGTTCACTGCTAAGGAAGCACATGTGAGCTCGACACTGAACACTATGAGAAGCGTCCGACGCACAGTGCATTGCGTGCTTCGCACGCCAACCCCCATATTCTAAGTATTTTCAATACACAATGCATTGCGTGCTTCGCACGCCAACCCCCGTACTGGGAGTATTTTCAATACACAGTGCATTGCGTGCTTCACATGCCAACCCCCGTATTGGGAGTATTTTCAATACCCAATGCATTGCGTGCTTCGCACGCCAATTTTAAGCCTGTCTGCTATAGACGCACATGTGCGTCCGCTTTATAATGTTAGTGATTATTACGTAGAAAGGTTCAAAAATAAAAAAATAATTAATTTCTTCTCATTTAGGCTATAAATATAAAAAATAAAAGGTCAGTGAAAATTTGCGTAGCAGTGAACATGTTAAAGATGTTGTTCTATGTAACTCAGCGCCTTGTCGACCGCTTGAAGGCCGTCTGAGTGAGATAACATTTCAGGAACGACTTCATCGTCACTAAGCTGGCTTGCGTCTTCGTTTATTGCCTCCACATCATGCAATCAGACACCCCCAGATTGTCATCAGCATTATCAATTCATTAATATCATTAGAGTTGATTCCTTCTAATACTGTACCTCGGTTAAACCGGAATTAGTTTAACCAAGGCTCGGTAAATCGAGGTCTTACTGTATAAGTAAAAGACAAGAGTTTCATAATTTACGATATGGTGACAGTCTAGTCGCTGCTATTACGATTTCGTCTTGGTGGCATGCGGCACGTAAACCTAAGGAAATCCAAAAGTTTCTATGTTATATGCTCATTGCCAAGCTCCTAGATAAATTGTTCACATTTACAAGTAAGTACTTAATTATGTTATTACCGATATTCGTTTTAGAATCTGTTAGTGTTTTTGAGGTTTGACTTAGTTTCCAAATATTTGGTGTAACAATCTCTTAAAACGTTTAATCCAACACAATTTCAAATTAGAGGCGCCCAGGTAGACCGCCACGCCCTCTGACAGCCCTGCGGCTTTAAGGTTTATGTTAATCTCTCCGAATACAACGTGAAAGCAATATAATAGTATTAAACTTGCCTGTAATCCTTGAGGGTAGAGTTAACTGTAAATGGCAACCATTTAGTCACACATCCTTCTGTCACAATAAGTACCCAACATTCATTTAACTAAGGTATATATTTAGTCTTAGAGTGTTGACTACTAATTATATACCAACATAACTGTTATAATTACCCTACTTTGTGTATTTAATACTCTAGACTTGCTAATTATACTAAAACGAGAACTATTTATTTATAATTATTTGTACATATTTACTTTACCTAACTGTTTGAGAATTTTTATACAATGTGGTCGTTAGTTTACAACGTCTCATCCAGACGCCTTTTTTCTAGGAACGGAAGTACTACCAACCTAAACACAATGTCACTGTTTTTAACGTTAAAGTGTGAATTTAAACGGAAATTTTGCAACTAAATTGTAATTAAATAGTGTAAGTGCCCGGATACTAAAAAACCCTAAACAAAAATATTCCTCATCTATTAAAAGATCTTATTCAGAAAATAAAAAAAAAATGTTTAAAATACAGCATTGAGTAAGAGCATATGAAATAAACGAGAGGATACAGCAGTGCCAAATGTAAGAATTAGGCTATATATACACAAATATTCAGATTTTTAGTAGAGGGAAAATACTGTCACCTCTCACAAACTTTCTTTCAGTTTATGTTTAGTTATTAAGCCTCAGGACTAGTATTGTAGTTTTGGGTTCCTCCTTATTTTTATTGTATTTGTATTTTTACATTACACAAATTGTAAAAGTCCTTTAGGTTTATGTTCCTGCTTTGTTTGTATATACAGAATATATAAATATACATAATATGTGCAAAATCCTGTGATTCAAGATAAACCTTTGCCCTACTGCGCATGCGTCAGGATCTAGGTCACCGTTACCACCACCACCCTACATCGATCCAAATGCCTCTGTCCTAATCGATTGTAATTTCCGTGAAAATATCAGAGTGCGCGATCATCTGCATTTGCTTCGTCGCGAGTCGAGCGAAGCTAGCAGGCAGCTTTTAAATCTTACATTCATGTAGCTTTCTTGCTCTTCTCACAAAAGTTATTTTACTCAATTTCCTTCCAAAACTTTGCACAACTGACCACGATGACATTTCCACAATTTAATTAAAAGTGGTTGTTCGGATTGTGAATAAAGTAACCGCAAACATCAATTGTTTTAAATCCAGGAGATTGTCCTGACGAGGAGAAAGGCTAAAATTGTGTGCTTTTACTTTTATAAATTGTATTAAAAAGTTAATCCGACAAGACTGTTGCGCAAAATTCTCTTACTTTCACTTTTAGTGTTGTAATAATTTATATAATTAAAGTAGACTAAGGGAGACCCTTTGCTTGCATCGCACACGAAAACCTTTGTTACCCCTACACAAATATTTATATATTGGAATAATAAATGTAAACTTGGGTTTTCCGTTGGGTCTGCTATAATTCCGCAACTCCATGTGGGTTGTATGGTAGCTCTACATCCCCCCCCCCATCCATGAAGAAGGTTTCGGAGATATTGTGGTTGTCAAAAGAGAGCATCGCACTAATGA
Organism: Philaenus spumarius; assembly: GCA_018207615.1. Taxonomy (NCBI): domain Eukaryota; kingdom Metazoa; phylum Arthropoda; class Insecta; order Hemiptera; family Aphrophoridae; genus Philaenus; species Philaenus spumarius. The sequence continues at coordinate 521,662 of JAGFPH010000276.1, read as the reverse complement.
ACGTCTTATGGAAAGCCGGTTAAGCACCTGGGAATCGAGTGCCGAAGTGGCTGAGAATGATCAGAATGTTCTTGAATGTTCTAAAAGCGTTCAGAATGTTGGAGAATGTTCCAGATGGTACCGGAACGTTTGGAAACGGGTTAAGAAGCTAGAGACCTAACATGTCTCTAATAATCGAGGAAAAGTACATTTCCATTTCGATTATTTGTAATGTTTTATTCGTAGAAAATATTTTTGGTAAAGTGTACTCGTAGACGTGAAACTCACCTCAAATAAACTGTCGGATATCGTGGTTTTTTGCACTTACTGGCCTATAGCTTATCATGTATGTAAGCCAAAATGGGAAACATAGATTGATTAAACGAAACAGTGAACTACCCGAAATATTTACCCGATATTTATTTAATTCATTTATACATACCTTTGAGCGAAGACGAGGGTACAACCTGCTGGTTAAAAATAAGGTTTATGTAATTCAGCTGAAGGGCATTTAAATTTTGTAAACATTACTTTACTAAGTAAAATACTCTGTATCAATAACATTAAATATTATTTAGTTATTTTGCACATTGAATTTAAAAACATTGCTCCTGATGAAAGCGAAAGTTCATGACTTTTGAAAGCGCCGTTTTGAATTTAGGGACCCAAGCCTTAAGCCTTTCAGTACCTTTAGTTATGGTGGCATTATCCGTGCTACGAGCCTAGACAGAAAATTAAAGAGATAACTAAGCTCTTTTAATGCCTTTCTTTATGGGCACCTCGAAACCACTTTATTGTTTTTGTTATAATTGTTAATACATTTATGGATTAGAATGATGAGTACAGCTAAAGATAATCTACATAACATTTCTCTGTGGTATGAGTTTCTATGTTTATTAAATCATATACACTTTTATTCACGAGCTTTCGTAGAACCACAGTTCTAGGAATAAAGTCACCGTAATTCTTCTCGCGAACGAAAAAGAAATATTGCAAAATGAGATTTGAATGGAATGAAGAGCTTTTGTCGCACAATACCTCGCCAATTATTCTGTCCTGATTTTACCGGCACATTCGCGCAGGAAGTTGCACTACCGGAAGTCGTGCATAAATTAACCTAAACACAGCTTTGATGCAGCGAAACTTTCACTTTTGATTAACTGCGCCTATTAACGTAAACAGGTTGTCTGGGTATGTAAGATTTGATTCGTTTCGTGGATTCTGTGTTCTGTGCAGATATTTCATAAGATTGGAGAACGGAGTAAATCGCGGACGGAAATTATATCGACTTTCTAAAAAGCGAGTATTACTTTTTATAATTAAATCTGTCGAATTGATTTCCCATGGTTAGTAAAACCAGGGGCATAGGTTGAGAATAATCATTGGCGTTCTATAGGATTTACAGTATATTGAAGGTTCGTTCGGGAAATCTTAAGTTGTACAAATATTTTACAGAAACTGTGTGGCCTTTTCGTTTTCTCTCTGTCTGTGTGTTTGTAAGGGGTTTCTAAAAACAATATTAGTATAGTACAACAAAATTAACTTTGAGCAGTATTGAGATGCGCGATGACGATTTTGTGCAGTCTACAGACATGCCAGTGTGGAGTTAGGCAAGTGTAGCCTAAATGCATGGGAATTAACTCCTTATTTTCCCATCTGCGAGAGACCTGCTCGAACCTAATTTCGTTGTACTTTAATTTTTGTTCTTGTGCTGAAATCTTATGGGTGTCGGGAAAAAGCGAATAGCGAACTATAAAAAAAAGTGACCATCACGAAATTTTTCCTGAGCCTCGAAGGTCAACTCTTCTGTGAAATTAGTGACCAGCGAATTAAGCGACCATCATGGAATTTTACCTGCACCTGGGTTTTAATTATTCTTCCTCTAATATTGATTTCCATCACACTTTATCCAAGGTTAGGTTTGGTTAGGCGTCCATTCCACATTTTGACGCTTGAAGTTATAAGAGTGCCGTCATAGAACGCGCACTAATTTCCTTTGTTAGTAGTAGAAAGTTCCACAGTAGAAAAAAAGAAAGAAAACTGATATCACAAACCAACAAAACACTGACATGACTAATTTACTAATTTGGAGGGGGGAGCGTTAGTAAGGGTAGCTTGGCCGCTTAGTTCGCGTATTCCGTGATGGTCGCTTTTTCCAGGTATTCGTCCTATAAGACGAGAAATAAATGAGAAATAAATAATTTGAACTTGCTCGACTCAGATTTACACGATGTCTATTTAGTTAATCCAACTAAATACATTACAAATCTAATTGTTTTTACACTTTTCGTGAATAGTTGTTTATAGTTGTTGTAGTTGTGAATAAAGATTTTTTTATTTTAAGGAAATAGCAGAATTTTCCAACGATTTGGATCACAGAAACTCTCTTAGATTTTCAACCGACAGCGCTAGAGGGATTTTATCGTATGGGTTTAATTTGATACGTATCATGACCAACTTCAAAATATTTTTTTAACTCGTTAACAAAGTATTAAAATTTGAAAATATAAAAAACACCGTCTTAGATTTTTTTTTAAAATGTATGTTATTTCGACATATGTTGGTTAGATTTATGCCAAATTTCAAGGCGATCGGTAAACAGATAATGACACTAGGAAATTTTCAAATTTAAAGCCATTATTTTGGAGGGGGGTGCCCAAAAAACGTCAGCGTTCAAAATTCTAAACGTTAGGTTAGCGTCTCGTGCTCCTTGCGTTGTTGACGAAAAGTTTACCTAATGTTTTCTTTAAATATTTTATACAAACTACGACCGAAGGTAGACGTGGAGGAAATTAAGTGTTATCCAATTTTTAGGTTGTTCCCTAAAATTTTACTCAATTGATTAACGTTAATCCGAAAGTTTTGCGCAATTTTTTGGTTACCTCCTATATTTGTACCCAACTTTTACGCAATTGTCACAAAAGTTTACTCTATTTTAAGGTTTAATTAGGTTACTTCTACCACTCTTGTCGTCAAGTTTACGTATCCCTACTACGGGATGATGAGTACATAAAACTTAGAGGCAAAGTAACACTGTGCTATGAGACTGCAAGATAACACTTTACAACATGAGCTTAAAGTATACAGCTATACAAATATGTGGGAATTGGTTTCTAAAAAGGCCCGCGGGGAGTTAATCTTTAGGATATATAACGGTCGCGTTACATAATATATTATTGCTTTCTTCGTTACTACTAATGAAAGATGGAGGAGCAGCATATACCAGAGGTTAATCTAAATCCAGTAGTTAGGTTCGTACCTATAGGCAACTGTATTTAATGGCTTTACCTACAAACAGCTTTAAAGAGTTTATAATTTCATCGGTTGTATAATACAGTGAATACCATACTTAAAATTGTAATTTTCCAGATTAGGTTTATTATGATATTTAGAGAATTTAAATACAGCATACACATTCTCGTTGCAACTGAGTTACAAAACTAGGCGCACTTGGTTGTTTTTTAGAGTAATTTTGTTTTTTCAAAATAAATAAAATGATTTATCGAACAAGATATGTTGTAACGATGTTGTTTGTTTGTTTGTTTAGGTTTGCAACCTCACTGTCTTTTTGCCAAATTAAATACACGATCTAATTCATCGAGGGAAAACCACTGATTAATTTTCTAACAAGTAAGTGTTAGCAAAAACGATAAAGTATTTTTAATTTATATTGGGTAAGTCGAAAATAATCGATTATTATAACTAAAAGAAGTAGATTAGAGGGCGTAATTAATTAAATAATACGTATGCAACATTTAAAAAAACGCGAAACGGGAAAAGGTCTTCTTGTAAATAATTGATTATAATTATGATTTTTAAATATATGGAGTTAAAAAAAGTTTGTTACCATTTTATCCAAGAACTTTAAAATATATTCATACATTAATTGTGATTTTTCTTGTTTATGTGCATGTTTTTTATTAAATTTATTTGTAAATATAAAACATTTCCGTTTTCGGATTTACATGTATCGACTGTTTTTAATTAAAGAAAACATGTTTATTTTTCCTCATTGCCGGTCCAATAGTTAGAAGAAGTAAACAAAGTGAAGGTAATAATTACTTTACCAATTAAGTTGGACGATGTTTCTCTGTTATCCTTTGCCCGATAGTTTTCACAACTACGCCATTTGACAGGAAATGAAATACTAAATGAAATTATTTAGTAAAATAAATAACTTACTTTTAACCGGCTCTAGAAAAATTGAACGACTTATTAACGCATCCAACTGTAACAATATTTTTGAGGGATACCTGCCAAGTCGTAATTTTAATCCTTTTGAACTAGGATTTGTACTGTCTAATTAATATGATTAATTACAATACAATGGATGGTATTAGGATTTATTATTGATGTTCCAATATGTACTAGTAATTAAGAGATTACATTATATAAATTTAATAAATAAAATGTTAATTACATTATTGTTAAATCAATTCAGCAAATTTATAAGATTGAATAACAAGTATTTGTTCCAAGTAAATAATTGAAATTGTTATGTATATAACTGTGGAACATTTTTCAAAATATAACTATTTTCCAAACTCATAAATCATCTCTTATAAACTTAACCCAACCCAACCCAACCCAACCCAACCCAACCCAACCCAACCCAACCCAACCCACCCAACCCAACCCAAGCAAACCCAACCCAACCCAACCCAACCTAACCCAACCCAGCCCACCCAACATAACTCAACCCAACCCAACCAAACCTAACCTAGGCCTACTTCTGAGTTCTTTGCAGTCAGGACTATAGACTGTAGTCCTGCTTTGCGAGTCTAGGACCGAGGGCCAGTTGCCTAAAAACTTTTACGAGGGTAATTTGACAGCCAGAGGCTTGGCGGAGCGAGGGCCAGCCGGCTAAGGATCAGTGACCTGTTCTACTGTGCGGTGGGTGTGCGGGTGGAAAGGTTTTAATTATCGTTTATGTATTCCGATAACAGTGTGATTATAATATTTATATAATTATAATATTTCGTCGTATTATCACTTTATATAATTAGAATAAAAAAAAACTAGAGGACGTACCTAAACTGTTTAGTCACAGTATTTTGCCGATAACAGTATGATTATAATATTTGTATAATTATAATATTTCGTCGTATTATCACTTTATATAACTAGAATAAAAAAAAACTAGAGGACTTACCTAAACTGTTTAGTCACAGTATTTTGCCGATAACAGTATGATAAAATATATTTGTATAATTATAATATTTCGTTGTATTATCACTTTATATAATTAGAATTAAAAAAAAACTAGAGGACTTACCTAAACTGTTTAGTCATAGTATTTTGCCAATAACAGTGTGATTAGGCCTATAATATTTGTATAATTATAAAATTTCGTTGTATTATCACTTTATATAATTAGAATAAAAAAAAAAAAAACTAGAGGACTTACCTAAACTGTTTAGTCATAGTATTTTGCAAATAACAGTATGATTATAATATTTGTATAATTATTAACCTTAAAAACTCTTCTATAGAAATTAGTTTAGAGTCGTACTCTATGCATTTAATCTTACCCCTCCCTGAATCACTTCCGCTCTGGGGAGTCGACTGGCCCTCGGCCCTACCTGGCTGTTTTGACAGTTTTATGACCCCCACGGCAAAAGATCGGCTGGCCCTTACTCCGTTTTCCCTGCTTTGCAGTCACCTCGCAAGCCAAATAAAAATTTGTTTTAAAATTGATTCTGGTGGAGCCCCCAAATTAAGACATTTTAATTATTAAAATACCATAGCAGGTGAAAAACGCGTTTTCGGAAATATGTTTAATATAGGAAGTTTTTTCTCTATTTTGATCCCCGGAACTTGAATCCGCATTTTGGTAGTTTTCTTCCTCCCGTAAATTCTATAATTTGTCTGTCGTTGAAATGGTATGTGTTTTTAGACTCAGTTGATTGTGTACTTTAGAATAGGATGAGAAGTTCCACTTTATATTGTCCTACATAATTACTGACAAAATTATCTATATCTCTTTTAATAAATTGCGGAAAGCCAACGGTGAGGCCGGATTCGAAAATATTCTCACAAGGTCAAAAGTCCAAACAGCTGTGAACTGAACCGCGACTTTACCCACTGAGCCGATTTGTGTATCTACATTATACACATGGGATACTGTAACATTGTTTGTGGTAGTGAACAATCGTTAATTAAAGTGTACACATAATACATTAATTAGAGTTAATATTCATATCAAGGTTGGTTTAAAAGAACGGTCTATGTTCACTCCAGTTTTAGTGGTTTCTTTGTTGAGACAGAGTCATTGTATAAGAATGTCACTGTGAGTCAGACAACAGTGTCCATTGTATTAGTCACCTTTCATGTCTGGGAAGAAATCAGCCAAGTACAGAGATATTGTCAGAGTTATCGGTATAAGTACCCTGTAGTTCTGACAATTTGAGTCTGCCATTGTTTTCAATTTTGGTAAATTTAATTTTAGTGTATTGTCGTCTTGTTGAAACAGGGAAGCGGGGAGTAAAGTTGTTTCCTTACTTTGTACAATTGTTTTTTTTAAGATAGTGTAGATGAGTGCGACTATGCATTTTAAAAGAATTAAACAATCTTCACTGTTTCCTTTAAATAAAATGAACATATTAATTGAATAAATAAATTCCTTTACTCCTCTTATTGCGTCAAGTATTCATATACCAATATATATATACACATACCATATATATTAGTAGAATTGATTCCACGTCAGCCTAAAGTTCCGGCTCACTCGGTGCTTTGTTCTTCTCTCGGCGGAGTTTGCACCTCAACCTTGAGGCATCGGATTTTATGGACAACTTCGTTTCGGTCGCAATTGACAAACTCGGGTCGCTTCGCGAGTTCGCATCCCGGCTGTCAGCCTTGGATCAAAAGTTGTCCACACAGTAAAATCCCTACGTGGATTTGAACCGGGTACTTTTATGGTATTTTATGTTTTAATAGATTTTGGGGGAACCAGACGGTCTATAAGGTCGTGTAAAAAAACTTATGTGCTGAATAATCTCTTACGTATATTATTTTTTTTAGATAAAATCCAAACAAAATTTTTTTCTAGTGCGAAAAATCTAAAAAATTGTTACTTTCTTAGTTGGATATTTTTGGCTAACGAACTTGTGCGAGCAACTTAAAAACCAACGTCCTGCCACGCGCAAACCTCCCTACCCTCTTAATTTATTCAATAAACACAACCTTTTGTTGTTAACTTTAACACTTTCCCTCATCAAATAACACCCAAGTGTTTTCAGGCCTTATTTGACGTTGTTCTGTTGTACTACCCCGTGAGAACAATTTGGAGGTTTGGCGAGGGCAAGAAAAGGAAAACTTTTTGTTTCCTATTCTTAAGTTTTAAATTTTAAATTAATTAGACCTGTTTTGTCTTTTGTGTAGTACACTAGCTCAATTCTAGACTCTTTTTCGGGATCGTTCCCTTTGGAGTTAAATTTGTAGTGATCCGTGAATAACTCACCTGCTGACTTAATTACACTAGAGCACTGAATGGTTTTAGGATTAATTTGATTGGATTTGTAAATTATATATTCAAAATTTTTCTATTGAAAACACAAAAACGATTTATTAATTAACATAAATCCATTAACTTTGAAACAACAAATTATCATTTTCAAAAACACAATGAAATTTATTAATCTTTAACTTATAATTACATATATTGAAAAGTAGCAAAGTGATTAATTAATTTATTACTTAAAATTTGTATATTAATGATTATATTATTTACATACGACGATTTGCCATTGTGAGTAATGAAATTTACTAAACGAGTTTACTTTATTCAATTTCCCCAGAATCTACTTGAATTTATTTATTTAATTTATTTTATATATTACTTTGCAAAAAAGGGATTTATTTAAAATTATAAGTAACAATGATCGTTTGACACTTACAGAACACAAGAAGTTCGACGCGTAATTCCTTCTGTCGATTTCCAGCGATTTAAAGTTGTTCTCCTTGGTCCCCAAAATGGTTTCTTCGGCTTACAGTTGTCTTCTCCTAGACTTAATTAAAGTTGTCCTCTCCCAGTTGATTGTAGTATCTTTTGGCAAGATAGGCCGTTTATATGGATATTCTTCTCCCGAAATTATCACGACCCGACTTAGCTTTAGGCCGGAGCTAGAAACGTAACGCACACCGAACTGATCGCCCTTTGACTTTCTCTAAGTACCCTCGGAGCTTGGTCAGATGTCTACTCGTTGGCGTTCCGTGCTAAACTGATGCTAGAGGGGATGCAGGCTTCTATCCTCGACTTTTAACTTGTCAAACCAACATCTTCCTCTATGTAACAAGAAATCCTGATTTCTTGCTTTAGAAATATATTTTTTGGTCTTAATATATTTCCTGATTTTTTTGATGAATTTTAGTGCCTTTATTTCCCATCGATTAGGCCTAATTTAATTATTATCTTCATTTATTGAATTACAATGTGCGGTCCGTTTTGTTTTGCGTAGTAGATCCGATGACGTCACTTCCCCCTCGGAGCTTGGGCCTTGCGTGCCTGTATGAGCTTGTCGATTGACAATTTTTGCATTGATTTCACTCAAACTCTATAACTTCTTTTTGCGTGGTCGGATTTTGGTTTTATTGACTTCTATGGATTGGTTGACGTTTTCTGGTTTCTCTGGAATTCGAATGGCGTTTCTACTCCTCTTCATTCTTGAGTTATAGACTTCGTTAGTTTTGCTTAAATTTTGAAATTTATTTCCTGTAAATTTGAAATTTTCCCCTTTTTTCTTGCTTGTATCTTCTTCGGTTGGTCTTGAAACGCGCTAATCTGGTGTTGGATTTTTGATAGCTTGTTTGGTTGTCTAGTTATTCAGCTTGATGTTACTCTAATTGCCTTCGTTTGGTTTTCGGCGTTTCATTCCCCCCCTTTAAAGCTCTTTTCATATCTCACTTGGCATTACAATTTATTACACATACATATACCCTATTTTATCAATATTTCCCTTTAATTAATCTCCCTTGTATTTATTATGAATTAATAAAATTTTTTATTAATTAATTTTATTTTTACGAAACTATTTATTTGTTTATATTGAACTTCGGCTTGATTATGCCCTATTTTTTACTCTATTAAATGCTATTTTTTATGATTTAATTACATTTGAACTTTATGAGTTATTGGCCTTTTTATGCCCAAGAATGACTTTACACTTTATTTTTTAGCTATTAAATTTTATAACTGTATATTTTTTATTACTTTATTTTCTTAACCCTTTTTAACTCTACAAATGACTCTACTTTGTTTTTGGATTTTATTCAAATTCTGCAAAATCGATTTGTTTACACTTACTTTTTTGTCTATAACTTTTTAACAAATTATCATAACAAAATTATTTTTATTACTCCTTGCTTATTTAACTCTCCTTTCAACATAAATCTAATAATAACAACTTTTTTTTTAATAAAATTACAAACCCCTATCTTTCAATGTTAATTCATTTCTACCAAATTTAGACAAGACTGGACAAGTCAATGCCTGTTAGATCCTGCAAGGTTTTGGCTTGACTTTGTCGCTAAAGCATACGTCATAGTCTGCACGTATTTAACTAACACAATTTTAGTTAATTCTTCAAAATTATTACTAAATACTATTTTTACATTGGAAACTACTTTTTTATCTTAATTTTGGGCTTTTCTGATACCCTTTGGCTTTAATCCTTTGTTATATTGACTTTGAATTTATTTTAATTAATGTAATTAATTAACCCCAATTGAATCGGTCAATTGGCCGTTTCAATTAGTATCAAATTTGGATCAAATCGAAAGTAAAATGCAGCTGTTAGAGTGTGAACCACATAAATACACACACATATGTAGGCCTACATATATTATATTTACAAAAGGTTTAATGACACACCAAAACGTGTTCAGGGAACCACGATCGGTCCTAATTGAACACTTTCGACCTTAGTTTTCACCATAAAAGTCACTGCGATAGCTCATACTTTCTATGGAAATTTGCTAAAAACACCTCGTATAATATATTACTTTGAAGATTGATAATACGTAATAGCTGCCGAGAAATAAACTCCAAACCAAACTAGCCCGAGCACTAGGAGCACATGATTACCTTTCTAAACTAGTCTCTGACCGTGTTCCATCCAGAGTGTACAGACGGACAGGTAATTTGCAACGCCTATCAGCTAACCGTCCGCGCACGAGTAGAAGCGCCTAAGAATGTCTGGATGGCTTTCTCCCGACTTTCACTCACTACAGACGTTCGGTAATTAATATTGTTAGTGGCGAAGTCATCAATGGGAAGGAATTACAACGGCCGAAGCAGTTTGACTTTCCCGTGGTTTCGCAATCACAATAAAAACATCACTTCCTAGCATTAACTGAATTACAGTTGTTTCGAAGAAACAACAAATTGATAATCGTAGACGTTTATGTTTTACGCTTAGCGAAAGTTTATGTTAAACCTCCTTGGAAGGTTAGAGTAGTAATTTTACTTGACGAATTCAAAGTTTCTAATGTGATCTCTCGCGTTTATTCTCGAAGATATTCGTAAACTATGCGAACTCATTTTAAATGAAAAAATAAAGAGATTATTCAACAAGGTTCAAGAGAGCTTAGTTTCATGCACATCTGCCCTGTTAAAAAAAAAAAAACATTATTTTACGTGAGGTAGGACTCAAAGAGAGCAGGTCAACAACAGAGGTCCAAATAAACTGTGGGATCCCTCAGGGATCTGTTCTTGGGCTATTTTAATTCATTATACAGGCTAATACTTAAGGGCTTCTTCACCTTGAGTAAAACATACACTTCCTACTCACTTGTTTCGGACGCCGTTTTTCAACGGTGAAGAAAGCCTTTAAAGCTGATCGTCCACTAGGTCGGTAGAGAGGCGCGGTGCTGTGGCTTTTCCACTATTCTGGTCACCTGATATTCAGTCATGGTTTGACAGTATTCAAAGATACAACGATGAACACAGACAGTGACGAAGAAATGTTTTTCCTTGCAGTGTTTGTTGACGCAGAAGAAGAGAATGTAAAAAAACTTAAGATGTTGGTTCATGGAATTAATTCAAAAATAAATTACGTTTTGAAAAGAACAACAGATTGGTTGCACTTTTGTGTTAATTCAACTAATAATCTACAACTTTCTCGCAAAATCTTTTCATTTTGCCTAAAAATACAACATTTTCAACACAACTATAACATTTTCTGCATTTTATATGAAACAATCCCTTACTTATTTATATTTGCCTTAGTATTTTCTAAAAGGTTAAATACTTTTTTTTATAACCTACTTATTGAAAGCGATTAGATAAAATTGTAAGGAAGAGAGACAAATAAATAATCCTCCTAGCGCTGCGCTACCCTCCTAGTGGACGAAACCTTTATGTTCAAATTTAAATAAATTGTCTTTTTTCTTGGAAAAATTACTCTTCTAATTTTTAAATTATATTAACTAGTTACTGCCAAATGTTTGCTCTAAATAATAAACCATATTAGGTTGTTCTAGGTCGTAAAGTTTTAAAGTAATATGATTCTAAACAACACTATTATTTCGTCCTAAATAAATTTTGTTCGAGCGCGGTAGTTTTCCGCGTCGCGCCGCGCCTCTCTAACGACCTATATGCACCTATTATACACCCGATTCCACGTTCACCGTGCAGTACAGAGCGCCCATAAGCCATGTTATTTTTACGACAGTCTCAGCGATAAGAGCCAACTAAAAAACATCAACTCCCATGCTACGCTCGGTCGGTTGACGCAATCCGCATGACAATAAACGTGATGTTCGCTGTAATAATAGTAGCATGTCTATTCTCCCGTAAGACCTGTACTGCACGGTGAACGTGGAATCGAGTTTCAGCCCAATTGTCTTATCGGAAAGATAGGTAAAAACTTTACTAAAATACTTATTTTGGATTTGTATAAAATAGCGTTTTAAATGTTTAAAGTATACATCAAGTCTTAATTCTTAAAGGTTTTTCGTTTTACTTTTTAAGCATGATTTTCTTCAATGGTAGGCTATACGCAAATGTTTGGTGCTGGTTAATTTTACATTTTTTAATGGAACAGTTTCTAAGAAATGTCAAAACGAATAAATAAACCAGTTAGACGAGTTTGGCATGGTGTTGATTTGCGTAGAATCAACAAAAAGAGATTTATTGTTTTCACTGTCTAATATAAGTTTTGTTGACTCATGACCTTCCATATTGTATAATATTCGTAGAAACTTAAGTTTTTGACATTCTTCGTTGGAACTGCAAAGCTGAAAGTCAATCTCAAACATGTTTCATGTGTAATTCTATTTTTGTTTAATTAATTGTTGTGTATTATTCATTTTAGTTTTAACACTTAACGAGCACCTGACTTGTTCCAAAGCAGCTATAGTAGCATAAAAAACAAAAAAGTTCAACTGAAGGCCTGAGTTTAAAAACGTAAGTTTTCTCCATATATGGATCGTTAGGAAGAAATTTGACAATGGAGAAATGTAGTGTAATAGGCCATTTAGAAAAAAACATTTATCTTAATGGACCTTCATTACTTAGTAATTGCCTTTTACACCTACAGTACATTGTCCTAAACTAATTAATAGTGGAGCTATCATAAAGTTGGGTGTGCTGTTAGTAATTACCAAGAAATTGCGTTTTTAGTTTTTTGTCGATAGCCGTTATCTTCAGTAAACAAGAAAACAATATTTTGTCGCTTATTAAAAATTGTTCTCTTTTAAACTTCTTGTGAAGTTAACAGTTTACGAAATATTCCAAATTAAAAATTGTAAACTGCCGTATTTTTGAAAATAATATAAAATTAAGTCTTTATTTTGTTGAATTTTACAACAAACTATTTTCCTTGTTGCAGTAGGGCCTATTTTTCCAAAAGTGGTGGATTTATGGTAAACTATCTTTTCCGTTAACGTATTTTCCCAAATGTGGCGGGTTTATGGTATACTATCTTTTCCGTTATCGCGTCTTTTCCCAAAAGTGGCAGATTTATGGTAACTATG